>VWYP01017702.1:223-49747 GCA_013400435.1 Pycnonotus jocosus | reverse complement strand
ATGAATAAATTATATAATATTGGAGCTAGTATTGAACCTGGGGGGTCACCACTAGTGACAGCCCCCCAACGAAACCCCGTGCTAAATCCCTCTGGGATCTGCCATTCAGCCAGTTCTCAAAGCACCTCTCTGTCCAGTCCACACATCCTGAGTTTGCCTGTAAGGGTGTTGTGAGAGACAGTGTCAAAAGCCTTGCTGAAGTCAAGGTAGACAGTATTCACTGCTCTCCCCTTATTCATCCAGGCAGTCATTTCATCACAGAAATAAATCAATCAGGTTGGTCAGGCACGATGAACCTTTAGTGAGTCCATGCTGACTACTCCTGATCACCTTCTTGTTATCCATGTTGACAGAGATGGTCTCCAGAAAGAGGTGCTCCATCACTTTTCCAGGGGTAGAGGTGATGCTGACAGGCCAGTAGTTCCCTTTTTCCTCCTTCTTGCCATATTTGAAGACCAGGGTGATGTTTGCTTTCCACCAGCCCCCAGACACCTCTCCTGATCAGCACAACCTTTTAAAGATGATCATGACTGTGGTGTTCACTAGCCCTCTCCACTCTTGTAGATGCATCTGTGTAAACAGATCATCCAGATCCTCCTGATGGTTTCCCATACTGCAAGTGCTGTTGTATTGGCTTCATTGCAGTATTTGATTGCATCAGTATCCCAATGGGAATGCAATCCTTCTTTTGCTATGTGTTTCCCTTTCTTAACCTTGTCTCTCTCTAGCCTGACCCCATCCCTAACCCCCTTCAAACCCAGATTAAAGCTCTCTCAATGAGCCCTCATAATTAGTGCATGACCTCTTCATTTTCCACCTCCTTTGTTTATTATTGTACATATGCATCAAGAAACGATTTTTTACTTCAAGAATTACAGACAATGAACAAGAAAGATATAATACCTTTACAGAATATATTTTAACAAAAACTTCTGCATTCTAAAATTTGATAATTTCATATGTACTAGGACAGATTATTCTAAAATGTTTAAAGATTACAATACCACAAATTACATATTCATTGCTTTCAATACTGGGCTTTTAATGTATTAGTTTTTCAGCATAGATCTACTCACTAAGCAAATGGAAAATGTTTTTCGCATCAGGCATTGGTCTCTGTTGGAATCAAGGAGTTATTATTGCATGGTATAAACACAAATAAACATCTGTTTCTTTTGTCCTCATACAAGTAATTAACACAAAATCAGGAAGCACATTTCTCACAGGAGGAAATCTTGCAACCTTAGTATGAATGAGATTTGCATTCTGACATTGCAGAGTGTTGTTTTCTAAAATTCCTGATAGAAAAACATTGCACCAAAACCAGAACAAAATGCACAAGTAACAAGCTCCCTTAGATTAAATATTGGCATGTTTTATCATAAATTATCAAA
This sequence comes from Pycnonotus jocosus, assembly GCA_013400435.1. Taxonomy (NCBI): domain Eukaryota; kingdom Metazoa; phylum Chordata; class Aves; order Passeriformes; family Pycnonotidae; genus Pycnonotus; species Pycnonotus jocosus. The sequence continues at coordinate 48,353 of VWYP01017702.1, read as the reverse complement.
ATGACATTGCACTCTGAAAGACACTCTTCTAAGTGCTACTACACATCTCTTTATAAATTCTCATAACACTTTTACAGTTTCAGAATGCAATAGATATCACTAGGGTCAATCTTTCTCCATTGTTCCCATTTTTAGTGTTCTCTTCTGGATAAGGGATTACTTCAAAGATGCTCAGCACCTCTTGTGAAATGCTTGGCTTTGTCACCCAGATATAGAGCTTGTGCTTAATGTGGTACAATGCTCATTGTAAGATTAGAGGGAGAAGAGATATCTTTTACTGCAGCTCTAGGTGTCCATAGTTCTTTTTAGTTACATCTCACCTATCTTGTTTATCATAGCTAGATGAGTTTTGGAAATATGTAACCAATAGTGAAGCATCTAGGGAAGTAAATGAAAGAAAAAACCATTTGGCTTCAAGAAATTTTGGATTGGAAAATAGAGAATGGCATTATATATTTAGGTAGGTGTTCCTAATGCCAGTTTGACAGCACAAAAGAAGACATGGCACAGACAGTGAATATAGATGGTTAAACAGACATCTAGTGGTGAAGTAGAGACCTCCTTTGAGCCCATCCTCTACCCCCATTCATTTGTTCTCTCCCCTCTTCCTAATGCACAGATACAATGTGAAGCAAGCTGCTGCCTTGTCTTCTGTGATGACACAGACTTAGTTCTTGTTCACAACATGCCTCAAAGCATTGCAATATGAACAGGATTTTGATGGAGATGCTAATAGATACAACTGACCTGAAAATTAGTATTTTGAAAAAACTTCTTTCATAGTAAGCAATCCATTAGCTCACCTCTTACAGGTAACTTCAAATAACTTTTGAACTTGGAACTTGTTTAACAATACATGACGTGAGAGAAGTTGGAAAGGAGGGTTATTTTATACATGTAATGAAAATAAAAATAGTGTAATGAAAAATGAGAAAAAACCCCTAAGCTATGACTAAACACAAAATTATTATGAATAATAATTCATAATAGTGAAGATAGTATGGGATATTATCAAAAAGTTGCACACTAACAAAAAAAAAATAATTACAGTATAAACAATTGGTCAAATTCACATCATCTTTCCTGAGTAATCCAACTTATGAAAAATCAATCAGAAACTTATGATTGTGTCCATTCAATAAGTGTAAAATCTTCTGATATTTATCATTGTAAATTTTATACTTTAACATGTGTTTTCATAATATTTTTGTATTACAAATAGAGGTGGAAAAACATTTACTTTGATAGAGTAACTCCTTTCTAGCTTAAAAAAACCCCAAATCCCAACAGTGATAATTTGGAATATCTATATGAGTATAGGTTGTGTATTCTAACTATTTCTGCCAATGCATGAAAAAAACTGCCTAAATGCTTGTAGTTTTGAACAGAAAACCTCATTCTTTGTGGATGGATATTATAAGATGTGTCTACATAAACAGGAACAAGAGAGAGTTGTTGATCAGATGTTCCTATCAAATCACCTGCTGCTTCAAAGTGCATTGCAGGTCAGTCAAGCAGAGAGATCTCCAAAAAGAATAAAACCCCGTAGATTTTGTTTTCTTAACCAGGTCACAGAAGCTTGTATGGGAGAGAAGAGGTGAGCACTTTTCATAGCAGGAGCTATAGAATGGAATATTTTCACCTGGAAGGGCTGTAGCAGTAGCACAGTTTAGGAAAAAGTTTTGACTTGGAAGTATTCTGTTACTCTGAGCAGAATAAAGCAGTGCTGCTCCCACAACAGTGGTCCCTGACCAAATAATTACTTGAGAAGTTACTCTAATTTTAATTATTCCATGTAAGATTTTTTATTATGACGTTTCTCTGAACAGCTGATTCCTAAATTCAGAATGGAAATTTGAAATTTCTGCATATTTTGGGCTTCTGTTAAAATTAAGCAATAGCAGTAGTTATGGGAATTGTGTCCATTAATCTCAGTGGAACATCAGCTATAGTGATTATTCTCTACTATCATGATGTAAGTTTCAGCTTTAGTTTAAAGGTCAATGAACAAAGTTAGAAAAGTGAAGCCTTATTTATGAAATAAAATGGCAAAACCAAAAATAGCTGTAACTAACTTTGACAGCATTAGAGATGGATCACAATTAAAGCTTTTCCCTCTAAGGGAACACGAATGACAAATTTTTATGAAGAAAATTTGCAAAGAATTCTTTTAAAAGTCTCTAAATATACAAGTATTAAGTGTTTTGGAGTAGAAAAGAGGCATTAAATAAAGAAGCACATAGAAGAAATGCCATTTTGCCCAGTGTCTAGAAAGGCTGTAAATTGCGCTTTCCAAGAAGTTGGTTATCATGCACAGTATTGTTTAAGAACTCCATACCTCAAATCAAAATTTCATAAAGGTTACCTTCATTTTCGAATGGTCATTATGCCATTAGCATTCTCTCTTGGCAAATTAAAGCTCAGGTATCTACAGACCCTTCAGACAGGTACCAGAGGCACGATAGAGTACAAGTTAACTTCCATCAGCTGAGCCCTGGCTTAGCTGCTGATCCATCAGGATAGCCACATGCTCTGGCAACAAGAAGAAAATGTATCAATCTCCTTGAAAATTCTTGCTAATACCAAGATCAGAAATAATGGAACTAATATTCAATGTTAGTTCTTTATCACAATTTTTAAAAAATCTTTAGTTTTCTGACTTAGTTTGTGGGGTTATGGAATAAAATGTGAAGTAATTTTTTTCAGTAGTATGTTTTCCTGTCTGTTTATAAGGCACTAAACAATATGTTCCAATACACAAGGGTTTTGCTATAACAGGAAAATTTTGGATTTTTATTTTTAAATACTAAGCAAAAATCATAATGAAATAAAGCACAAAACCCTAACCAGAAGGCAAAAAGTGGGGAAAATGCACACAGCATAAGAAAAAGGCTTTTTTTTTTTTTAATCTACCAAGTATTGCCAAGTATAAACAATAAGCATGTTGATAGGTTCTAATGGCCCTGAACAGCCTCACCTGGACCTGCACCCGCATCCCTGCCCATGGGCTCAGTCTCATTCCCACAGGTTTTCTGGAGCCATGCTGCAAACAGACCTCATGTTCCAGCTTGTTCCCTCACATTCCTGCCTTGTTGATTGGATTTTTTGGGTTGACATCAGGTCTCTTTTGTCACCTTACTTATGATCATTAAGTTGTTGGCAGGACTCATTCCTGTCACCAGCTCTGCTGTGCTCACCTTCCCTGAGCACACTGTGCCTCGCAGGAGGAGGCACTGCCCTTCCCTGAGCTGGTGTGACTCTCAGCTCCCTGTCCCTGACGTACAGGGAGATGCTGCTCCCTGACAGTAAACTGTTGTACCTTTCCTGGGAGGCTGCAAGAATTAGCAAGGTTTGGTTTTAACCAATTATTTGGTTAAAATATATAATAATATAACCAATATTGGCTATATATATACATAGCCATATATATATATATAATATAAAATATGTAATAATATAACCAAAATATATAATAATTTAACCAATTATTGACATTCTTTAAAAACTTCTCTGAAAGTAATATTTCCTATCCACAATTATCCTATGTGGTGTGATTGTAATGTCTTTGAAGTGTTGCTCTTTGCTATTGTATTTCCTTTTGAAAGCGGGCAAAGTTGATAATAGGGCATTAAGATATTAATGTGACAAAAACATTAGTATGAATTACAGAGAGGTGGTGGAGAAGAGAGAGGGGGATGGGAAGAAAAACTGAAGAAGAGGGGGAATGGATTAGTTAGTAGGTCATAAAGTGCCAATAAAAAATAAATAGGTGAGAACAAAGAAGATGGGGTGGAATTATTTAAAATTACTAAAGTTGATAAAAGCGAGAGTAATAATCTGAAACTCAGACAGGAAATAATAATTTACATATTAATACAAAAAGTTGTGATAGTGAGGTCAATTAGAAAAAGGAATAATTTGCTGAAGAATATGGTTCTGCTAATATTGCCTAAGGTGTCAATGAGACTAACATAACACATTACCACATTAACAAAGGCAATCTTTTTACAGAAGAGTGAAATTAAGATAGAGTTGATTTGCAAACTACTCTGTTGTAGTATAACCATGGATATTTTTGTCCAGAAAAGGAAAGCAAAGCTTCTTTGGTTTTAGTTTGGTTTTTTAAAAATATATTTATTTTAAAGTCCATTTCCTGACTATTATCATTCTGTGACACTTTTTACAGCACACAGCTCCTATATTTTGTGTTTGATGGTCCCTCTTGGATATTTAGTCTATATATTTTATGACAGTAATTGTAGATGATCTTCTTGCATCAGTTTTTCACTTTAAAAAATTTGAACTATATGCAGTTCAAGTCAGTACACAGAAATCTGATTTTCTTTTCTTTCATCATTTAAATTTTAGAAATTAAATATGAATCTCCAACACTTTTATAAATACATAATAATTTACTTACTGGATCACAAATAAATACACTTGACCACATTAAGTTTTACCTTCTTATCAATTATGGCTTGTTTTGTGAATCTGTTTAACAGCTCAAGTAGTGACATTTTTAATGATATTCTGTGTATACACTGCTTCATTTTGAAATGTTCTCTCTGTTTTGAAAGTGCAGGTCTGTGCCAACTTTACAAAAGTTAACTTGGAAACTAAATGATGTGTTAATCATGCATTTATTTCTGAATTATGTTGCTCTTTTTATTCAACAAATGTAGGTTTTTCTAAAATATTACTTAAATTTAGGTGCCTGATTCTTTCAAGAAACCATTACAGTAGTGTTTCTCTGGAAGAGAGAAGGCAGGAGTAAAGCATGGTAAGCAATCCTTTCAGTTTGAAAAGTAGGATGCCTTGAGAAGATTTTTTCAAACACAAGGGGATGTGAATTAACCCATTGTGTGGTCAATGATGAGTAGGCTATAAGGAAGCAGTGCAATAAGGTACAGAGGAATCCTAGAATTTCTGTTAGTAGCTAGTTTGAAATGAAAAACTATAAGGAAGGACTAAAGGATCAAAGTTTAATTACAGTACTAGCATATCATCACCAGAAATACTGCATCTGGGTGTGTAATGCTTCAAGAAGTCACATAAACCCGATTACTTGGCATTCATACATTATGGTGGATGGGAAAGTGCTGCTGAAATACTCCAGGAATGGTTTCTACACACTTAATTAATTCAGTCTAAAGGAAAACCTTGAAAAACTTTGAAAAAATTCAGTGGAATTTGCCAGTTTCATCTGACGAAATGTCCCTAATACTGTGAAGAATTCAAATAGAACTGACTTTGCTTATCTGCATTTTCTTAACTAAACTAAAGTTACCTTGTATGCAGTATCCAGCTTTAATGGCTCACCTGATTCATGGTGATACAGTAATGTGTTCATGATATTTCACATGGAATCTGAGCCTTAATAGCAACAAAGGGTAAAAAAATAAAACTATTTTAGGCAAAAGACGTGTTCAGCAAGAAAAACATACTACTGATAATAAAATATTATTACAACTTTATATAAGACACAAAGATAGGCAACCTGGTCCTTTTCAGAGTGCTGGAACTGTCTTCCCAGGACAGAGGTTATGGCACCAAGTCAGCCAGAATTAAAGTGCTGCACATCTCTCTCAAGCACACAGTGTAATTCTTAGGGCTGTTCCGTGCAGGGCCAGGAGTTGGCCTTTGATGTTCCTTGTAGGCTCCTTCCAATTCAGGATATTCTGTGATGTGTATCAGACCAGAGCATTACTTTTTTTCTACTTACATTCCTTAACAAGTAATGTATCACAAAGCAGCTATCAGAATACCAATAAAATAATTAGGTCACATAACTTGTCTGTGTGTGTGTGAGAATGTATTGAAAATGCAACCTAATTCAAGAACTGTAGGACAATTAAAGTACATACGGCATTGACTTTATTGGAGATCTTGGAAAGAAAAACACATAGACTAGATGTTGTCCTGATTTTGACTGGGAAAAAGCTTATTTTCTTCTCTGTAGCTGGTACAGTGCTGTGTTTTGTATTCCGTATGAGAGTAAAGTTGATAATACACTGATGTATTGGCTGTTGCTAAGTGATGCTTACCCCAAGTCCATGACTTTCCAGGTTTTCATGCTCTGCCAGTGAGCAGGTGCACAAGAAGATGGGAGGGAGCACAGCCAGGACAGCTGAGCTGAACTGGCCAAAGGGATATTCCATATTATGTCATCCTTTATCGGGGTTTGGTACCCCAATNGCGACACCTTTGACCAATCTCTTGCCATTCTGTACAGTTGTATACACTGGAGTCAGAATTTGAAGTAAAGGGAACAGAGAACACAGAATATTCCTGCTGACCTCGGGCCTCGCCCTGCCTTGTCCTTTCGTGTCCTATTGCGACAGGATACGCCCCAAACTCTCCATCTTGCTTTTATCCACCTCCATTCTAAAAACCCAAAACTACATATTTCTCACCCTGCGATAAGCTAAACTACTGTGTTTCACACTCTTGAGATTTGTAATTCATCTCTGCTTTGTGCCAGGGTCTGCAACCCCCATGGACAGAACTGAAACCCCCCTGTTCACTCCCCAGAACAGGTCTTAAACCTCCGTGGACAAAACTCAAACCCCCCTTGCTTGATTCCCAAACTGCTTTGCTGGGGTCCCTGAGCCCCCAGGGTNTGTGTTTCACACTCTTGAGACTTGTAATTCATCTCTGCTTTGTGCCAGGGTCTGCAACCCCCATGAACAGAACTGAAACCCCCCTGTTCACTCCCCTGAACAGGTCTTAAACCTCCCTGGACAAAACTCAAAGCCCCCTTGCTTGATTCCCAAACTGCTTTGCCAGGGTCCCTGAGCCCCCAGGGTGACGGAAGGGATATCCTGGACTCCGACAATCCTTGATATATAAACTTGGGGGAGTTACTGGGAGGTGTAGGGAGGACATCAGTCAGCAGATAATTACCAGTTGTAACATGCATTGCTTATTTCTCTTGGGATTTATTTCCCTCTCCTCTTTTAAAAATGTTTTATTATTAATAATAGTAGCATTTTTGTTTCAATTATTAAACTGCTCTTATCTTAACCCACTAGTTCTATCTTTTTTCTTTCCTAATTCTCCTCCCCAGCTCATTGGTAGGGGAAGGGAGTGAGCAGCTGCAGGGGACTTAGCCAACAGCTGGGGTTAAACCATAGCAGATGTTTGCAAGTGGTGTCATAAAGAATCAGTTCTGGAAACATCTTGAAAATGTCAATGATGATCAAACTATGAAAGTACAATAAAGGGTATTTATGACATGAATTCTGAATCACCTATACATAGCAAGATGAGATAACATATCTTGGAAGCTGCAGTAATAGGGATGAAGTAGATTGTAAAAGCATAAAGTTCAAGGTTTATGTATTTGAGATTCTTAATGAGAATTCAGAATGGAGCTGCAATCTAATCCCTTGTAAGTAGGGAAAAATATAATTAATCATAAAAGTGATATCACCGTGAATGAGGAGAATAGGACCACAGAGTACAAAAGACAAATAATTGCCAGCAAAAATGATGAAACATTACTTTGGAGGAGAGATGTTTTGCTTCTCTTTCTAAAGAAGTCGAATAATGAAAAAATTTTTTGGACTGAAACTTCTGTCATTGCTACACTGCAAGGCAGAAAAGGACTTAATCAATATGACAAAATAAAGCTAGAAAGGTAATAGAAAATATGCAACACTGAGATGTCTTGACTGGGAATACAAGAACACAGTACTCATAAATTTAAGTACACATCCTAAGGAGGAAAATATTATTTGTTGTAAATTTAGTTTTGCAATGTGCTGAACAATGAACTCTATTATAAGAGTGACATGTATCCTAAAATGCGACTACATAGGCCTATTAGCTGAGCTCTGAGTTTACATAGTTTTGTGTCCTTTGATATAATTTTTAGCTGTTACTTTGATAACTACATGAAACAGTAAGATTGACTCAAAAATATTGTTAAAATATAAAAAAGTCACCTACCTTTAAAGGTATTTCTTACTATCCTCATTATTCTTGAGTGCTATGAAATCAGATTTCTGTCATAAATATAGAATTCATGAAAAGAAAAGATCTATTAAAGAGCAAATTATCCAGATTCTGAAATACTATAAATTATCATCCAAGACAGATGTGTTTAAATATCTCATTTCACGTTGTTTAAACTGCACTACCAGTGCATGGATGATTAAATCCATGAGCAAATAAAATAATGAGGGAATTTTTTTTTGTAAGATCAAAATCACTAGGTATGAAATAAAGACTATTACTTCCTTAAATACAAACTCTATACCTTGGTGGTATGTATGTATGTATAAAATTTTTATTACAATAAAACCTATATTTCAATGTAGTGCAGTACATGTCAAAATTTATGCAAAATTAGCTCATAAAATCCTTTGAAGTCATATGTTATTTTTGCTAGTATTCAGATCTGCAACACAGAAATAAGCAAGAATTAGGAGTTTGTCATCACTTTTAAATGTCTCTTCCTGAATACAAAGAAGAAAGAGTTTTGTTATGTTTTATATAACAGCAAACAACTTTTGGAAGTCTGCCAGTTTCCAAATTGATTATAATTAAGTATTTTAAACTCTAGAAAGCAGGGTCTTGTTTAAGGTTGTGTTTGTATGAGTACATAAAGCTGGAGGCAGTTTTGCTAGGCTGCTTAGGAAATAGCAATATTTAAATGTTATTGTGCATCACCAGCAGTCTGTAAGTTCACACAGATCAACATGGACCGAATCCCGACATCATCACTCTGGGAAAACATTCACTAAAGTCATGCAGTGGGAGAATTTTGTGGTAGACTGTGGCACAATGAGAGAATCTATGGGAAGGTTAGAACAATGAACTCCTTGAACTCCAGGGATGGAGATGAGATTAAATTTTGATATTCAATGCCATGACAGGTTATGAAGTCAGGTCATTAACTATTAATCCTCAGAAATGTGTACTGACCTTAGTACTAATATGTGTAGCTTCACTATTGTGTTAATGAGCATAACTGTACTGATCTCTTACTTGATATGTTCAAGAATAATAATATTGCAAAATATGATGTAAAGTAATTTATTAAAATTCAATACTGTCTGTAATTTTCATGATGAATCTATTTTAATGCCTGCATTCAATTGTAAGAATAAATATAAAACTGAACAAGTTGCAAATGCATTTCTAGTAGTGCTATTCTGCTAAACAAATGGACAATGATGACATTAACTAGATAAAAGTCAGATGCCATATGCCATAGTAAGCTTCAAAGTGTTGCTCATTCCACCCATTTAATCCTCTGAAATTCAGAGAATATAAGATTTGACATTATTTTCCTAGGAAAAAATATATAGGTAACTCAACTTTCCAAAGTCTGATATGATTATAAATATTTCATAAGTAAATATACTGCAAGGTATTTAATCAATATTTTGCAGAGAAGAATGGTTTCATGCAGACAACTACAGACAACTTTCAATAGTGACAAGTTTTCATTTATCATGTTTCCTTTTATAGACTACTCTCCTGTCAGCAGGAGGTTCAAATTCAAAGCTTTTTTAGTTGCTTTAAGGTCTCAGACTAAAAGGGTAAGATATTCTTAGGCTGTTTATACACAAATATGCAACAATTACAAAGAAGTAAAATTATTCCAGAGCTCTGCTGTAGCTATGACAACCACCTTCCACTGTACTCCATTTAGATAAATAAATCTGACATCTAATAAGAATGAGTTTTAACATATTTTATTCATGATGGAATTTCTTGAATGCTATTTTCTTGGGAAAATATATTAAAAAAATGTATTACTTCTCCATTAAGAGAAAGGATTTCTCCAGAAATAGTGTGTTCTCTAACTTAATGTTCAATTTTAGCTCCTACACATGAAGTTTAAAATGCATTGTGTCTTTGTTCTTTATTTTACTCGGCTGGGGAAAATGGATTTTGGCAAGAGTCTTAGTTCTAGTGAAACAATATATTTCAAAGTAGTTCACCAACTTGCCTTTGGTGTCTCAATCTCCTCTATCTTATGATATAACTTTTACATGCATATTTTATATATCATCAGGGCCCAGAGAGGCAAAAAACCAGAGCAATTTATAAATTTAGATATTTTAAAATGTGCTGTGAAATCAGGTCCCTATTAGTGCTGTTCAGTGCCAGTTTTTGCCTATTTGCTTCAGCAGTGCCGTCATCCCACTTATCCATCTCAACAATCCTTTTCCTCTTGATGATACTGATTCCTCCCTGATGCCACAGAGAAATTATTCCCTGTAGAATATTTACTCAGCAGAAAACTCTCTTACAAAAATAAAAGGATAGCATATGTCAGTTTCAGACAAGAGCTAAGTTTAGATTCCTAACTTGAGTCAATGGAAACGATTCCCCATAAATATACTCAGAATAAGAACATAGTTCAATACTCTTAATCACCTGAAAGTCTCTGAAATTGCAACCCTTTTCCTTTAAAAATTTATTCACTAAATGTGAAAATACCTTTGAAACCCAAGACTGCAAACCACATTGAATTCAGAAGGCAACCTTCCCATTGACTAGAACATACATTAAAACTGTCATTTGATAATTTTTTCCTAGTTTTTAAAAATACTGGCTTATTATCTCAGAAGCTATGACACAGGTAGAAAAAATAATGTTTATATAATACTGAAATACAAAAACACCTCTTGTGCTCAGACAGAAAAATAATGAGATATTTTTAATATGTCCCAAAAATGCATTAAAGAGCAGTGAATATGTATTATTGTTTTAAAATGTATCATTACAAAGGACACTAAAATGAATATCTTTAATAGAATTTTGAAAATCTTCATGAGGAGATCAGAAAAAAAAATTAAAAATATTACTTTGAAGTTAAAGGAAGTTCTGAAACTCTCAGTACCTCACACCAGTAACTCAATTAGGCTTTGGAATAGAATGCATGGTAAATATATGACTTACATATGTGTGTCTTAATTGTTCAGACTTTTGTATCAAGATCCTATGTGGGCAAATCATAAAACACAAGGTTTAGAACTAAAAACCTCTATTTTTTTTTTTCTCTGCCATCCCCAAGAAAGGCAGTATTATCTCAAAATGCTTTACTAAAATAAAATATATTACTTTTTCAATCATGTTCAGTTGCTTTGAAGCAGGATTGAGTGTCATCCATTCTTCATCTGATGACTTTAAAAGTACGAAGCAATGTAAAAAAATTTAAAATCATTGCAGTTTGTATTATAACTTCAATGTCATGGCTGGCTTCTGGGTACCCACCCAGCTACTCCCTCAATTGCTCATCTCAGATGGAGAAAATAAGATGAAAATGGGTAGAGATGCAAGCAGTTTAGTAAAGAAAAAGGCCAAATGTGCATCATATGAGATTAAGAAAAAAGATTTGGTTTCTACTTCCCATCATTAATCATGGTCCAGCAATCTCTTGGTAAGTAGGGCCTCAGTGTGCTTAGTGATCTCTCACTAAGACAAAAGCCTTAATAACAATCCTCTTTTCTCTGAGCTTTTACCGCTGAGCACAATGCTCTACGGTATGCATTATCTCTTGAGTCAGCTGCCCTGACTCTGTCCCCTCCCAGCCTTTTGCCCAATTCCAGACTGCCAGCTTTTGGGATTACAGGAATGTTGGTGAGACAGTGCTGATGCCGTGGGAGCAGCTCTCAGCAGTGACCAAAACACTGTTCATAGAATCACAGAATCATTAGGTTGGAAGAGACCTCCAAGAGCATCAAGTCCAACCCAACCCTAATCTCAACTAAACCACGGCACCACAATGCACATCCAGTCTTTTCTTAAACATATCCAGAGATGATGAATCCACCACCTCCCCAGGCAGAGCACTCCAATACTTTGGTGTTACCAATGCCATTCCAACTACCAACACAAAGCACAGCACTTATGAGAGCTGTTGTGGGGAAAGCTACCTCTGTCCCAGCCAGACCCTGTGTGTCGCAGTGAGGGTATCTGTGACAAACGTTTTGGACCCCTGACTTCAGGGCAGAGGGTAGCAAGAAAATAGTTAGGAGCGGGAATGATGGTTGGCACTAGAAAAAGAACACTTTAATAATGGATAAAAGAAAATAGGGATGATGCCCCAAAACTGTGCACAGTACCCAGGAGAACTCTGTGGGAGTAACCAACCAAAGAGTCAGAACTGAGGAAAACATGACAATGTATAGGGTAGGGCTGAGGGTAACAGTCCAATCACAAACTCGAACTGGGAACATAACTTTATTTGTCCAACATAACTGGCCAATCATAAAAATGTAACCTTATATGGAACAACTTTAAAATCCAAACTCCCATGAACCTTTACTACTCATCAAAACCAGAAAAGGGTTTCCCATGCCCTTAGGTTTAGAGCTGCTTCAGCTTGGCCAGCTCCCACACCTGTGCTACTTCCACCCCTATTACAGATTCTCTAAGGCTTTTTCCCTGTAATCTTAGACAGACATAACTACAATGTTCTTACCAATTTGCTTTTTATATTGTAAATTAAATAAACATTAAATAATCCTGCCAGCTTTGTAAAAGCACCCTTAGTGCTAAGTAATTTATTGTATACCTATGCTCGTTTTGGGTGAGATAGTTTTATTTACAGTAGCTATTGTGGGGCTGTGTTTTGAATTTGTGATGAAAACTGTGTTGGTAATACAGGGACATATTCACTACCACTGATCTTACACAGTATCAAGGACTAATTAAATATATTATTTTTTTTAAAAAAATACCTAATTTTGGATAACAGACATGTGAAATATTCCCATATCATTTTTCAGGAAAAAAGCAAATGTATGTGATAGTTGCACTTAAAGTCTTTAACATTCAGCTAGAGTAACTCTGTAAAGCTAGAGTAAAGATTTCACATACTTTAGACTACTCGAAAATCATTGTTTAATATAATGGCATACTTATCCTTTAAATTAGCTGGTCTTGTATTAGAAAAAAACATTTGTTCCAATCTCCTAATCACTGAAATCATGTTGTATTTGCATGAATACTACAAAACACTGAAAAGAAAACCCAAGTTTCCATAGCAATTGTTCAGTGCCACAAAAGACTAAACTGGTCAGATTTTTTTTTCAGGCAAACTGAATGTATTATTCAGTAATTAACAGTTTTCCTCATTTAGGGAACTGAGAGAAACATTTTTTTTCCTTGATGCAGCTCTTCTTCCAAAAAATACTGAGCTATTTCATTTTAATATTTCAGTCCACAGCAATTCAAAACACACTTCATCTCCATTTTCTCTTAGATGCAGAGTTCTTATTCTGAAAATGATATTATTTTTAGTTTTGTTTCTCTGAAATTTAATATCGTCTCTTTATAGATATAAATATATATAAATGCAAGAATGCAGATGTATGTATTCTAATAACATATAAAAATGAATTGAAAATAAATATCATTTAATTACAAACATGTTTCACTAGGCTGCTAATTTGTAACACTGGATTTCAATTTATTTGTTTAAATGTAGACATTTCTATCTATTCTAAAACCTGCTTGAGTGATTTAGTTATACATCAGCTGAAATAGCTGACATATTTTAGCAGAGTTCTCAGTTGTAGAATTGCTATCAAGAGAGTTTTGTGAGAGCACTTCAAACTTTTGTTTTGAATCCTATTTCTCCACATTAGAACTAAGATTATTTTAAGTTTTTCCAGAGGATGTGTTTAGACGTATCAAATATTCTCTGCAGTTATTTTCAATGAATCCAAAGCAATGGATTGATGATGCTATTCTTTAATTTTTGGTTGCAATCATTATTAATTATAAACATCTCTAAACATGAGGTCTGCATTACTGCTATTACATTGATGCTATGGTCAATACCATTTGTCTAACTTCTAGATAGGACACATAGTAAATTTGTATCTATGAAATCTCTTGGAAGTATGTGCACAGTGAGGTAAGATGGCTACTGCTATCCCTGATACTCCTGTGCCAGGTCAGCCTAATCAACAGACCAGGCATATTCTTAACCAAACTGTTGAAACTTTAACTAATGTCCATGCTATATAGTTATCAGATATTGAGCATAGAGATATGTTTAATTTATTATTCTTTCACACCTAATTAAAGTCACAAATTAGTGTATAAAACAGGATATTTCCTATCAGAGGACTTCATTTTAATACAGTAAGGGGAGTAGTGGGTGACATAATCTGAGATGTGATTTATCTGCAAATCCTGCACAAATTCTAAAGGAGACTGTTGTAAATGCTCACTTACAATAATCTGTCTTTGTCATCGATCTGTCCACGCTCAAAATGATTGGGTTTTGTGACCAAAATAAATACATTTCAAAAAAATGCAGGAAAGTATGATCTGATATCATGCTACCTGGAAAGAAATTATTCCTTTTTGTGAATAGTAAACCTCAGTTACTAAGCCAGGAATTTACAGGGTTTTTTTAAAGAAGTGCATATATACTATAGTGAATTTTCAAGAAAAGTTTTCTGAGGAAATTATTCTGTCATCCAATTATGTCTTTGTGATATTTTCTTTAATTTTTTATGACAATTTCGGTCAAACATATCACAATAACATTAATAATATAAAACTTAATTGCACACCAAATTCTCCAAAATACCTGACTAAGCAAAATTTCTTAGCAAATGCTGAAGATACTTCATGGACATCATATTATTATTTCTGGACCAGAAAATGGAGATGTCAGTTATATGAAAGGGTTTACCATATATCATAAATGTATTCTTATGATACAATCCACTTAAATATATTACATGTAGAGGGAAGCAGTAATGAATGTGAAATGTATAATTACAATTTGAGCCTTATGGAACTGAAATTAGGCAGTATGCAAAAGCCATCTGGCACTAAGACTACATGTACTTGCTGTTGCTGCCTTGAAAATGCTCACTGTCAGGAAAAAAATTGCCAGTTTAACACCAGGGACACATCTGGGTGGACATAAGTCTAGTGAGAACTGGTGCCATTGGACAGCTGGGAGATTATTCACAAAGAACAGCTTGTCAGATGGCAATAGAGATAAATTAAAAGGAAAGAAAAGGACACTTTGTTCTGTCTTTGTTGAATACTGACTGAATTCAAGACGTGCGTGAACTCAAAATCTGGCCTATAATCTGTAAAAGAAAGGGTTGTCAAAAATGATGGGCAGTCCTCAGGTTTAATAGCAAAAATTATGAGAAAGCAGAGACCAGGACCTCAGCTTCTCTTTATCCTCCCCAAAGTCCATCCCTGGATTTTCTCATGAGAAAGAACTGCTGGAGTTTCTGCTGAAGCATGAGGAAAAACATGCCATTACCAGAGAGGTCTCAAGCAATATCCAAATTTTATTGGTTTATATTTTTCAAATTTATTAAGACCTGGAAACTTTGCAAATGCCGCAGAAAAATGTCTTCAAGGCAGATTTTGAATATCTGAAATTCAGAAGCATTCTGAGAAGCATGCTGATATTGGCTTAGGGCAGGAATTTTTATGAATATTCTTCTAAGATTTCTAGCCCTTAGTCTAGCGATAATATTAGCTGTTGCCTGGGAAATAATACAGAAGAGATATGAACAGTCTGAAAACAGCGACAGAATATGAATGCATGCAAGAAATAAAAATAGTTTACAAATAGTGCCCAAAAAGCCAATACAGAGAAAAAAAAATCTTTAGAGTTATGCACAGATTGTCAGTTTTTATTTTTCCTAAGGAGCACCTGTTTCTTAGAAAATATGATGTATGAATTCCAAACAAAGGATCAGCTTTCAAAGCTTACTGAAGTCCCAGTAGGATATGGATCATTCCATGAATTAAGTAAGATTACTGTTAGGAGAAAGGTCAGCCCCTAAAGGACTATCTGTACAAGACTGTGTTAACACAGTAAAGCCTCTGCAGTTCAGTGACTGCTCACAGAAGCAAGTATTTCTGTAAGGTCTTAGTTTGCAAAATGTCTGGTAGCTTAAGATCTGGCATATACATGCAGTTCAATTAATTAATGCATTTTTTTATAACTCTAGTGATTGATCATTTGTGTTGTTCTATTGTGGCATGTTTGAAAATGAATGGACGTTTAACATCTTTTCCTCAATAAAAATCTCTACAGATATATGTGAGCTATTGCTCATATGTTTACTTTCATAGTCAGTGCCTTGCTAGACCATAACTTAGATTGTAAATTGCTCTAAGATATCTTCAATATGAAAGGTGTTTTATAAATTCAAATTGCAATCTGCTTCTCCTCGAATGAACATAAATATTAAGTCTGTGTATGGTAATTCATATACTATAAAATTATATTGATCCTGTTTATATTTGGGTTAACTTACTTCTGGCATCAATCTGAAAAGAAATGTCCCTGAAATTATTTCATGAAACTTCCATACAGTATCAAAAATAACTAGCTCAGCCCCCTACTGGATGCCTTATCTTCTTTTCAACATGAGTGATACTGGGAAGGAAACTCTGAGAAAGTAGGAGAATGCTTGATACCTGTTCTCTGAAACAGGATTCATGACAGCTTTACAAACTAGCAAACACAGATTTGGAGTTTTCAGAGTAGAAGGTGATTACAGCTTTCACATACTTCTTAAAATTCACTTGACATTAAAAGCAAAAATCGATTTTTACAGAAGCTTTTAGAACTTATTGATTTAAACACAGTTTATTAATGATTGTAAGAACCTTGGTAGCCACTGATGATAGTTCCAGGAAGTAATGTGCTTAGGAAAGAGGTATTAGACTTGGAGTCAAATCTGGAGTCAAATGCATTGGTTATGTATTTCATTCTGACTGTTTAGGCAATAAGAATTGCTTTTCTTTTTGCTTTTTTTTTTTTTTTTAAGCATGTTACCAAGTAACCTGTTTTGATTTAAAATTGCTTTTTCTCAACAGATTTTCATTCAGAGGCAAGAGGAGTGTCAAAAAATAGCTGTTGACAGTTTTCATAAAACCAGACTAATTATTTGGTTGTTTTGCCTTTTGCTAGCATGTTTTAATGCTGGGAAAGGTTAAAGTTAATGGGTTTTGCAACATTAAAATAATGTACAAATTACAAATATAGCAGCTCTTCTAGTCTAATAGATCCTCACTGTTGAAGATCTTAAGTAAAACTTAGTAACTGTGGGACTCTTCTGCTTATTAAATATGTATATGCTTTTCAGAGGTTCCTAAAATCTTTCAGGACAATGCTAAATTTAGGTGTTGAAGATTATAGTGAAATGCAGCACCTGCAAGCACAAAAGAAAAGTAGAAAGGACAATGTAGAAATATCTTGGCTTAGTCTCACCCAAAATTTTTGCCTCTGGTAATCCTGGATTCACATAGATATTGCCTAAATTAATTATATTCTGGTTGTACAATTTCCCTCAATTATCAACCACAATGTTTATATGCATGTTCACAGTCGAGTTTAATTCTGAAGAAATCAAATTGACTTTTTATTTACAGGAGGAGTGAGAGCTATGGAGACAATACTGACTAGGAATATTTTCCTTCTCGCTTCAGCTCTTATGAACAGAATGAACTCAAACAGTAATTTATTGTCTGCCATGGTTTAGGAACAGCACTCCCCACTTTAGTGTTCCCACTAAATTGGAAACCATGAACCACTCCCCTCCCCTCCACCTCTGGTGGAAGGCAAAAGGCAGAGATTATGGTTGAGATAAAAAATTTACTAGAAATACCAATGAGATAAAAAAACAAACACTAACAGCAATGCTACTAATAACAAAAGTGTACAAAGAGAGGGGGATTTACATGCAAAAATGTTCACCAAGCCCAGGACAATAATAAACTGCAAGCACTCTTTCTCCTGACAGGAAACCTTCCCACCTTCTTCCAGGAACCCAGAGTCTCTTACTTGCATTCCCTCAGGGATGATGTGAGGTGGGATAGAATAACAACCTAGACATGCCCACATGGCTCCAGGCTTCACTGCCTCATGGCTATGGAGAAAAATTTGACTCTGTCCTTGCTGAAACCAAGGACAACCATTGTCTTAACCTGCCTTACCTTTCAAGCCACAATGACTTGCATATACTTCTCTGGCTTCCTGCCCTATACTGCAACAGAGTCACAGGTACAGCTCTTTCCCAACATCTAAGCTGGTGCCACTGCTGGCAGAGAAACTACTTAGGGCACCAAGAAAGGCTTAGGGCACCACTTAGACAAGGAAAACACAGCCAGTGTCAAAATATAGCTAAGAGCATAGATACGACAACAGCTTCCTTTCTTGTAAATTTAAAAGCATAATGTCTAATCTGTAAATGCCAGAATAGTGGTGCACTGGATCCTCGAATTTAAGACCATCTTTTTGGAAAGCTGTGAGTAAAAATGCTCTTTATTCGAAGACTTTTGTTGAAGCTAGGGCATAAAATTTTGCATCAAATCATAGAGTACTCAGCACACCATCCTGCTTTCTCTCCTGTCTCAGTTTAAATGGACTACTTCAGAAGTCATAGCGGGTTAGCAGAGGCAATCAAGCCTTACATGGGAACCTGGGGATGTCATTATGGAACACAAATCATTCAGGAGAAATCACGTCTCTGTGTTCACTCCTGCTAAAGGACAGTTTTGACTTGTTTGAAAACAGGCCAAGGTCAAAGAAGTAGTCACCTCTCTTGAACTACTTTTTTTAGGAATTCAAACATGAATTCAGACCATTTTATAAAATCAGGAAAGATACAGCTGACATAACAATTAAGTATTGGTGAGGAATACCTTTATAAACCTTAGGGTTACGACAGCTGCGTGAAGAAAGGGATAGAAGGGAAGGAAGCATAAAAGGCTCTTTTTGTCACAGTATTGAGGACATGGGTGCTCTTAGGCTCTGCCAGTGAGAAGTGAAGGAACTGTGGTCATTCTAGATCTCTTTTCTTGTAAATGTGTTTTCCCATTCTTTTCATTGCCTAGGAGAGGAAGGAAAGGGAGACAACAGGGCTGTAGAAATGGAGAAGGCTTACTTTCCTGTTATTTTCCTCACATGCCACCAAAGAAGAATGTACATTTGGTAAAGACTGCTTGAGGAACACGTGGTGTGGGGATAGAAACAAAACAAAGTCAGCACATGGAGTGAAAGATACTTTGCTTACTACAGACTCAGGGATTAGGAAATTAGCTACCAATGAACAAAATAGCTGAGTGAGACTTGCCAAACATCACTCCATGAGATCATGTGAAGAGACAGAAAAGCATGAAAGCAGGAAAAGTTCTGAAAAATATTTAGTTTGGGTTTCCACTGATGTTTTTATTTTGATCATTTTACTTTTAGGGTTTTAGGGGGTTTTGAGGGTATTTTGGGGTGTTTTTTGTTAGTTTTTTGGGGAGTTGTGGGGGTTTTTTGTTTATGAGTTTTTGGTTTCGTTTGTTTTTTGAGTTTTTTTGGTGTTTTGTTTAAGCTGTTCTGGTTTTGAGGTTTGTTTGTTTGTTTGTTTGTTTGGGGTTTTGGGGTTTATTGTTTGGTTTTGTTTTGATTTTAACAGAGATGTTAAAGAGACATCAATATTTGTATGGTTTAGAAGCACCACACTGAGATTTCCTGTGCCCTAATTAAACAGACTTAAGGCATAGACAAGTTTAGGAATCAAAACTAGTTTCAGAGGAAACCAGATTCTCCAAAGCTACTGCAAGACAACAGTAGTTCTGCCATCTGGAGTATGAGGAGATACAAATAAACCTGCTACAAGATCCCACTGACAGCTGGGATGCACCAGGTAGGAATTGTAATGAACCATGAATGATTTTTGGTAGTTTGTAGACAAATTCTCGTGATACATTAATGGTAGTTTATCTACTGTATCTACTTCAGTTTGTTAGGTGTTGGCCATGAGTCCAAGCTAACAGCCAAGCACACCTTAACAAGTTTGATAAGATATAGGGAGAGAATGAATTATTAAATGACAGTGGGATTCTAAGACTCGCTGCTTTTCTAGAATGTGGGTAACACAACAGGTATATTCACTCCTCACTGCTGTCCTAAGCTGTCACAAGTTTAGTGAAAAAATTCCAGTGAATTACATCAGGAAATACTACCAGTGTGTAGCCTGATCACATAGCAATGTGTGGCATAATAATATTAAGTCTATCATTTGTGTTCTATATCTGAAACATTAGTCCCTTGATGATGGCTTTTTATAAAGTAACTTAGAATTTGGTGACTCATTTATCCCCATCTTGTCTAGTTTTTCTATATTTAGTGGACATACCAACAGAAATATTCATACCACTTTTATAAAATTAGCTTAGTGACTATTCATGTACATTTTTAGCTTTCTCCTTTTGGAATTTGGCTCAAATAATTAGCTTTAACAATATGTTATGATGCTCTATTATTACTGTTGTTTGAAAATAAGCAGTCCTATTTATGGGCTGTGGCAACTGAAAATACACAACAATAGGTAAAATTTTTAGATTTTATTTCATTTGATTAAATTAAAGGTCAGCAGGACATTGAAGTTGCAAAGAAAATAGATCTACTGCTATAATACTAATTGTGGTTTTAACAGGTTAATTTTATCCTCTCCTAATCAGATATTTGCTCAAGATTTGTCTCATTTGTCATGCACCAGAACAAAGACAGTGTTAATTCAGTACTAGAAACCATTTAGTCTTTGGGGGAATATTTTAAAAGACCCCCAAAGATACTATTTGTCTTCTGATGTGTAATACACACTAAGTAATTATGAGTCCAAAATTGCTGGTTATGGAAGCTGGCATGCCTTCATGTCCCTTGATGGAGATGACTTGTTAAAGACTCAAATATCTTGTCCCCAGTTAGCACTGAGCTGATGCAGACATATTTACATTTATATGTAAATACATTTAGACACATTAAGAATTAAGAGCAGTTGGCTAGAAACAATACATCAATCATACCCTGGTCAAATCCTCCCCTGATTTACACCCATCACTCTTATGCAGAGGATTCACTGTGTGTAATCATGGTGCTATTTCATCCTCTGCTAACAAGTGAATAAAATGATCAAGCTTGTAACTGTTGTCAAGAATGATGAATTTATAAGCACTAAATGTTATATCACCCTTATTATAGTCTTGTAGATGCATGCATCAAGACTAGTCACAAGATTGGCCTCTAAAACCAGCATGAGTCTATTTACATTCCTCTGTTTTCTTACTTGTCTTATTTCAAAGTATTTTGGTAAAATTAGAATTTAGGATTTAAGGAAATCAGTGATAACTGTTAATGGCAAACAACAGTTCTTCCTAAACTTTAAGACACTAGCAATTTCTTTCCCTCCAGTGATTCAGGGGGACAGAAACTGCTGGTTTCAGTCAGTTCAACAAACATTGTCTCTGCTGCTCCTTCCTTCTCAGGAGAAGGATTCTTCTCACTTTAGCCCTGCTCCAGCGTAACATCCACCCACAAGAGACANCTCAGGAGAAGGATTCTTCTCACTTTAGCCCTGCTCCCCCATGGGAGACAGTCCCCCATGAACTTCTCCAGTGTGAATCCTTTCCACAGGCAGCAGATTTTTGTGCACTTTGTCAGCATGTGGGGCCACAAGTTCTGTCAGCAGACTGGATCCAGTGTAGGCTCGTCTCTCCATGGCCCCACAGGTCCTGTCAGGGACCTGTTCCAGCATGAGCCTCCCATGGGGTCACAACCTCCTTTGGGCATCCATCTGCTCTGGCTTGGGGTTCTCCATGGGCTGCAGGTGTCTCTCTGCTCCACTATCAAACTCTATGGGCTGCACAGATGCCTCACCATGGTCTGCTTCATGGGCTGCAGGGGAATCTCAGCTTCAGAGCTGGAGCACCGCCTGCCCCTCTTCCTACACTGACCTTGGTGTCTGCAGAGTTTTTCTCTCACATACTCTCATCCTGTCTCCTGTCTGCAGTTGCTCTTGTGCAGCAAATTTTTCTCTTACCTAAATATGTTATCCCAGAGGTGCTACTATTGCCACTGAGATCTCAGCCTTGGCCAGTGGTGGGTCCACCTGGGAGCTGGTTGGCATCATCTTTATTGCACACAAGGGAAGCTTTTGGACACTTTTTACGGAAGCAACACCTGTAGCCTTCCCCCACTATGTGAGTCTTCCCTTACAAACACAATATAATTAACAAACTGTTCTTTAGTTCCAGTGAGGCTGAGGAAGGCTACTCCTCAACTTTCAAACTTTATCAGTGAAAAGAATGTAGGCTGTGGCAGAAGAGCCAATAAAAATAACCCTAACATGATATCAAGAACGGGGAAGGAGAAATTCCCACCCAGAGGCTTAGAAACTTGGAAGCCTTTTCATAACTATTTTAACTAATAAATAGTAACTTTCATAACTAATTTTAACTATTTTTTAATGAGTTATCTAGATCTTAATTCAGTAATTTAGACTATTCTACTGCTAAGACACTAACTGGAGTAAGAAAGTTTTACCTCCACCTATCTATAGTTTCTTTTTCCCCACTATAAGATTTTGAGAGCAAAACTACTGTCAGCCTCAAAGGGTTACTTTTCCAAAGGCTGAAAATCCTAGAGATATTTAGTATAGGTTGAATAGGGAATACAGTCTAAGAAACGTGAAAAGAGACTTCCTTACACACTTGTAAGTTTGGGTTCTTCAAGTAGTACAGAAAGAGATGTGGGTTAGATCACCTGATGGAAATTTATAAAGAATTCTTTCTTCAGGAATAGTGTTTTCAAACCACTGAGAACATGTTTTTTTTATTCTGCCAGTATGTAATGGCTTACACAAGCCTCAAAGAAACCTCTCCATTCTTTGAATCCTATCTCCTTAGGCAGTCATGTAATATAGACACAGAAGGATGCTCAGGGATAATTTCACAAAACAGCCCCATAAATATATTGAAGACCCTCGGTACAGAAATCTAAAATGCTTCAGTGTACACAGAAGACAGCAAAAACACAAAGCAGGCTGAGCATGTCCTGTTTATTACCAGTGTAAAATGGGTGTCCTATGTAGTTGTGTTTGTTGAGCTGTCTGAGTGTTCAGATCTTATTTCTACCATAAAGAGTGGATTGATCCAAAAGGAGGTTATTTTGGCACTCTTAAAAACCTCAGTCCTGTTTGTTGTGAAATCAGAATATATACTTCAAAGAAAGAGATATGTTTTCCTCCTCAGTATAGATATGACAACATAATCTCCTGAGTGGCTTTAAGCCACTGCTTTGTCTGGGTTTTGCATGTGAACAGCACAGGAAGAACAGTTACTTTCTGTCAAAATGCCGTGGGAGGCAAGTTCTTATCAGTGTTTGTCATGTCTATGTATACTAAACTAAAATTTCATGTATCTTCTACATAAAGTCAAGAATTTATTGTGAATATAACTGAAATCTTGGCATTTCAAGTCAGGAAAAGATACCTTTCTTGATCTAAGTATTAAAAATTACTTCTATAGAGAAAAAGCCCTACATAAAACCACTATTACAATTAAAATTATTAGAATGAACACTCTTCTTGGTTTCTATCTTTTTTCTTGATTTTAATCTCACTCTTCCACAACTGCTTTTGAGGTGGGTATTTTCTGACTAAGTTGGGTTTTAAGGCTCATTTTTAGTTTAAGATTCTTGGATACTGCAACAAGTTATAAGCCTCTGGAGTTCTTTTGGGAAAATACAATGTTCAGAATCCATAGTCTGCTTTCTGGAAATGAAAATTTCTTACAAAACTAGTTAATCCTAATGTCTTGAGAAGCTACCTGGAACAGAGGCTGGACAGTGTTAAAGGAATAAAGCAGATAATTATGAAAAAGGCCTTCAAAGGATACACCTTGGGCAGTACAAGAGCCTGGCTGAGGCAACACCCAAGATGGATGACCAGTCATGAGTTTTCACACTTTAATAAGTTTTAGTCCATTTATATAATGAGGTTAATTGTCCAATTAAAATTTCAAGTCCCATCCTCTCAGTTTTCTCTCCTCAATTTGCTGCTGTTTATTCCTTTTGGTCCTGAAGCTGCAATAATGTCCTTGGTTCTAGGGCTGGAAAAGGATTGTTTTGTCTGACTAAAAAGTGAAGAGAACTTGCTAACACTTTATATGAAGTTCAGAGTTATATAGCAATGCAGTACAGAATCTGGAAAATATGAGAGCTAAAACTCCCAGGCCTTGAAAACTCAGTACCAAGCCTATGGCCTATAACCAGCAAAGGCACTACTGCACTGCAGTTGAAATCGTCTCTGAAAATCTGGCTTCTGCTTGTATTTTTACCATTTCAGAGTTTAACCTTTCTGGGCATACTACAGAGCAAGGAGCTGAAATTGAGCTCTGAAGTGAAGAAAACTACAGTATCTAAATGATGGATATAAGACACCTAGTCCCAGCTAAGATTCCCTCTAGCTTTTAAGCTGCCTTTCCATATTTGAAAGACTTTTGTAAGTTTTTTGTCATATATTGAAAGCTCTGTCTAGATGTCCTGGACAATCAGTGCATCTGAAATAACACTGTGCTTAAGCTAATAAATGAAATCATCAGTGTTAGATGTTATACTTATCTGGTGTTAGAGAATCAGTGGAGGCCCCCTTGCATAAAAGGACACTGAAGATCTCTGTAGTGAGACCTAGAGGAGCACTGACAACAACTACCTCTTGTATATCTGCTTAAATTTAGATGTTTTTCTAGTATTTTGGATGAGCTGCCTCATAAGAGAAATCAGGAAATATATCTGACTTTTCTTAGCAAAGTGATCTGATACAGGCAAACTCATTCCATCTGCTGCATTCATCCCTAATTTACTACTTCTAATTCATGTATTTGATGCACTGCTTTTCTCTTTATTGGGAAAAAAAATTGTTGTGAAAGACTTATATATTGCATGAAAGCTTTTATGAATTTTTTTTTCCTGAGTTCCATGTATCGGTAGCAGTTCTGTCATTCCCATGCAAGCATATCTATGACCCTGTAGTTTCAGATAGTTCATATTCTAATAAAGATGCTTATATTTATAGCTGCAGCTAGTGCTATGCAGCTCTCGTTTGCTGCTTTGCCTCTCTCTGATCTGTAAGACTCATGCAACCTCCTGAGAACTGAGAAAGCAGCAACACACAACGACTGACGTATACTCTGATTAAAATTTCAGCAAATTTATTAGGCAAGAGATTCAGTCCTACTACTTAGCTAACAGTATCTGAGTTAGATCTAAACTTTAAGTATATTTGGTTACATCTTAACTGTTGCTTCTTTATATGTGATTCTTTTACAGCATGATTACTTTGCAACAGCAATTTCTCTTCAACAAATTCACAGAAAAAAAAATCAATCTACATTGGGTTTTTTTGCTTTTGTCTATTAGTAGTATGTGATCCCATGAAGTCACAGATGATTACATATGAATATCTATAACAGAGCTCATTTGAAGTTCTGCAGTGATATCCATTAATTTCAAAGTAATTTTGATATGTTTCTATCTGTATATATTAGCTTACTGACTTATATGAAAAATTTGGTTTTCTTTGAAATCTTGAGTAGCTCAGTTGTTCAGCCTTAGGAATTCTTATTTATCTTCCAAGCCTGGGCATTGTTTCTGCCATCTTTCCTGCTAAGCAGGGAACTTCAGCTGACCAAAATCCTTGTTTCATTTATGTCTATGGCAGATATTTTAAAGTAATCAAGTGTTCCAGAATCAATTCCATAAGAACATTTAACTTTGCTGCTGTTTCTCAGTTCATCCACCAAGTGATCTGTCCACAACAGAAAGAGATAAACACATTCAAATCAGGAAATATGGTATCTAACCTAATGTGTGGCTGGACAGTTTCTAGCTTTCAAATTTAGTCACTCTCTATCTAGATAAAATATTTGGTATCAAATCCATGTTGCACATGGACTTTCTTGCTTACATGAGTTCTCTTCCTCTTTGGTGTTCTAAACTCAAATGTGGAAACAGAGCTTGGTTAAAAATATGAACAGTAAAGATAATACCCAATGAGAAATTTACTACCACACTACGTAAAGAACAGTTTGAATCAACCTTGGAAAGTTACTTTGCATCTATATAAAGGAACCTCCTCAAAATCGTTATAAACTGCAAAAAGATAAAGTCTACATTTTTATGTGATCCTTATGGACTCTAAATTATGTTTGTAATAGTTTACATTTTAAATAATTATTTAACATTTATCATCACTATAAAGGAGTCACAGATTTGGAAGCTTCTGCAGGCCATCTCTAATTAATTGTTCTGAAGGAGAGTTGATTTATTGTACAACCCAATCAAAAAGTGGTGGTAGATCACACATAATTTACTTCCTTATATGTGTTGTCCTGCATATTGGCTTGTTACTCAGTGGCACTGAGGTGAGATATTCTTTTTATTCATTTGCACAAACTAGGAAGTTAGGTGGTAACCCACAAAAAGCTGGGCCCCATATCATCAAAACTTTACATAATTTATACATGATAACAAATAAAAGCATCAGCATTCATTTGTTGCAGATTGCATAACAGTTTCATTGATTAGCACTCAGAACTCTATTTGCTAGTTATGTCTGTCACTGTCAGTGAGTCAGTGGTCACAATCTCCAGTGCCAGTTATGGTGCATTTCTGCTGACTTCACTCCTGGTGGCTCTTGTCCAGACAGCCCATTTTTCTTGGGATTGTCTTCCCTGTTCCTTAAAACAAAAGATTAGTCAAGCATACAATATTCACAATGCAGTTGCTTAATCATAACTGTCTACTTGAAGACACTGATTAACAACTTTTAAAAAAATGCAAATTTGGTTCAAATTTTGAGAGGCTAAATATCATACAGTTTGCAGACCACAGGTGAATTTATCTCAGAACTTCATTTAAAGTTTTCAATGTATCATTTCACTCACAGTGGAGTGTGACTAAATAAAAGCTTTAGTCATAAGCTCAAGTTCTCTCCCCCTCTTTGGAAGGACAAATTTATTTCCCTAGCAGACAATATCCACACATCAAATTCTCCTTCTCTTCAAAAAAGATGTTTGTGAAGATCTGATAGGTAAAACTAAGCTATGAACTTACAGAACTACAAAAAATACCTCTCTGTCTCTTTCTTTTATTTACATATAGAAGTTTATAGTTCATTGCAGTTCATAATGTTTGTTCACTAAGGATGAACTAATGACAAACTTATGTCTCATACAATATGACAGAAAGGAGCTATGTGTTCCTGAGTTTTCAAAAAAAATTCAATAAGTTTTGAAAAGCAATGAAGAAGAATATTTTCATTTGTTTTAATGGATTCCTGCCAGGATACATTCTGATCACTATCTTTGTGTGCTACTGGCCTCTCCTGAAGCTGTCATTTGAAGCCAAGGTAGAGCTTTTAACCACAGAAAGGAATTGACAAGTCATCTAGCATTCACAAGAGAAACAATGGAATGTTGAGAACTGCACTTCTGTGTCTGTTATTATTTATCCTTTATCCTTTGCAACTTCATTCATTACTCTCTGTAATTTTTCTGCAGATGTGAAGACCAGCATCTTCAAAGTAACTGTTGTGTGAGTCTCTTGCAAGTAATTGCACTTGTGTTCCTTCCTGCTGCATTCCTTCTACCCAGATTGTTTCCTTCCTTCCAAGTTCAAAACAATTTTGATCTATCAACCAATTTTAGCCAAGTGATGGGAAGATACAAAGAATGTTTGACCAGGTCAGGCTGGGTATGGAGTTCTGACCTTTACGGTCACAGTTTGGTTTATTCCAAGTGCAGTGTGGAGAAATAAAACAGCTAGCTATATTGCACAACAGAAATTCGGGAATGCAGAAGAGTTAAACCACTTTTTTTCATCGGTTCCTCTTCTGCAAATTTTCAAGTACATAGATAGTTTCCTAGAGCTCAGATAAGGAGAGGTTTTCTGCTTTACAAAATGTAATGAGATTTCAAGGTCCCACTTTGTGAGGGAGAACTGAGACCTTTCAAAGTTTTGTGGCATGTTATCACCAGAAGAAGTACTAAAACTATGGAACTGAATAAATGAAAACTATTTGCTACTAATTCACTTCACATTGCATTGCAAATCTCCTGGGCAATTAAAGCAGTCAATGTGTTTTGTTTTTCTAAATTATTATTTTCTTTGTACCCAACTAAAAAATCATAATTAGCAGAAATATTGAATTATATTGCAGTGTAACTTATTATCAGAAGTATGAAATATATCAGATGCTTAAAAGAGATATTCCAGACAGCTTTAATATAAAGCCAATAGATTTCAAACACTTCTTCAAAATACTGGTGGTAGGTTTTCATGACAATATAGTAGTTATCTTCTGCTACCTCCTTTAGAAAAAGATAATATTGCTGAAAAAAACCTGCTGAACCATACATTAAGGAAAACTATAGTTTCCTGGATGGCTTCAAGCTACTGAGACTGATGACTTATGAAAAAAAAAAAATTATCAACACCTGAGAGCTGTGACATTTACACATTGTCCTGCTGGAATTTGGTACTGAAAGAATGATAGACCTGACAGCTAACATATAGAGAGTTTTTACCTGATTTCTCACTAATCAAAACATACCTTTCACCAATTTGTCCTAGGGAAAAATCTTTTTATGCAATCTCATTTTTTTAAAAGGAAATAATTTGGAAATGGATGCCTCCATCTGTCTCATTATTTTTTTCTGGATGTCTGCAATAAGTAATTTCATTAGTTGAACCTTTGTAGCTAAAGGAGACAAATGGCCTGAGGATGATATTTCTTCCACTAATGTAAATTCTAAAATCATGGAGATTTAGTGGTAGGAAAATCTGATCCGGTGTGTTAGGAGCAAGTCATTAAGAAGTTAACACAACAGCTGTCTTAAATCTTCCAATTGAATTATAGTTAGTGTAGTAAAAATCAGAACACACCTTACAACATTTCTAACTAGGTATGAGAACTTGAGAACTATTAACAAAAATAAAATTATGTTTATAGCTTTGCTTCTACTAGCAGAACAATTACTATGGAAAAAAAAATTAAGTGAATTAAAATGTCAAGAAAAATATCATGCTATGAATATAGAATGTAGTTGCCAGTCCCTACTGAAAATTGCAAAAAAATTTTCTTTTGGTAGGGAATAAACCAATATCTCTCCACATATTCAGTGTATTTCATATATGCACAGTAATATGTACTGAGTAAATAAAACACAAGATGTGAGTGCAGATTTTCCATAATCATCCTGTCACATAATAAATATTATTATTAAAATCATAAAGCATTTGATTTTAAAAAATGAAGTAATGCAGTTCAAGCAGTGCTCTAACAGCATGTAGACTGGACCTAATTTAGTGGGTTTTATTTTCTTTAGCAAGTAATAATTCCATTTTTTTCCATATGCTTCCCAGCCATTAGACAATCTAATCAACTCTGCTTCAGAGCGTGATGTTAAAAGGGAAAATAACTGAAGATTACAGGGATGATACACTGAAGTAGAAGACAATATATCTGATTTCCCCTAAAGCTTTGTTATCAGTGTAATGTTCTTTCCACACATATTAAGTGTACATGTAGAGTTGGAAAAGAAAAACTGCAGGCTCTACTTAATTTCTACTACTGCTTGAGACCAGAGAATACTCTCGCAGCATTTTGCAGGAATAGGTAGGAAATCTGCATCAACTAAAAGGGTTTAGCAGTGCCTTCAGTAAATGTTTCCATTGTGGGTTGCTTGAACAAATACTTATTAAAATGTCCTTAAGTCCTATATAATGTGAGCAGAAAACAACAGGGGATGAGAGAACAGTTATAAATATTTATATCTAAATATCAGCAGCCAGTCCATACTTGGTGGCAGCACCTTGCACATACAACACACCAGCAGGTCAGCCCTGGAAGAGAAGAATTGCATGTAAAGTTCTTTGCACAATCAATTTTGTTGCTGATATCTCTCGGTGGCATCTATAATATTTAAAAAATTCCCAGGTGAATTACCTCACAGAATTAAAAGTATGTTATAGCTCAATTCCAGCACTAGTACAGCTTTTTGTATTTATCCACAGCCACATTTCCACATGGAAAGATGTGCATGGGCTATATTCATTATCAGCAATACCAAGCTGTTCTACAACATGCAACTAAAATTGACTTCAGGTAAGGAAGTCATGACATCTGCCTTCATTTGTTACAATAATCATTTAATTACCGATTAATTACAGCAATTTTCTCTGGCTGAAGATTTGTGTGGATTTTTTCAAAGGAGCATATGTGATCATTTTTAAAGGCCAAGGAGATTCTCTAGAGCTAGAGATTTAAATTCATAAGCAAACAAAATTAAAGGACGACTACATCTATAATACATGATAATACAAACTAAAATAAGACATATTTTGTGAGTTATATATTATATTAATATTAGAAGAAGATTAGTGTACTTAATCAGATGAGTTATATCTTAATGTTATAAATAGATATGACAATTATATACATGAAGACATATCTATCCGAAGAACATAACATCTTCTACATATGTCTTCACTTTTTAATTTATTTTTTGAAATGAAAATTTTAAATATCCACGCACTTTTTTATTTGGCAGCCTTTTAATTTTCTTTCTGCATATCAAATCATGGCATGCTTAATCAAAACTACTATGTAAATTGCTCTAAAGAAACAAAAGCATTGACAGAATATTATCTTTGAAAGCAAGGAATTTTTTGAGGTGAGTTGGATGCTTTCATTTGCATTTTTTCATATTATATTGTTCTGTAACAGAAAATCAACATAGTAATGGACTCAAATTGTTCCATAGTAAGCAAGCTAGGTTGGCGCAAATGAATTTCAAGAATCTGAATTTTAAGATCATAACCAAGCTAGGGTCCAAAGCACTCTGCATGACTGTCCACTGCATAATTATATATTATTAAAACTACTGAATATTTTTATGTTCTTATTTTGTAGTAGAGCCTGAAGCAACACAGTGAAAATAACTTCTGCAATGTGCTTTCTCCAGAAAATGAATTAATATATATCTATATATTTTTATCAGACAGAACTGCCCTTTTTGCATACTCCCACTGTTTTCTGTCCTGGTGAAGGAAGGCTGTGACGAATTTGCAGCACTAAGTGCACCATGAAACTGTAATTTTGGGATGCCATTGAGCCATTAGGTTGGTGCAAGCTCTCCCTGACTTTTGCTAATACTCATGGTCATGAACAGTTCTTCTAGATTTTAAACAATGGAAACTCCCGCCCCGCTTCCTTCCTCTTTCTGAAACTGAACCAAATTGTATGCATTTTGTGTCTTGTATTGCCTCAACACCTTCTTACATCTTTTTCCTGCCTGGAATATAAAATAGATTTTAGAAAATTCAGTATACACATATTGTACTTTTAATGCACTCTTTTACATTCTTCCTTTGAAATGCCCATGGTTTTTATACAATACACCATTACCTTGCTGTCATTCCTTTCATGTTCAAATTAATGAGATTTTTTGTACATGCATCCAAATTGTTTGATATTCTTTGATAGAGATGCTTTTAAAAATTTTCATGTTAGTACAGATGTAGAAGTCTAATAATAATATTTTCAATTGTGATAATCTTCAATATTACATATTCAGTACTGTAATAAAAAACTGGAAATATTTGTTAGTCTTCTAGCTTTTGTAGATCTATTTCAGCAAAGAATTAATCCCTCCAGATCTAATAGAGTAATTTAGCACTTCAAAG
The DNA here is from genome assembly GCA_013400435.1 of Pycnonotus jocosus. Lineage (NCBI taxonomy): Eukaryota > Metazoa > Chordata > Aves > Passeriformes > Pycnonotidae > Pycnonotus > Pycnonotus jocosus. The sequence goes on along the minus strand of VWYP01017702.1, from coordinate 16,819 downwards.
CATTGTACTTAATATATAAGACTCATTTAACACACACTAGTGTCTTCCTAACAATGATTAATGATAGGGCATATAAAATTGGATCAAACAATTTTCTTGTTCTTTAATTTCATCTTTATTCATAGAAAATGCTGCTTAACTGCTTAAAGGTTTACACCTAATATCCATTTTTACACTTATAAATCTGTAAAAGGAAAGTTTAATTCTTGTATATTGTTAACCTTCTTCCTTTAAAATATGGAATGGAAATTCTGATATTTGCAAATGAACCTATTACCTACATAAGTTCTCATTAAATACTAAATGTAATCGTTCACTTTTTATCAAAACTGAGCATATCTATTACAATAATAATAATAACAACTTCATTTTAGGAGCACACACATTTGTCCTTAAGGTAGCCTAAGATGCTTCAGGACAAAAGGGAAATGATACACAGAAGAGGCAGAAGAATTTAGAGATAGATTTTAGAGGCTTTCTCTAAAGTACTTGATACTGAATGAGATTGGGAAGATAGGTAGCAAAAGTTGATCATTAGGCAACAAAATTTAACTGTGATCTTAAGTCATACCAAGTTATTCCTCACTGTCCCTAAGACAAGCTAAAACATGCAATCAAGTTAAAAGGAGGGGAGAGGAGAAACATGAGGTATAGCCTTGAACTGCAGTGATACAACAAAGGCCCTGACATTTAGCATGGTCAGACATTTACATTTGAAAAGGTATGTAAGATAGTCCATATTTTCAAAGAAGGATGCAAGTAATATAATAATATTAGCTGCAGAAAATTATAAATATTCTTTGTGAAATGGAATTATCTTCTGGAAAAGCTTCCGAAGCTTAGTTGTTTTACATCACATTCTCTCTTCCAGTAAAACCTCTTCACTAGGATGCAGTCAATCTACTGTAATATACAGTTCAGTCTGATCCTGTTTCTCACTTTGAGGCTTGAGGTCCTATGAAAAATTTTATTTCTTTTTCATCATGTTCATTGTTGCATCACTATAACATAATGAATAAAGTCTTATTTACATAATTAATAATTAAAAAGTCTTATTTAACATGTTACCAGGAGACAGACACTTTGCTGGGGAAGTCAGTAATCCTGATCTATATTACAAAATAGTGGGATTATAAGGATGTCTGTAAGTAATTCTAAAGTAGCATTTTAAGGAATTATTTATGACCCTGAATGTGGCAGACAACTTCTGTTGTGGGTTCATCCCAGATATACATTTACCTTCTGATGGCTATCTATGTACTTCCCAACATCCCAGAGTATGTACAGTCACCAAAAACCTCTCAGGATATCAGATGTTACGTGCATTCTGATGGTGAAGAGCTATTTTCAGGACTTAGTAATTTTTAAAGTTTTAAGGAAAAAGAAAAGGTGAGCAATGACTTAAATATTATTTAAAAAATAAATAAAAATTAAAATTAAAATTTAAAAAAAAAAACAACCAAAATAATTCTGGATAAGAGAGGGAGAAAAAGGTATTTTAAGAAGAATAACTATGCTAAGATTTTATTAATTTGATAAAATGTGCTTTTAAAAAATTTGGGATTTTGGTTTTTTTCCCAACCGCTTGAACTTCATGAAGTGGGAAAACATTCCACATTCCAAGGGTTTTTATTCATGAAATTTGTGTGTTTTTTTCATTTTGCTTATCACACAAAATAAGTTTTTTGTCTTTAATTGAGGTCCTTGTATTTCAGTGACTGTGTGGGTTAATGACATCATGGAACAGCTCAGCTTTTTTGTTTGTTTGTTTGTTTCCTTTTTTTTGTCTGTTTATTTCCTTACTGATGAGAATAAGTTAATATCACAACATGGGGAACATTACATAATGACTGAACATCAGATAACGAGTGAATCAGACTCATATTTGCTTTCATAAAAACAGTTCAAGCTCAAACATTGCTCCCACAACTGGTACTTATTTTCAATTCACTGTCAATCACAAATTTTAAAAATAATCCCATGTTTTTTCCTGTATTAATCAGAGCTCTCAACCCCCCTTTCCCACAAGAAGAAATGCTTTCAAATAATTTTAAAGAATGTGAAAATTATAAGAGTTTTAAATTTCTAAAGAAAGTAAGGCAAGTAATTCTTTGCATAATTCTTTGCATAAATCATAGTACTCATACTGCTGATGGATCATCAGACGTCTGTGTACATGTTTCAGAAATTTACATTGTGTGCTAAGCTAAGAGGTCTTTTTGGGTATTCATGCATATTTATGATTTCTAAAATTCTTGTGTCTTTTTAAATAATTGATGGTGTATCATTTTGAATCGCTGTTAGAAGATGTCTGTAGCCAAAAAATATTCAAATATAAGTCTTTTTATATCCAAATATGAGTCTTTTTATACCATAAATGGTTTCCAAATGGTTTTGAGAACCAAGGAAGCGTATTTCTGTACAGTGGATGATATGATTATAAAAATATTCTAGTTGTGTTGAGAACAAGAACTATGTCATTACCCAAGGAAGATATATAAACATTTGTCTCATAAATTTTATAGTTTGTGGTGCAGTATTTTAAATTCTAGTAAAAGTAAGATGTAATAGTTCCCATAATATTTCCCAGTGGACAGCTGAGACTATTTTTCTTGGCTTCTGAACTTCAAATCAAGTCCATTGTCAAGAGTCTCATTATTTTTTGATCAATCCACTGATGGAAGCTGTGCTCTATTATGATCAATGTGACTGCATTTAACTCCTTCTAAGCAGAGATTTTTATAAATAAAAGTCCATTCAGTTCTGGATCATTCCTCACTTGTGAAAGGTTGGTTCTTTCACAGTGCAGGTAATATTTTGTGTACGTGGATTTTTATTTTTTAGCACTTTTGCATTTTTTATCACTTTTTATCAGATAGAGATTATGTTTAAATATTGTAAAATTATAGCAATGAAAAGGCATATGATAATCTATTAAAAGCTGCCCTGATAACATTTCTGGAAGAACTAAAGGAGCTCTTTTCATTTTAGTTTTGTGAGATTATGTTACAGTGCATAATCATAAATTGTAAATGGTTCATCCCATTCCCCTGAACTCCCCTATCCCAACCCCTTGGTGGTATCACCCTGTCTTGTCAATCACCCTGGTTGATCCTCTCCTATTTGGCAAGGTGTCCAGGTGCCACCCTTCCCATTGTGGTGTAAAGTGCCCTTGGCCTTGACCACACCCCTCCACCTCCCCCATTGGGTCTAGACCCCCTGGTTCAGGTTTCACCCAAGGTGACTTAAGTGGTCCAGAATCCATTCTCAGCCATTCTGCCTTCCATCCCACATGGAATAAACAACTTCCTAACCAAAACAGAATCCTCTCTTCAATCACCAAGCCTCAGACCACGTGGAACCTAGGGATTGAACCCCCACGAATTATCAAGTGGAGCAGGGCACAGAAACCTCAGCTAGCCGGAGCAGAAAGCCCTGAACATCCACAAGATTATTTACTTATTTTTTTGTAAAAGCTTTCTCAAGCATTATTTATTTCAAAATGAAAAAAGATGTAACACTTTCTCTGGCAAAAATACTACTTTATGTAGTCCTATTATCTCAACCTCAAATTTCAACCTATAATTTTATAAGAATTATTTAAAATACATTTTTCATATTCCCTCATGGCATTTCTGTGATTACATAATTGTATCATGATTTGCACTGAGATTTCTGGCTAGAAATCACTCCATAATTAGTTGTATTTTGATACCCTGCCATATGAAGGAATCAAAGCTAAATCTAAAGATGTAAAACCAGAATTATTTGCCTGATCTTCAATGGGATTATAATGCACATTCACTCTTTACTATCTACCACGTACCAATTCTATAGGAAAGCATATGTATTTAACAGAAATGAGTGTCCACAGCAGCCTAGATGTTCTGTGCACAGCAATGAACAGTCAAGCACATGTAGAGAATCTATGAAGGTGTCTGAGCCATCACTGTCATTACTTGCTCTATCTGTATGAAAATCAGCTTAGATAGAATGTGCACTGCTCAAAAGTGCATTTTGAGAACCAACAGAGCAGGTACCTAGCCACTCTCTGCATGAGCACTGCGAGAGGGATTCATTTTACCTGGGGTAAATTCATTTGTGCTGACAATGTAGATCTCTCTACATCAAGCCACCATCACTTCTCTTGACAGTAAGTGCAGAGAAAAAAAGTGTTTTTAGAACATAGCCACAGCCTAGCTGATCTATTTGAGGGAGTTTTGTACTTGTTTTATATGCTGAATCAGACTTGAGAAATGGCTACCTGTGCCTCACAATTACAAAGGATGCTTTGCTAATTAATTCAAGTATCTGCCTTTGTTTAGAGAAAAATCCATTTCCCATGTCCTGTATTCTACCTTAAATGCAAACTAGATATTGTTAATTTTCACTCATAAGATAAAAAATACTATTCTCTGTGGAGTACATATGCAGGGATGGAACTTGGTTGTTATAATAATACTAATTATTTCAGATTTATCTTCAGGTCCAAATATATGTATAAAGAAAGAACTAAAAACACTTCATCTATATTTAGAATATTTTGCTTGTACAAACATAATAAATAATACAGTTGCTTCATTTGCCCTGTGAGCATTTTCATATAACTTTTTTCACTTTTCAAGTTTTGAAATTTCTGAAATAATAAAATTATAAATTTTAAATCAGGAATAAAAATTTGAAGAATTTCATCTAGGAATCTTTATGGACTTATCTAAACAAATGTGATTATGGCCTTTTAAAAAAAAATTCTTTTAAAATAGTTTTGATTTAGTTTTCCATGCATCAACTTGACTCTCGTGAAAAGAAAATTTGCTATCTGTTCACTGCTGTTAACAAAATATACAGCTTACAATCAAATACTTGATATCTCTGATCATAAAAATTGGTATATTATATGTTTTTAAAGTGAGTGATTGGTATTTCTTTCTAAAAAAAATTTGCAAACTAGTTTCCAATTTTCTTCTTTTCAGAACACATCCTGATTCATGAACATGGTGTTGTTGTCAGTGGATTCCAACAGCAGTTCACTGATTTTCTCCTTCTTCCACTTTCTGATAAGAAATAGTGTTCATATTTTACTGTCAGCCAGGCAATGCTATTACTTTATTCTTTGGTGTTATACATATTTCGTATTTATGGCACAACTTCCACAATCATTGCACATGTTATAGTTGTGCATATGTGCACAGAAAGCCAAAAGGAGGGATTTTTAGAGTTCTTAAAGTAGTGACATGACTGATGCAAATAATCTTTAGATCAAGAAGTTACAATGGTCCTGAGTGACCAATCTGTAACATCTGTCCTCTAGTCCCTAAGACTGTGAAAAAACCCAAAAAACCTTACTGGGATGAATGAACAGAATGGTTGCACATGAGAAATGTGAAGTACTCATATTAGAGTCTCAGGTGAAGTTTTGTACCCGGTTCTTATCATCCTGTCTTTTCAAAAAAGCATGGAATAACTGAAGAGAGTCAAAGAGATTTTGAAAAATGAACAACCAGCATTTAGAAAACATGATGTATCAGGAAAGATCGGAAGAAGGTGTTTAGCCCAGAAATGACAAAAGGATGGAGAAAAGAAATATATGTTCATTATTTAAAATGCAATAAACTGATTTTTATAGAAATGGGGTAAATGGTCTTGGATTATAAATAGATGCAAAGTCTTTAGTATGCATATAACAAAAGGTTTCTGATAAAAGTTTTTAAAAAACAGAATCTTTAGCACAAAGGAAGTTAAAAGATTAAAAATTTCTTGGGAGTGTATCTGTTCTGTTAAACTTGATTAAATAAGATTGCTGTATTGGTTATTCAACACAGAGAGGACCATGACTTTCACTGATTTTTCATTTTGAAATTCCTCTCATGTCCTAAAATGTTAAAGTTCTTGTGGAACTATGTGGAGCTGAGGGCTTTCTGCTCCGGCTAGCAGAAGTTTCTCAGCCCTGCTCCACTTGGAAGTGCGTGGGGTTCAATCTCCAGCCGCCACGTGGTCTGAGGCTTGGTAAATGAAGAGCGGATTCTGCTGTGGTTTAGGAAGATGTTTATTCCATGAGGATGGAAGGCAGAATGAATCAGAATGGCTTTGGACCTCTTTATGTCACTTTGGGTGAAACCTGAACCAGGGGGGTCTGGATCCAATGGGGAAGGTAGAGGGGTGTGGTCAAGGCCAAGGGCACTCTACACCACAATGGGAAGGGTGGCACCTGGACACCTTGCCAAATAGGAGAGGATCAACCAGGGTGATTGACAAGACAGGGTGATACCACCAGGGGGTGGGATAGGGGGTGTCAGGGGAGAGAGATGAACCATTTACAAATCATGATTATACACCGCAACAGAACTACTCATTAAGTCCTCTCTGATTGCTCATTATAACTTAAGATATGGGAAATAAAACAGGCATAATTAAAAATGTAGTATTTGTTTATTTGAGATAGTATGTTCCCATTTTCCAGTGGGAAATGGTGCCTGATGATAAATAGGTTTTGTTGCTGTTTTGTTTTGTGAGAGTTACTCTTTGTAGTATCATTTGTCCTTCAAGATATATTTTCTTTACTGTATCCATTTGTTGAAATGATTCAGTAAATAACTTCTACTATCAGTTTTTTGTCTCTGTTGCCTAAAAACAAATTATGGACACTGACTGCTGTTTCCCAGTCCTGCCTATTACTGCCCATGTGTTTATTTCTGCAGCACTTAAAGGTACAGTGGATATGCATCTGCAGTCTAGAGGCTGCATCTCTCTATCTCTTTCCTAATCTGTTATTAGGAAACTCACATTCTTCTCCACAAATCAATGCTTAATTCAAACCTCAATGCTGAGCAGAACGATCATCATATATTATGGTTCAAATCAAGGTCACCTTTAAATAATGCATATTGAAACTGAGTTATAATCTTTCAGGAATGTTTTCACCTCTTTAAAAATGGTAATGCATTTTATTTCTGGAGAGGGAAAGAAAAAACACAGAAAAATATGAGAGAAATATAAATTTCTTTTACAAACAAACCCTACTTTTCCAGTAAGGGTTTATGCATTCTTGCCGGAGTGTTAAAGTTAACCTTTATTTGGCCCAGCTCTGGATGAATCTCAGATTTCTTGGTACATGATTTAGGAGACATAGAATGACTGAAAGCGTGCTATTACATTGTTGGCTCTACAGTAAGACATCATCTCTTATCTCTCCTGGTTGACAGGTGCTATGCAGCTTCTCAACTGTAAAGTGCCATCAAGTTCTCTCTCCTCCCTACAAGGATTTCAGCAGAGCCTTGGCTGTGTGTTTCCCCTCTGCTCCACCCTCCATTCCATCCCTCTTAGTAGGTGCTAGAGAGAATTTCATCCAGGGAACAGCAGCTGTATGTTACCCTATAATTTCTGTATAACTTCTCATTTTTCTCTAATATTACCCCCACCCATCTTTCCACAATAATGAAAAAATATTTTCATTCTGTACCATTTGTTTTTTACCTCAAAAATCTGTGATTGTTACTAAAGAAATCAGTGATGACATGGCGTTTTTGAATTGAACTGTATTCTGAGGTCTTAAATTCTCTAGACAGAAAGATTGGACTGAGACATTCTTCAGCATGACCTTGAATTATATCAGGAATATTTGGACTGTGAATTTTATTTCACCTCTCTCCCCTCTGCCAAGGCATTGATGCTTTATTGATGAGAAATACTACCTCACAGTATATTTACTTTCCTCTGCTTTACAAAGTTTAAAGTCAACTAATCATCACAGAAGTTTGTTCACATTTTTTAAGACTCTCTAAACTAAAAATATATTTTTTAAAAGTTCATTCATCATTTGGGAAATAAGCATTTTTTTGACTGCAGACTTGAGTGAACAGTTTTACACTTCAGCTGCTAAAACTATGCCAAATATATGGGTCAAGGATTTTATAACAGGAAGATTAAAATCTCATTAACATCATGTTTTAAAGTTCCCCAGTCTTAAATGCATAATAAAGAAAAAAACCAAGCAGATTGTAAAATTCTACTTGCCCCTATGGATATTTATGTTTACTCAGATATACTTAATTCAACAAAGAAATAGATGTTACTTTAATACAACAACCACTTACCAGCATTTGGTTTTCTTGCAATACACGAAAAAACCACAGCAATAAGCAAATCCAGTTCTGACACCACATTCCACCATTACTTGATAACTTAGTGGCCATAACCTTTTAATTATTGTCCCAATACATTGACATACTACCTGCCAGAAAATGAATAGTTGGCTGATTCTATGTTTAGAACTTAGTCCTTTACTAGCAACTTAATCTCTCTGACCTATTATTTAATCCCAGTTGTAGACATTAGAGTTGTACAATCTGTAGAATGCAACTGAAGTCTACCATATTCTAAAGCTACTTGGGAAGAATTTTGTGGAAGGAGAAAGAAAAAAGTTTCATAAATGACCTTGCACCACAGGGGGAGAGCAGGAAAAAGACTTTCTGTTGCTAATGGCAGATAATTCTATCTAGAATTGCAGAATAAGAAAGCCTGGTTTGTTTTCTTTTAATACATTGTACCAGCAAGACATTACTTTCCCAGCAGACTAACTGATTTCACTCTCAGCTAATGGCTGGATATTAATCAAGACTCCTTTATGTTTTCCAGATTTTTAGTGCTTTCAGAAAACCTGTGTTCAGTTTTTGTTTTTGAAGTATAGTTTGTCAGGTTAGTGTTAGTTTTCCAAGGAATTTGATTTTGATGCAACAAAAATAACAAGTGTGTGCTGCCTATATCATAATATATAAACAAATATTTCAACAAAATCATTCTGTGTAATTGCCAGGAATTTGATGTTGTCACATTGTCACCTTTTGAATAGCTGTTTTTAAAACATTTTGTGAATAGATCTATGAATTGTATTACTGACAGAAAATTTTATGACAGGGATTAATATTAGAAAGGAAGTTAAATTTTTGTAGTGATAGCTAATAGGGAAGATTTTCAGGTTGCTGATCGTTAGAAGAAATCCCAGCATAAAGCAGAATATTAATCTTGATTCCTGATTGATAAATCCCATTGTTTTTCTGTAAACATCATACTATCCCTATCGAAAATCCTAAATATTACCAAGATGCTTGTGCTAGTGGATTACTGAAAATAAAAATAATCTACTTCTTAATATTCCAGTAAGATAAGTAACATTTTGGAGCTGTGAAACAATAAGAATTGGCTCAGTAATAAATATATATGATTCCTAGTTTTATTATTCCTTCAGAAGTGATGCAATATGACTCCTACATCTAGAACAGCACTTATTTCCATCTCACTAGCTCTGAGGAGCAGCCTGGGTATAGTACTAAACTATCTCAATTCATTAGTAACGTGTTCTTTTCCAGCTTGTGTTGGCTACATGAGGGCTTGAGGAATAATTATAGTCTTGTCCTAAGGCCTGTGTGATGTCTGATCCTGAAAGTCAGCTTTTTGAACAGTTCCTGTGTGACAGCTTCATTGTCATGATTGTGAACTCTGCCTGAAGCACTTACATCCAGATCATGTGACATAGTTTAGCAGTAGACACTAATAAGGCTTGCACAGCTGCTAGGATATAGCAGTAACTTTTTTTTTTTTTTTTTTCATATTCCGTCACATTTGCCTTGTAAAAATCATCTGGCCAAGCACATAGACATACAGCTTAGAAAAACAAGGGTGTCATCCACAGAAACTGATACTCTGTGTATCAGCTGACTACAGCGACAACTATAACTCATTGACTATATTCAAATATCATCATGTCCTGTCAAAGAGGATAAAGCATCAATCTGAGCTCATAATGAAGTAAGATTAGTCAGTGTACTTATCACATCACTGGTGGCTTGCTTTATCTAGTAACAAAAGATGGCCAAAAAAGGACATTTTGATCTCAGATATTCATTTAGTCTCTATTCACCTAAATATTTAAATGCCTATGTGAAATATGGTCATCCTGAAAACATGGAATGGCAAACCTCTCCTGTGAATAAAAGCTAGGACAATTGGGATTGTTAAGCCTGGAAAAGAGAAGGCTTCATGGTGGCCATCCATAATCTGAAGGGAATCTACAAGAAAGACAGGGAATATTTACAAAAGCATATAAGAAGAAGGAGAGGGGAAATGGCTACAAACTGAAAGATCATAAGTTTAGGTCCAGTATTGGGAAGATAATCTATTAATGTGAGAGTGGTGAGGCACAGAAACAGACTGCCCAGTTAAGCTGTAGTTGACCCAGCCCCGGCAGTGTTCAAGGCCAGGTTGGATCAGGCTCTGAGCAACCTGGTCTAGTGAAAGGTCTTCCTGCCCAGGGCATAGGAGTTGGAACTGGAGGATCTTTAAGGTCCCTTCCAATTCAAGCCACTCTATGATTCCAAAATTCTAAAATTCTATGATGACTTAAATAACAAAAATAAATATAAAGCAAAGAAATACACTAATGCCAGAGAAATGTATAACTATAGATAAAATAACTATGAGTGTTTGCTTCTTGTTTTGTAAATTAGCAATACATGGATTTTGCTCTCTATGAGTTATAAATAATCGGAAGTTCAAATTAATTCTACCATATGAAAAAAAGTTAGGGTCATAGAACAAAATATATCAGAAAATCAACATAAAAGAATGAAATATTATGTTTATTTATAAAAAATGTTTAAATTTTAGCATTTCATACCTTTTGAATGTTTGACTTCTCTAACTTAATATCATTCCAGCATTGTGAAGCAATGACTTCTTGGTTTTGATGGATGATGTCTTTTTTGCATGACAATGAATAAAATGTTCTGTACAGTATTATTCCTCCTCAAAAAATGAAGCTTTTGCAAATAAATATTAATGAATTTTTATTCTAAGTGCTGTTTGTTTCATTTCATTATCATAATGAAAAACAATATTGTAGGGTTATTTTTTAAGGTGACCTTGCAACATCATTTACAAAACTATAACAGCAAAATAGTTTTCTCTGTCAAATAGAATATTATGTTCTCAAAATAATTAAGATGAGAAATTATTGGAATCAGCTTGCATGCTTTAAGTATTTCACCCACAGGAAAATAGTTAAATGTGAAATAAAATATGTACTTTTGTCTAAGACTGGGAAATTGCACCTTTTGATATAAAGATATCAAAAGACCTTTTTCTGGTCTTTATATCTTCTCTGTGGAAGACCTTTCTTCCCACTGTACTCTCACATAACACCAAACCCTTACATTTACCAAAGTACACTTCCAAAACAGTGAAGGCAATCAGCCAGTGCTGCTACTTTTTACTTTTGAGCTTTATACGAAGAAGGAACACACACACACACACACATATATACACACACATATGTGTATGATTTTTTCAAACTCGGAGTGGCCTCAAAAACCTTATGGAATTTCTCAGCACTTCAGATTTTTCTTTCAAGATATTTCCATGCAGTTAGTCTTCAGTGTTAACACATTTATTTGGTTAGTGTTCTTCTACTGGATAGCCCAAGTGTCAATCCATGTGTTGGCACATTATTCAATCAAATTAACAAAGGTACATTTTCCTCACCCAGGTCTATTTTGATCCTCTGTTTGTAAACACACACACACATACACACACACACATGCTCAGGCGAACATCACTGTGGGAACCCAGGGCATCTCTTTGGCTGCCCTGGGAGCTCAGGAACCCTGTCCAAACAGCCTGGGAACTGAGCAAAAAGGATTGACCCCAGTACAGGGTGGTTACAGCCCTGCCCAGGGGAGTGAACAGGATGGTTTCAGTCCTGTCCATGGGGGTCACAGACCCTGGCACAAAGCAGAGATGAATTACAAATCTCAAGAGTGTGAAACACAGTAGTTTAGCTTATCACAGAGTAAGAAATATGTAGTTTTAGGTTTCTAAAATAGAAGTAGATGGAGACAAGATGGAGATTTTGGGGCAGCTCCTAAGGCTTTTCTTCTTCTTCTTCACCTCCATTTTCTGCTGTGACGTTAGCACAATGTGGCTTGGGGAGATTGGGCCAAGTGGATATGGTCTGTTTGGTGTGGATGGTGGACATTGGTAGGAAATGGTAAACAAAATGTTCATAATAATCTGCATATAAGGCACAACCTTTCAGGGGAGGAGGAGTTCCTTGCTGGCCGGTGTTCAGAACAGTCCTCGCTGAAGACAGAGTGAACCATGAGATAGAAATAATAAACAACCTCTTAGACCTTGGAGAAATTGACCCTTGAAGCCTCTGTCTCTTTCTTGCATCTGCCCTGAAGCATCCAGGAGGGCAAAAAGACTTTGACCACCTGAATATCGGAACTTGTAATCCGATAATCACCACCCTTCAGCAATGCTGAAATAGCATATCCATAAGATGAAGGTGTGTTTTGCATTTGGCACAGCAGTTCAGTATTAACTATTGGCAACTATCCTTAATTCTGAGTTTTCCCTTCATCCATAACTGATAGAAATAAACACAAAATGAGAGAAAGCCAGACTGTGAATGCTAACATGACATAATCAAATTAATTTGTGGTTAAGATTCACAGAAGTTCATAAGGACAACAGTGTCCAAACAACCTGAGGATAACATTCTGGTAACACTTTTTTTTGTGATGTCAGAAACTGTAGAGTACAGTCAGATTAGTTTAGATTTCCAGTGAAATCAAAGGGAATCTTTCCTTCCCATTGCTTTCAGTGGTTTGATGACCATAGCCTGTGTGTTCATGCAGTCCATGACTCAGTGTCTTCTCTAAAGTTCTTAAGATAAATTTATAGTAGAAAAAAATAGACACAAACAATTTGAAACACAATTTTTAGTAGTGTGGTCCATGTAACCAAGAATTTCAAAGTGTAAGTGGAAAGAATTTTATACTTAGGCCTCACATAATTTTGACCTTTCTTTTTAACTTTCAAGGGCAAGCAAAAAATCCACCTTCCTATGGTTCGAATGAAAGCTACATATTGCAGCTCTCTGCCACAACTCATAGGACTCCAAGTCTCAAAAGCAGTAATGCAGTCTAGCTTGAGAAAATTGTATGTATTGTGTTTACTGATCAATTTACTTTTTGTGCTAGTTCCCAGTTGGCATCTAGTTCCTAACACTTCATATGGTATATAAGGTTAATTTTGTTTCAGAAAGAATAGTTTTCCGTTCCAGAGGGTGCTTATAAAAGGAACCAAATAGTTCAAGGTAGACAACTTAGTGTTTCTGCAAGACAGAGGGGAGTGAAAACACAAACAAATCTGTGCAGGACAAATGTCATGTATCTTGAAAGGAAGATGCTTTGAATACTAAGTGTCCAGTGAATTCACCTCTACAAACATCCTTTCTTAGTTCAAAAGTATTTCTTAATAAATTACATATTTTCAGATTTACATAATATTTCATTTTGTAGAAATCTTTGCCAGATCTTGCAACTGTGACAAGCAATCAGGAGATGTGACTAAAATATTAACTGGCAATTTGCAGTGTTTATTGGAGAGCATACTACTTGCATACTAATACAGGTAGGATTACTACAAAGGTAAATAAATCAATATTTTTTACAGCTTTTTGTGATTTTAAAGTATTTTCTGCCTATTTTTTCTCTACTGATGGAAGACTTCTAATGTAGTCTAATTAGAAAGAGGCATGGATTTTAATACCCTTTTGGACTGTCATCACATGGCGAAGTCTACAAAACTGCATTAAAAATTACTCTTTTAAAATTTTTAAAAGATCCTTTTCTCTAAAAGAATATATATTTATAACATGAAAATATATAAAAAATATGGTTATATATGATATTACATTTTTAAATGTTTTTAATAGTCATATTGTTTTGTTTTTATTATAAAAAGAGACATTGAGTGTAGAGTCAAAGTTATTTTGATTGTTGGGTAGCCCTTAGGTTTCTTATTTGTTCATGAGTATCCTCTCTGCAATCTCTTAGTCATAAAATTAAAATATATAATCTTCTCACATTATGTACTTTAACAGTTTTGTTTCCAATTTGTCAATGCACATCCTTCCAGACTAATGTTATCTCCAAATTTTTTATATTTTCTTCTTAGAATGTGGTATTATGTTACTGTGAGCCAGAATGTTAAACATTTAGATGTATTTATATACATGAGCAGGCATATATACATATATATACACATCTATATAGAGACATACATATATATACACATAGAGAGAGCGAGCCATAAAGCAAACACTTTTTCACATCTTTACTTCTGAAAATGTGTACAACTTTAGGCAAGAAAAAATTTGGAAAATTCTCAATGTATTTTTTCTTCTGTTTATAAAATTTGAGACTCAATTATCAGAATTACAGTATAAATGCTGAAGAAGGGTAATTGTCTGCTGAGATAACTTGTTCCCTTTTCATTGTTCTTAATAAACACAAATGGCACCTAAATTATATTCACTCAATTATGTTCCCCAAGAGAAATTCTATAAAACCTAATTTATATAACACAAAAACTATCTGCATAATTCATTAAATGACCAGAGCACAGTCAGTAAGATATAGTAACAAATGGAGAACTTATATTGCACTCCAAAAAAATCAAGTAAGGGGGTATAATTTTTGAAAATATCCATAACAAATGAGGCCTGCAGTGGCATATTTCCTTAAAAGTTTAAATTCAATCTTTCTGAAAACAATGCTCCAATGAGTTGATAATGACTTCTTTCAATCTTCTGTCTTATTTTTAGGTCTATCTCTGATCATATAAGGTGCTCTATCCGGCAGCTGAAGCAGATAATAGAACAATTTACTGCAAAAGAATTTACTGCATTGGTTGCTAAGCCATTCTCTGTCTCGTTTGGTCACTAAAGCAAGCAAGGGCTCAACATCTCAGCCCCTCTGATTGTTTGGGTTTCAGCAGAATGGACTTTCTGTATGCTAAGACAGATTGCAGAACTTTGATGAGGACACATACCTGAAGTCTTCCCCCTGGTAGAAAAACCCTCAGTTTTTATCTATGCAAACTTTTCTGTCAAAATAAAAGTCCTGTTTTTTTTCCTTAAGAATAAGCCAAATTCAGACAAAGGGAACTTCAAAATAAATACGGCAAGACTCAAGCCCTAAGCACAAAATATGAAAATCAGCTATCCAGATACTGATGGTCCCATTGTAATGTCTCTTATTCAACTGATCTATCGCATTTACTGTATGCAAAATAGCATGTGGGTCCTCAATTCCAGATCCATAATTAAGACTATTTCTGCATTAAAGATAGGAAAGGCAGCTTGAGATGAATGAATGAAAATCTTTTCAAGGACTTCAAGTATGAATGAAATCAGTGCTAATCATCTTTGAATTGCTTTTCATGCCAAACAGAAGTAATTAAGGGGAAAACCTATCACTGGTGCCACAAAACAATGTGTTTAGGGTTTCATACTAGAAAGCACAGATCACCAACCTGCTTACTTCTAAAGAAGTTGTAATATGCAAACAATCAATGCAACATGGGTTTTGTGTTTTTTTGTTTCTTCTGAATTATTTAATGTTTTAATGAATTTACAGCACAAGGTTTGGGGGACAAATTTTCAAAAAAGCAGATGAGTCACTCTACAGACAAGCATAGCTTTTAAATTTCATCTACTGTACACTAAGCCTGACAGAATATTTTTCTCTGTTACCATATTATCTAGATTTGCTGCAAATTTTATGAAAACAGAAAAAGACATAAAGTTATCTGAATTTTTGAAGGATAATATTTTACAGAATCACAGAATGACTGAAGTTGGAAGGCCCCTCTGGAGGTCATTTGCTCCAACACCCTCTGCTCATACTTTGTCACCTAGAATTGTTTGCCCAGGACTGTGTCCATATTGGGCTTGAATACTGCCAAGAAGAGGAATTCCAAAACTTTCCTCAACAACTTCTACCAGTGTTCAGCCACTCTTAAAGTAGTAAAAAAAATGTTTCTTGATTTTCAAATAGAATCCCTCATTTGTTACTTTGGGCCTCTTTTTCTGTCACAAGCCACCACTGAAAAGAGCCTGGATCTGTCCTCTTTTCACCCTCCCTCCAGGCATTTATACACGTTGCTGAGATCTCCTCTGACATTTCTCTCTATAGAACTCACTCAGCCCTCCTCAATGGAGAGCTGCTCCATTCTCTTAGTAACCATTGTGGACTTCTGTTGGAGTTTCTGAATTTTGCTCACATCTCTTTGTGCTGAGGAGCCCAGAACTGGACCCAACACTCCAGATGTGGCCTCACCAGGGCTGAATAAAGAGGAACGGCCACCTCCCTCTAGCTGCTGTCAATACCTTGTCTAATACAGCCCAGGATACCATTTGATGATTTTACCACAAATTAACTCTGTTGGGTCATGCTCAACTTCGTGTCCACCAGGACCCCCAGGTCCTTTTCTGACAAGCTTCTTTTCCCCAATACGTATTGGTGCATAGAGTTGTTCTCCCCCAGGTGCAGAACTTGACATTTCTTTTTGGTGAACTTCACGTCACTTCTGTCAACCCATTCCTTCAACCTGTTGAGGTCCCTTTGGTTGGCAACACAACCCTCTGCCTTATCAGCCACTCTTCCAATCATGTATCATCTTCAAACTTACTGAAGGAATTTGAAAACTCAGTGTGGTTTATCAATTTCATACATTAATGTGGGGTTTTTTTGT
>VWYP01017698.1:0-22744 GCA_013400435.1 Pycnonotus jocosus | reverse complement strand
ATGTCCCTTCCAGTCTAAATCATTCCATGATTCTAAGATAATTATTAGCAATTAAGACTTCACTAAAAGGGTAACACTGGACTTTTTCCACTCCGTGCACAGTCACAAAACCACACTAGAAATGAAACCTGCTGGCCATGATATACTCTGCCATTTTATGCTCAGAGACGGAATTATTTCATTTTTTGTCTTTTCTAGCATGGGCAAATTCCAAAAGGACAAGTTGAAATGGAAAAACACTCCGTGGCTTTTTTTTTTTTTTCCCCCAGGCTGCATTTTTCCTGCATTGACCCAGCAGCATTAATAAACATTGCAGAGCTTTCTGAGGGGAAGATTTCCCACCCCCTCTGTGCTCTACCTCATTACCTTTTCATTTTGTTTTGTTTGCTTCTTCCTGTCAGGATAAACACGAGGCACTGTCAGGCAAACAGCAGGTCGGGGGCTGACATTTTTTAATGTTCACAGAACAACCTGACCTCACGCTCACAGCCACTAAAAGGGAAATAAGGAAACCCCCTGTCTTGAGTCCTAAATGCTAATGAGGTTCTCCATTTGATTTGTTTCTCCTTCCCAGCAACACTAATTTCAAATTGAACCACTGACTCAATTAGCAAAATGTTGAATTTCGTGAGACTTCGTATAATAAAATGTCCCAGTAACAAAAAAGGAAGCCAGCAGTGGTTTGGTGCCAGTAACTAAATCCATTTTAATGGGCTATTTTAATTAAACAAATTAAATTAATGATGGCCTCTGCACAATGATGAATTACACTGTTTAATAGATCATTGCTACGTGCTAATCCCTTTTTTAATATGATCTTCTATCATTGATCCACGCATAGACACATAAGTCATAAACTAAGCTCAAGAAAGAAAAACAACAGGTGCAAAAGGGCCAAATAATGGAAAATGTGGGGTGATCTTAGTTCCAAAAAGAAAAAACAATTTTCAGTTGAGATTATGGCAATTATGCACCGTGATGGGATAATGGAAACCGGGTGGAATCTGCAGTGCCCTCCATGAGGGGTTCAGGTTGGGTATCAGGAGGAATTTCCTCATGGAAAGGTTTGTTAAACATTGGAAGGGGATTCCCAAGGAGCCATCCTGGAGGTGTCCAAGGAAGGCCTGGATGTGGCACTCAGTGCTCTGGGCTGGTGACAAACTGGGGATCAGTCACAGGTTGGACTTGATGGCCTTGAAGGTCTTTCCCACCCTCAGTGATTCTGTGAGAGGCAGGACCCAGATAATTTCATCATCTTTTAAGGACATCTAACTTTATTTTTTGGCTACATTTAGAAGGTAAGAGTAAGATTCAAAGACTGGAATTGATGATGTTGGAGGTTTTTTCTGACCTAAACAATTCCATAATTCTGAGTGTGATTTGCCCCATGTGACACCTCAAGGGATTCAAGTCAGAGCTGAGCCAGTTTAGAGGCTGAGAAGCCTTTCTGCTCACAGGCAAAAAGGGGGGAAAAAAGGAAAAAAAAAGGGGTTTATAAGGACTGCTAATGACAAATAGAAGTGGAATGTCCTTATGAATGGCTGGGATTTCCATGCAACTGGAAGAGGGTCCATAAAACACACGGGAACAGGAGCAAGACTGAGGGTGAAACAGGGAGACAAGCAGCACCAAAAGTTGGGAGAGAGCCATAAATACTAGGGATCGTGGTAAAGGCTCTTCTTCCATAAAAATTCCAGTTTGCCATAGTTTTCCATAAAAAAAAGTCCAATTTGGGCTGGTTTAGAACCACACTAGAGCTCCACAGACACCAGATTCTAACTGATTTTAGAGGATTTACCATNAGCAGCACCAAAAGTTGGGAGAGAGCCATAAATACTAGGGATTGTGGTAAAGGCTCTTCTTCCATAAAAATTCCAGTTTGCCATAGTTTTCCATAAAAAAAGTCCAATTTGGGCTGGTTTAGAAGCACACCAGAGCTCCACAGACACCAGATTCTAACTGATTTTAGAGGATTTGTCATGTCATTGACAACTGCTCAGGCTGAGGGGATCTGAGGTCTGGCTTGCTGATAAAGACTCCAAGAAAGATTATATGGGATTAAATGGGAATAAGTGACAAAATGGAATGAAAAAAAAAAAAAAAGATGCAAGGTGCAAACACAGGGGGATAATAGAATCATGCAAAGTACTGCAGGAATGATGAAGATGTAAAATATTCTTCACATAAGATGAAACATTTGGCCTGAGCATCCTGAAATTCCAAGGATTACAAGAAATGGAATAAAAACCACTTTTCAATGAAAAGAAACAAAAGAAGCTTGGACCTGAAAAGGATTTGTTCACCTGCCACAAAGGGAGCTCTTCAGAGTTCTTTAAAGCACTAAATTCCCCTCACCCAGGCAGGATCTGTCTTTCTGGAGATATGTCAGAGCTCAGGATCATCCGTGTGCCCACACACGGGCCCAGGAGGCACAGCCTTCATCCCTGACAACCTATCCTCTCCCAGGTGTTGGAACAAGATGATCTTTAGGGTCTCTTCCAACCCAAACCATTCCACGATTTCATGATTTACCGAGTTCACATTAATTTGTGGATCACAGCTCCCGCTGGCTTCATGTCCCATGAAAAAACTGCCCTAAAATAGATTTATCTTCGCAATGGTGTGGCACAATGACATTATGGAATCACAGAATCATTAAGGTTGGAAAAGCCCTTGGAGATCACTGAGTCCAACCATCCCAGCACTGCCAAGGCCACCATTGACCCATGTCCCCAAGTGCCACATCCACATGGCTTTTAAATCCCTCCGAGGATGGGGACTCCCAACACTGCCTTGGACAGCTGTGCCAGGGCTGGACAACAGTTTCCACAAAGGAATTGTTAAAATCCTTATTCTGATTCCATTCTACAAAGACTATTTAAAAATGAAGAAGTGGGCTCTGTATTTTAGTCAACTCCCTTTTAGCTGAGGTTCAGTATCCTGGCACAGAATCCTGGTGTTTGTACCTGAGGGGACGGAGGAGTGAAGAAGCCCCAGACAATGTGGCAGGATGCTAATTCAGGTTTCTTAATGAATTCAGAGCCAGAACAAATCAAAGAAGAGCTGCATTTAAAAGAATTTAAAAACCAAAAAACCCACAGGTGTAGATTGTGAACTGGCATTATCCTCCCTTGTTTAAAAAATGACACGGTAATTCTAATGACAAACTCTGTTATAAATAGACACTTAATTACAATATCTTAGGTCTGGCAACTGCATTTTCACCATCTTAAAGGCAGAAGCTGAGGAGAATTTGCTGCAAACTGAACACCTAAACAAGACAAAAGGAAACATGTTCAACCAAACCCAAAATCTGCTGCTTTTCACACCCTCCACTTCACTGCTGGCCTGCAGTCGGTTTTCCCAGGAGAAGGAAAGAAATGACCCTGGAATGTCCTGGAAGCTGCCACCCATGGGAGTGACCTGCCCTTGGGACACCCTCTCCCAAAACATCCCAGCCCTCTGACCAAGGGAGAGTGGACATCCTGCACCTGAATTTGGCCACTTTGAACATTTTTTTCCTTCTCTCCCTCCCAGTCCATGAGTCCAGTGGCTACAGCAGCTACCATAGAAACCAAAGTGCTGCTCTGCAGCACACGGAGCAGATGTCACACACGGAGCAGCAGGAATGGGAATGTGGGGAGGGGGGTGGATGCAGGAGGAGGAGGAGGAGGAGGAGGAGGGAAAGCAGCAGCACACATTCAGAATGAAATGTTCCCACCAGAGGGAGTGAGTCATTCCTGGAGTGCAAAGCTGCAGGATTTTTTTTCCCTGCCGCTCTCAACGCACATCCGCAAACACGGGTGTGCAAATCCCCATCCTTTGCTGGATGCAGGGGAAATGGAATGGCAAAGGATGAGGAGCAGGTGGGGGTACTCAGTGCCTTCGCTTTCTCAGTCTTTAACAGTCAGACCAATTGTTCTCCAGAGAGAAACAGAGAGCAGAATGAACCCCGTAATCCAAGCCTGTCATCAACCTGCCACACCACCAAGACAAGCCCATGGGACGGGATGGGACCCACCCAAAGAGGCTGAGGCAGCTGCCAGAAGCACTCCCTGAGCCACATCCCATCATTTCCCAACATCCTGGCAAACCAGGGAGATTCCAACCCACTGGAAGGCAGCAAATGTGACACCCATCACATCAGTGGATACTCAGCCATCGTTTGTGGATGGTGAATCCTCCACGTGACAACAGGAAACGGCCTCAAGTTGCACCAGGGAGATCTAGATCGGATATTAGGAATAATTTCTTTCCCAAAGAGGTTGCCCAGCCCTGCCACAGCAGCCCAGGGCACCGGTGGAGTCCCCATTGCTGGAGGGATTTAAAATCCATGTGGATGTGGCATTTGGGGACATGGGTCAGTGGTGACCTTGGCAGTGCTGAGATGGCTGGACTGGATGATCTCTGAGGGCTTTTCCAATCTAAACAATTCCATGATTCCAAGATTCTAAACAACCCTGCTTTTGCCTCTTGCACAGGTGCATGACTCCCTCGTGCTCTATTCTCTAATGAACACTGGGATTTTCTCATGATGTAAATTAATGCCTGACCCTAACCCAAGCACCTGAGACAGAATTGTGCTGCCATTTCCAAAATGCCCTTTAGAGCTTTTTCCCTTCCTCTCTTTCCAGGACAGTGCAGAAATACAACTTTGTTTGAAGCCAACATATATTAAACAGGGATTTTACATCAAAAAGTCACTCACTTTATAAGACCAGCAAGCCATAATACATTATGATATACTGAACATTTGTAAATTGTTTGCTAATTTGAAATAATAATTAAAAAACAACCAGTTTGGAGTCGTGTTTGATTTCCTTTGATGTTACTGTTCAAAATTAATCTCTTTGCCCCAACAGCCTGGAGGGATAGGACAAGGGGAAATGGCTTTCCACTGCCAGAGGGCAGGGATAGATGGGATCTTGGGAAAGAAATCCTTCCCTGTGAGGGTGGTGGGGCCCTGGTACAGGATGCCCAGAGAAGCTGTGGATATCCCTGGATCCCTGGAAGTGCCCAAGGCCAGGCAGGAAGGAGCTTGGAGCACCCTGGGACAGTAGGAGGTGTCCCTGCTCATGATCCTTAAGGTCCCTTCCAACCCAAACCATTCCAGGATTGTATGAGAAATCACAAATAAATAGGATGGAACATTCACCAAGCCCTCCTTCAGCTGGACTGTGGGATGAATTCAAAACTCAACACAGCTACAACAGCAGAAAATTATAAAAACCTGATATTTACTTCTCCAGAATGGAAACATTTCAATGACAGCCCAAAATCCACGAGTGTCCTTCCCAAAATTCATTTGGGGAATCATTTGGGTAACGCCCATCTCTCGCTTGCCACGGCAAAATACGCAAAGCACGGAATCCTCTTTTTGTCGTAATTTCTAAACCCCAGCAGGACAATTCCACTGCATCCGATCCATGAAATGATGCTCTAGGAATCACCCAAATATGGACAAATAACTGAAATTACAGAAAACCTGATGTGGCACAAAGAGAAGAGGAAAGCTCCTCGTTCCCTGCCCTTGCAGAAGAGCTCGAGCCCACTAGAGGGCAATGAAAGAAATCAGGATTTTTTCCAGCCCTGGAAAACCCCCTAATTTCGCACTGAAGGTTTTTCCTGTGATAATATATCACGGGATAACGGGGAAATATATTTCCTAGGATTTTTTTGGCACGTAAAATAGCGGCCACATACATTTAACGGCAAGAAGAGCTGGATGAAAAATCACCACCTAAGATATAATTAGCTGATTGAGATAAAAATAAAAAAATATTACAGAAAATAAAATGATGATGGTGTTAAAAAGTGCACATTTGTGTGTGTGTGTGTGGAGAAGGAGGAGGGATGCTGAAATCCCTCATTGCAAATTTTCAACTCCTCTTTTTTTTTTCCAGAATTTTTCTTTGGGTGTTTTAATGTCCACAAAACTTCATGGTTTGGGCTGAAAGTCGTCATTGCTGGAGAAAACTGATTTTTCTAAATTTCTGGGACAGCCACTGTAGCCATTTGGGATAAATACAACTGTATTTATTAAATATTTAATAAATAAAGATATAAATTTAATTATTGTGTTTTCCATAATTTAAAAAAAAAATCTAGATTATCTAGAAATATGTATAAAATATCTTTAGGGCATGCAAAAACCTTTAAGTCTGAGTGTCCTTCATCATGAAGCACTGGCAAATAAAGCCAAAATCTCCTATTTTTAAGCTTTTTTAGGGAAAATGTGGGTTTCACATAACCAGTAGATGATTAATACTGGAAATTTTAGAAGATGGAATGAGCCCCAGTTCCCTGAGCACTTCAAAAGGGAAAATAAGACAACACAAACAACACTGGGCCAATTTTTACGTGAGTAAAAAGAAAAGAAAAGAAACAAACAAACAAAAATACCAAACAAAACCACCCACCCCCCCAAAAAAAGAAATGACATTCAAATGATAGAGACTATAATTAGTGCCAATCAATGTTTTTGCAGAAAACAGGTCAAATAAAAACTCAACATCTGTCTTTGATGCTATTACAAGTTCAGCTGACACAGGAAAATTTGCAGATCCGATGCAGTGAACATTTTGTGTTTGATTAAGTATCATAAAATTATTTTAATTTTTTAAAAAGTGCAGAAATGGTATTGATACAGGGAATGGTAACTGGATTAAGATGGACTTTCACCAGGATTGTTGTGAATTGCGGTGATCAAGGCTTAGCAATAATTTTAAAATCAGTGCTGGGGCAACTGGGAGATCACAGGAAGGTCAGAGTTACTCCCCTGGACCACTGAGATCATTGGAATGGAGTTAAATCTCAAATCATCTCCGTGGCTTCCCTGAAAAAATCCAAAATTCCACCTTCATTGTCTGGACACAGCTCTTCCTCCTGCCCTTCCTCACCACCTCACAAAGGGTCTTGATGTGTAAAAGAGGTTTTTTCTTCTGTGCACACCTTAAATACAACTCCTTTAAAACTTGAAAAAGACCTGGCTTAACCGAGCCAACTAAAAATAACCAAAGCACAGGAGAAAGGAGCAGCCACAATGGAAATACATTAACCCCAAAAATCCATAGGAGGCTGCTTGCTCGGGGAAAGGTCAGCATTAAATACTGGATTTAATGCTGGGGTTTGAAGCAGGGATTCACTGAAAGTGATTTCTCAGTCTTTGATGACTCCTCCTGCACAGAACTCCATGGCCCTGCCCTAGAAGGTATCTTGGGATGCTCTGGGCAGCAGGAAGAGGGAATATATTTTGTCCACTGTGTTGTTGGATTTACTTTGAGACCCAGTGAGCAAATGACACCTAATAAATAAAATAAACACGAGTTTGTATTTGTCTGCAATAATAAAATAATTTTTTTTTAAAAAAAAATTTAAAAAAAAGGTTTTCAGAAACACAGGCCTGAGGGGAAAAAACAGGGAAAATCTGAGGACTGGTGAAAATGTGAAACTAGGAAGAAAAGGATGAGGGACAGCATCAAATGACGGAATATTCTTCCCAGTGAGGGTGGTGGGCCCTGGAACAGGTTTCCCAGAGAAGCTGTGGCTGCTCCTGGATCCCTGGAAGTGTCCTAGACCAGGTTGGACAGGGCTTGGAGCAACCTGGGATGGTGGAAGGTGTCCCTGTCCATGGCAGGGGTGGAATGAGATGGGCTTTAAGGTCCTTTCCAAACCAAACCATTCTGGAATTTTGTGATTCCATGATAAAATCAAAGGAAAGACCAGTCTGCAGGAGATCTGTGGAAGTCAATAAAGGAAAAGAAAAACTTGATGAAAAAAGATCACGAGATCAAACCAGACATGATGATGTTGCTGGCTAAAGCATCCTCTGATTTTTCCTTCTAGGAAGTATTGACTTGTTTTCCCCAAAGCTGAGAGCTCTCTTTGATGTAGTGGCAGACTTCACACAGAAAATAATACACACATTCCTATGACAGCTCTTTAGGCAACAAAAATACTGAGAGGAACCAAACTCCTGGGCCAGATTTCTATCTCAATTGCATTACTGGAAATCCAAAGTAATTCCATGGATTCCAATGGTGTTGCTGTGGATTTGCAGCTTTATGGAAGATCTGCACTGAGCCCTGTGAGAGAATCTTGAGAGTTATTTAAGCAAATGGTAACATCAGCTGGAAAACAACTTCAGCAGGGATGAATTGTCAAAACAATTGGTTATCAGCTATCTGGTTATCAAATCATGGGGACCTGAGTGTTTAAGTGGATCCTCCTATGTCCATATTCAGAGGCCTGAGCAGGATATTTTATAAATGTTGAGTATCTGTCATTTCCACACGAGAGCTTTGTGGAACTCAGAACTTCCTGAAGTGTCATCACGCTCAGATACATTTTTTGCTTTGTATTTCAGAGGTGGGTAAACAGTGGGAAAGTGTTCCATGAGTATTCATTTGAATCCTGGCTCAGACACACTTCTGTCCCCGAGAAAACGAGGTTTGAGGAGTGTTCTTGGATCTCACAGCTTGGCACTAGGGATAAATTGTTTGGAGAGCAGAAGTAATGCTCCCATGCTCATTAGAAATGTACATGTCACCTTAAAAAAAAGGCTTTTTCCTGAATTTTTGAATTTATATGGAAACCTCAAACCAGGCCAATCTCTCTGCCCTTCTCAGTCCACGCAGAGATTCCCACTTCAAATCTTGGATGGATCCAAAGGGCAGAGCAGAATCAAGACACAACATTATCACACATGATGAAACTGAACACATCTGAAGATGATTCCTCAGGTTTATTTCCTGGAAATTTTTCCTTAGGTCAGTTTTAGGGGTTGTGTTTAACCCAAAGAGAACAAGAACAGCACCAGCTAATGTCCATCATGTTCCTTTTACCTTGACCTCTTTCTGTTTTATCCTGTTCTCTCCATAACTAATCTCTCAGTTAAACTAAACTCCATGAGAGCTTCCAGAAGAGAAGGAATTCCATCCTGTTCCCTGGAAATCCTGTGTTCGCTTAAATCACCATTATTAAAGTTGTTATCACATTTATGCACCTGACATTTAATGTGCTTGTGACACTTTCAGAACACTATAATAGATGAATAATCAAGATCAAGAAATTCAAAAGCCTGGAGTAGAAGCTCTTCAAAAGGATCCCAGATACCATTGAATTATGAGAGAGAACACTTCCAGGCTGATGGGAAGGGATTTAATCTCCATGTTGGCATCAGTGCACATTCCACTACTTCTCCTTGGCACTGGGGTGACCCAGGACCCACAGGAGAGCTGTGCCCAACTTGAGGCCAGGTCACATAGGGTAGGACCCCCTTAAACAACAGCTCAGCCCTTTAAATCTCCATTTTCTAAACTAACATGGGGATCTGTCCTGAAGATTGAGAATTCATCTGCCTAAGGACGTGAAAATGGGATGTCTACACAAATCCAGTGTGTCTCGACATCAATGGCAGGCTGAACAGGGCAAGCCACACAAGGCAGGAAATGTTTTATTTACAACCCACTCTTGGAGTCAAATCCATTTGATATTTACATTAGTTTATTACAGGGCAATTTCTAGCATTAGTTTAAATGTCCAATATAAACTTCACATTCCCAGTGCAATAAAGCAAACGGCTCCTTCGGTGACCCCCACGACCTCCCAGATGAAAAAAAGGATTGTAAAATACAAAGTCTGGTTTCATCCTGCTGTGCCTGGTTCTAAATCCAAATACAGGATCAGCTGTATTTGCAACAGTCAAAGGGCCAAGTGAAATGCCTGGCCTTTATCAAGTGAGGACAATAAATGCAGAATTGAAAGCTATATATATATATTTTAAAAAATCCTGCCCCTCTCAGCATTAATAAAAATAAGCACCATGAGCTGCATGTTCCTGGGGAACGGGAATAGTAGCAGGATGCACTCAGCATGGGATGGTGGCACTTCTCTGCCTCAGGGAATGCCCATCTCCAGAAGAGTCCAAGGCTGAGTTGGACAGGGCTTGGAGCAACCTGGGATAGTGGGAGGTGTCCCTGCCCGCAGCAGGGAGTGGGATGAAATGGGATTTAAAGAATCCACCACCTCCCTGGGCAGCCCCTTCCAACATCTAATCACCTTTTTCCATGAAGAAATTCTTCCTGATGTCCAAACTAAACTTCCCCTGCCACAGCTTGAGCCCCTTTCCTCTCCTCCTGTCCCTGTTCCTTGGGAGCAGAGCCCGACCCCCCCGGCTGTCCCCTCCTGTCAGGGAGTTGTGCAGAGCCACAAGGTCCCCCCTGAGCCTCCTTTTCTCCAGGCTGAGCCCCTTTCCCAGCTCCCTCAGCCTCTCCTGGTGCTCCAGACCCTTCCCCAGCTCTGTTCCCTTCCCTGGACACACTCCAGCTGCTCCATGTCCTTCTTGTCCCAGAAGTGTCCCCAGCACTGGAGGTGCCCCAGCAGAGCCAGCACAAGGAACAGGCACTGCCCAGATCCACCCCAGAGCTGGCACAGCCCAGGTGCCTTTGTCCTCTTGCCCACCTGGGCACACCTGGCTCGTGTCCAGCTGCTGTCCCCAGCACCCCCAGGGCCTTTCCCAGCCCCTCTGCCCCAGCCTGGAGCTGCAGGGGGCTGTTGTCACCAAGTGCAGCATCATTCCCCAGCACTCCCTGTGCCCAGCCATCACCAGTTCCAAACCCAGCCCAGAGGGAACCTGCCCAGGCCATGGGCTGCTGGATTTTCCAGGAATGAGCCATGGGAGATGCTGTCAAAGGCTTTGCTGAGGTCCAGGTAGACACATCCACAAGTTCATCCTAAGTTCATGCCATTAATGCTTTTATCTTGCTGCCACTGTCATCAAGAAATGGATTAGGATTAGTTTTGAGAGATTTTCCCGCTGCGAGACGCCCGAATTTTATTGGAGTGGCAAAGTCAAATTTTCTGCAGTTACAGCAACATGAAAAGAGTTCAGAACTGCTCACACAAAACCTCCTCATCCGTAGCCAAATGCAGCTTTCTCCGAGAGGGATGAGCATACAAAGGGTATCTCTGCAGCACAGAAGAGTGATTACAAACCAAAGAATGGCTCAGCTTATCAGATCAGCTTTGCTTGTCTCCACAAGAGCCACCACCATCAATCAGGAATCAAGTCATTGCCATTCACAGCAGAGTGAAGCAGAGATAATTTGACACATAAAGCTCTGAATTAGACATAATTTGAAGAGGAGTAAGCAGGTGTTATTTTTTTATTGACTATTGTATTGCTTTAATAAAAACAATCTCATTTTAAAAGAGCTATTTAACTTCTCCCAGCCAAAAAAATCACACGAAAAACCATCTCCCAGGCAAAGCCTGTTGTGAATTCACAGAGCACATCAGATAAAAACACAGATGAAGGTTGTGAATTCCCACCGCCAGGCATTCCTTCCTGGAATTAACCATTCAGAACTGCAGATCCCAGAGGTCTGCAAACAGCCCTTCCTCCAGCTTTGACAAACACAATCCTGACAACTTCACCTCCTCGCAGGTTGCTGCTCCAAAGCTCACTGCTTTTGGAATGCCTTTGGAATCTCCAGCTTTTCGATCTCTTCTCCCTCATACCAAATGTAAAGGTCTTATTTTTGCAACTGAGAGTTTTGCTGGTTTGTTCCCACACCATATCACAGAAAGGTGATGGAAGCTTCCCAGTGTCTGCCAAAGTGCCGTGCTGCAGGGATGGATGCAGCTTCTGCTGGCCACAGCTAATTCATTGGGCTCCTTATTCCATGGAATGCATCCATCCAAAACCTCTGCTCTGGAGCCAGGCTGGGAGAGCTGGGGGTGTTCACCTGGAGAAGAGAAGGATCCAGGGAGAGCTCAGAGCCCCTTCCAGAGCCTAAAGAGGCTCCAGGAGAGCTGGAGAGGGACTGGGGACAAGGGATGGAGGGACAGGACACAGGGAATGGCTTCCCACTGCCAGAGGACAGGGATAGATGGGATCTTGGGAAAGAAATCCTTCCCTGTAAGGGTGGTGAGGCTCTGGCACAGGTTTCCCAGAGAAGCCGTGGCTGCTCCTGGATCCCTGGAGGTGTCCAAGGCCAGGCTAGACAGGGCTTGGAGCACCCTGGGACAGTGGAAGATGTCCCTGCCCATGGCAGGGAGCGGAACAGGATGATCTTTAAGGTCGCTTTAATCCAAACTATTCTGTGATTCCATGAATGGGAGACAGTCAGTGTATTCTTAGAGCCTTAAAACCCAGTGCTAGTACTTGACAAAACAACTGCAAGATNGGCTAGACAGGGCTTGGAGCACCCTGGGACAGTGGAAGATGTCCCTGCCCATGGCAGGGAGTGGAACAGGATGATCTTTAGGGTCCCTTTAATCCAAACTATTCTGTGATTCCATGAATGGGAGGCACTCAGTGTATTCTTAGAGCCTTAAAACCCAGTGCTAGTGCTTGACAAAACAACTGCAAGGTCTGATTCTGAAAAAAAAAAAAAATACAAACTTCTTCCCACCCTGATTTCACTCTCTGGATTACAATTGCCTTGATAATTCATTTCAAAACCAAACCCAGCCGAGCAACTGTCTCGAAAATTGAGTAACCTCGGGTTCACCTGTATTAAAAAAACCTCAGCTTCAGGCAAAACTGCTCATTCACAGTGATTTCACCAAGGCCTGGCCCTCATTTGATGTTTTGCTGATTACAGTTCCATTGTGTCACTGTTCAGCAGCAGCACTATTGTGTTACAGTCTCTGTCACCAGCAGCTGACTCTGACTCCTGCACTCAGCTCCCTCAGCAGCTCCAGCTCCACAGCTCAGTGTGAATTCAGGGCTCTGCTGCTGCTTCTCAGCTCTCAGAGCAGCTGCAGGAATCAGCAGCAAGTTCCACGAGTTAAAATGGATGTGACCTTGCAGGATACCTGGGCTTGGGGCACTCTGAGGGTCTTGCTCACAGTCTGGTAATAAATCTGATTTTTTCACTTAAAATTGAACCCCAGCATCACTGAGGTTGGAAAAGCACTCCAATATCATTGAATCCAAGCATCTCCCAGCACTGCCAAGGCCACCACTGATCCATGTCCCCAACTGCTATATCCATATGGATTTAAATCCCTCCAAGAATGAGGAATCCACCACTGATCTGGGAAACCCATTCCAATGATTGACCACCCTTTCTGTAAAGATTTTTTCCCTAATATCCAGTCTAGACCACAGCTTGGCACAGCTTGAGGCCATTTCCTCTTGTTCTGTCCCTGTTCCCTGGGAGCAGAGCCCCACTCCCCCAGCTGTCCCCTCCTGTCAGGGAGTTGTGCAGAGCCACAAGGACCCCCCTGAGCCTCTTTTTCTCCAGGCTGAGCCCCTTTCCCAGCTCCCTCAGCTGCTCCTGGTGCTCCAGCCCCTTCCCCAGCTCCATTCCCTTCCCTGGATATCAGGAGCCAGTTGGGAAAAAAACCCAAACCTCATCTAGCAAACCCATCATGTTCTGGTTGAAGGCCATTTTAAGGGCTGTTTCAGGCCCTCAGCTCAAACCACATCTAAGAGCACATGCACAATTGCTCAGTGAACAAAAAAATAAATGACATTTTGATTTTATTTCCCTTCCTTTGCAGTGCCAAAAAACGCTGGAGTCACCCATGCACACTTGCGGTTATTGTAATATTTGTTAGTCCTTCCTGCCTTGCTGCAGGCACCACCGCTTACCACAGAAAAATTCTGCCATTCCCACATTTTCATCCATGATTATCTGGCATGTGTCACTGCCAGAAAAGCTTGATATTTGTTTTAAATTGCCGCAATAATAAGGAAAGTGGCTGCATTACATTTACATTAAAATAATGGATTGCGCAGCACTTAATATGAAAAAAGGGATTCCTGAACAAATTGTTTGCTCAGTTGTGTTTCCCACACAACCATTCCTGCAATACCCCAGCAGATAATATTGGAGATATTGTTGTTAATAATACATGGGGAAACACACATCCCTAAGGAATTTCAGTGAATATTTGCTGGGTTTCCTTAGCTGGCAACACCGTCCCTTCCTTCCCCCGCTTCAGTGCAAAAAAACAAACTCTACATGTGCTCGCTTACAGTTGTGCCTAATTATATAAATGTACTAATTACACACACTTTTCAAAGTAGGTAAATTTTAAATGGCGCCATTAAGGGAATCTATTTGATGATGGAAATTTCTGTAATGTTATATTGCAATCTCACACGTGGCAATTTCGCTCTCATGTCAGTATTTATTTAATGACAAATAACAGCAGAGGATAATAGAGTTGGGAAAGCAAATTAAAGCTGTAAGATTTGCAGGGTGATGTTGGTCAGCAAATGCTAAAAGAAAGGAATAAAAAGGAATTTGGAAAAGCAGTGGATCTAAGGTAAATAATGAGTAAAAAGAAGTTTTGAATTATAAATATCTTCCAAAACCACCAGATAAACACCTGCAAGACTGACTTATCCCCATCAGAAAAATAAAAATATAAGTCATTGAGCACTTCATTTACATGCACAGTTATCAGATCTGGAAATCACTTACCTGCAGTTCTGGGGGCCTCTTTGCACTCAAAATAATTCCAATTGCAAGTAGGAACCAGCCCTAGGAGCTCACCCAGTCATACCCACACTGGCAAAAAACAACCTGCTGCCTTTTGGGACCTTCTGGCTGATGTAAAAATAGGGTTTTTTACTTTTAATATCAAATATACACCAAAACTCCTGGTTCTTTAACATAACACCAGTGAGGTGATTGTATAATTAAATATAATGAACACTGATTTTCTTTTAGTGCTGCTTAAGTTTACTGATGTCCCAGATGAGTGGGTTTTTTTCATGTAATTTATAATAATTTATAATTTTTCTGCTGGATTTTGCATTGACAAAAGCACTGGGCAGCACCACAGTGCAACAGCACTGCAGGATACTAATCCCTCTGCCTTTACTTAAATAATAACATGGCAGGGAAGAGACAGAATCCATCTTCCCCAGAAAACAGGGAAAAATTCTGTGTAAGAAAGGGAATTGGTTGATGTTCTCTCACACAACTCCTTGTGTCACAACAAATGCTCTCAGTTAGTCACAGGCTGTCACATCTCATCCATGACATTTATGGAAAGGCTTGATTGCAGCATCCCATAAGCATCAGGTGGGTGATCCTGAGTTATCCAGCTCAATTATCCATCAGCAATGTTCAGGAACTCTTGGATTTGGGATTTTGGGTACATCCTTCAGAGTTTGGGGGTCCAGAGAAGTTTTAAGATCACAGATTTCTGTTCTGGTGAACCCACATTAAATAAATCTGCAGCAGAGACTCAAAATATCTCTGCATAAGGAACTATTTTTTTTCTTTCTGCACGGTTATAAAATGACTCACACTAAAAAAAAATTCCTAAAAGTTGGAATTTAAAGCAACTGTGATGCAAGTTGGGCATCGGACTGAGGAGCTGCAACAGCAGCAAGGAGAGCGCGCAGCACAAGGAGTGATTTTGTGTTAATTGGTGTCACCTTTGACCTTGTGCTCACAGGTGAAGCAATCCCACCCCCTGCCCAGTGTTACCTTCTGATATTCCTCCTTGGATCTCAGGGCAGCTTCCATCTGTTCCTGGGAGTAGGTGTAGATGGCCGAGCGATACTGAGTGCCCACGTCGTTCCCCTGCCGCATCCCTGGGGACACAGAGCACAGGGGATCAGCTTCCCTCCCTCCCTGGGTGCTGGGAGAAGCTCAAAACACCCACATTTCACAGAATCCCAGGGTGGGGTGGGTTGGGAGAGACCCTAAAGCTCATCTCATTCCAACTCCCTGCCATGGGACACCTCCCACTAAATTTTGGGTGTTGCATACAGCTGGATTTGGCACAGCTTCTTCCATGCACATTGGTAGTTTTAGGAAGTCCAAGTCTTTGGTTAAAGAGACCTGAAAGGATTCAACGCTGATATCTCATTTAAAATGTCACAAAAAATGAAATATGGGCATTTTACAGTTTTGTTCCATCACACAATAGTCAAACAAAGATGTCAAACCTTAAATAATTAATCTGCAGTCACTGTAAACAAGGCACTCTTAAAAAAACCTGATTTTGAACCATGGTAATGGTTACCAAAAAAAAAAAGTTGATTTTATCAATGATTATAATCTTTCGTGTGCTGTGGGAAAACAACTTAATTGGAAAAAGGTACAAAATATTTTGGGAGAAAAATAGGTTTTTTGGGACAGGCTGCCCAGAAGAGCTTGTGGACTCCCCATCCCTGGAGGTGTTCAAGGCCAGGCTGGATGGGCAATTTTGGCACCAGGCTTGTGTGATATTTCTGATTATATGTGTAACTCCTTCAGAAGACTTGATGTATGAAGCTGTTCCTGTACAAATTTGCAAAATATGGGATGGATTCTCCTTACAAAGTTACAAAAGATTTGGCCAAAGCAGAGAGGCAACAACTGTCCCCTCAGGTGACCAGCCCAGATATGGTTTGGCACTGCAATCCTGGTGCTTCCCATTCCCATTCCCATTCCCCATTCCCATTCCCATTCCCATTCCCCATTTCCCATTCCCATTTCTATTCCCATTCCCCTTCTTTCCAGCCAGCTTTGCTGTGGATCATTCCCTAAAATCAAACAGCCTCAGAGCAGCTTTAGCATCAAGAATGATCTGGACGTGCACTTTTGCAGCTTCACTGGCAGCTTTTCTATCACTACCTTCCCCCCCTTGTTCTCAATTTTGCATTCAAGAACACAATTTTACACTTTGCTGGAATAAAATGTGTTAATCTTGACTTTGTCTGGTGGTGTGGATGAGCTTGGAGGAGTGAAAAAATGGAGTTTTTTAAGCAGAGTCCCCCAGAAAGCTGCAATCCAAGACAAATTGGAAATCATCAGGGTGGGTGTTATGGTCACCACCAGGCTGCAGGAGCCCCTCTGAGGATTCCCATCAACTCTCAGGATTCTGGAGATGAAATGGAAAAGGAAATGGATGTCCTGACACCCCCCTGGCAAAGGGCAGAGGGTAGGGAAAGAGCCTGTGGTACTGGAGGGAAAAGATGGCATCAACTCACTACTCCTCATTAAATCTTGGATTTATCCCTCTTGGACTCCCCAAAGCAACAACAACAACAAAAAAAGATTTAAAGGAAAATACAATAAAGAAACAAAAGCTGCCTGAAATATTTATGAACAACAAGACACAAAAATATTTTGAAATATTTATTAGGATGACAACTCCATTCGATGACCAACAGTTACATGAAAGAATCTGATTCCAAATCATCTTGAGGAGTTTTCTGATGATTTGGGTTATTTTTTAGCTGTTAAAATCTATTATTACAATTAAAAAAACAACAGTGTTCTTCATCAATACTTAATAGTGTCAAGTGCCACCAGAGGATATTTTGCTCATTCCTTTGGAAGTTCTTCCAGGGTGGCAGGGAGCTCTGGTAAAGCCACTTTGGGATAAAATGAGGACAGGCCAGGAAAGCTTTAGTTTTGCCAGGATACGTTAATGCTGATTGATGTTTGAGCTTAAGCATTAACATTCTACAAATCTATTTTTTTTTGCTTAACAAATTGTTTAACAACCAACTAGGGAGGAGATTACAAAAATCTCTCTAAATGGAGGATCAACTACAGAGGGTGCTGGTTTCCAGCATGAATTTAGGAGTCTAAGTTTGGTATGAGTGCACACTGCTCTGAGTGAAAAAATCAGATTATTTGATATCTGCATGTGCCACCACGACATAGTATTAGGGAGCCAGTCAACTTAATTAATTTATTGAAGAGAAGGTTAAGAGGAGAACTAACTGTAAATTAAAAATACATTTCTAGAGAAAAACAAAGAAAAACAAAACAAAAAAAACCCCCACCAAACAAACAGAGAAATTAGGCTCTTCAGTCTTGCCAAAGCTGTTCAAATTGGAAGGGCAATTGAAAGCCAAAGTATCCAAAATCCAGGTGGGAAATAAGACAATGTCCAAGCAACAAAGAGCCTTTTTTCTCTTGAACAATGCACCAAAAGCCACGTTCCAATCCTGAGGGCTTCACTTTAGGGAAATATGTTTTCATAGAATCATAAAACAGTTTGGGTTGGAAGGGACCCTAAAGATGACCCAGTCCCACCCCCTGCCATGTGCAAAACTTGCTAGTTTAGAGAGAGTTTTTAGAGTAGTTCCAGGAGATCAATCTTTTCCTCAAGAATAATAGGAAAATCTGTCTGTAGGACCTGAACCTCTCTTTCATTCAGGACTGAGATGATAAACAGGTTCCTTCTTAAAGTTGGTAAGAAAATTTATTAACTGTGAAGAATCAGAGAATTACTGAGGGTGGAAAAGACCTCTGAGATCAAGTCCAACCATCCTCCAGCACTGCCAAGGTCACCACTGACCCATGTCCCCAAGTGCCACATCCACAGGGATTTTAAATTCCTTCAGGGATGGGGACTCCACCACTGCCCTGGGCAGCTGTGGCAGGGCTGGGCAATCCTCTCCATGGAGGAATTGTTCTCATCCAGATCTATTTTAGTAGCATCAGTGGGGAAAGAGAGACTGGAAAAGGCTAATCCTGTGTCCCTGACCAGGTGATCCAACAGGAACAGGAACAAAACCAAAAAAATCTCTGAGGTAACAGCCTGGCACTCAATGGTGAGACCTGAAACAAAGAAAATCGGCTGATCTGCTGGGAACAGCCAGAAAAACTCTTTTTAAAGAGATGCTTTAATAAAGAGGCTGATTTTAGAACAGAGAGAAAAGCAGAGAATTTGCACCTCTCTGGCAAAAAAATATGTGGGGTTTGGATGTGATTGTATGGTGCCAAAGTATAAAAAAAGTCCAAAATCCAACAGCCCAGATTCCGTGTGAGCATTGGGCTGTCGTTGTAAGCTCTGGGTAGATGAGGGCACCTGGAGCTCCAAATGTGTTCAGATGTTGGGCATGGATTGCATCCAGGAATTTCCCTCTGGCTGACCAAAGCACCTCAGCAGAGCTCAGCCCTGACCACTCTGGAGAACAAACAACATCCTCACTGTGCCAGCAGAGCCCAGAGCACCAATTAACCACAAAAAGCCCTCAAGAGCTGAGCTCTGCTTTATATGAAATAGAAATTTGTGGTGAGAGGACGGTGGCTGGAGAGAACAGGGAGCTGTGATGGAACCTGTCAAAGGAACCATCCCCAGGTTGAGGCTGCCAAGGAACACAAACACACTGCCACTGACACAGCTGCCATTTGCCAAAATGTAGACAACAGATAAAGAAATGGCTCTAAAAATCCCTTTCTTGCCAACACTTTGGTACCTTCTGATGCACCTGGGTAGGGATGACTTCGTTTTGGCTTTCCTCACATTCTTTGGCATCAAACAAATAAATGCTGGTTCTCCTCTGGTTTGAATGACTGGAATATGGACTGCAATATAGAATCCTCATCCCTGGAAGTGTCCAAGGCCAGGTTGGACAAGACTTGGAGCAATTTGGGATAGTGAAAGTTGTCTCTGCCCAAGGGCAGGGGGTGGAATGAGATGATCTTTAATTTCCCTTCCAACCCAAACCATCCTGTGATTCTCTGATCAATAAAACCCCAGATTTCTCAGTACTACTTTTTTCCTTCAGAAACTGCAAACAAGCAGATTTGTTTCCAAAAAAGCCGATGTTTAATACATTACCTACAGAAAGCTAAAGCAAAAGACACTTTATTTTATTGGCTAAATCAAGGAATTCTTTCGAAGACTCAGCCCTCTAATGACTTGAAAGTAACACTTATACACCACTCCTTATCTCCCCTCCATTTAAAAATAATAAAAAAAAAATGTAATGGCATCATCCGTCAACTTTGCTATTCTCGGAGGATCCCAGGCATAATGGAGATAAATGGCTGAGGTCTCTTCGACTCTTCTCTGCCATCCAGTGAAATTTTAAAGGGCAGTTCATTGCTCTTATTTTTACCATAATTTTTTCCCGTGATTTATAGACTTTCCTGCAGCTGTCACTTATTTTCTTATACCTGCAGCAACCTGAGATACGGATTGGTCATTTCCTTCTCCCCAATCAATCCTTGCTGAGTTAAGACTAATAAAACTCCTTCTTTCCAGCTCATCATATCATTATTTAGTAAAAATCAATTGCACCATGTCACCCTGGCTTGATGTCATCACTCACTCTAATGATTACATCCATACAGCTTAAAAGTTGCCAGGGGAAAGTAAAACTCTTTATGGCACATGATTAAAGGAGAGAAATGTTAATAGGAAAGAATTTCGTTGCCGTGCTGTGCATTGAGAGCTCTGGATGATTTTCAAGGTGCTGTGGTGCAGGGAGTATAAATTAAATAGAAAGAGAGTTTCTTCAGGAGGTTTAAAAGAACTATTGAGCTTGTACATAATAAAGAAAAGTTTTACACTGTCAACAAGGTTCAGAAAGTTTTCAATATACACAGTTGTGAGTGGCAAGGAGGAAACTCTGGTTTTGGTGTTCTTTTGGCACTAAAAGATCTTTGAGGTCTTTGCCAACCCAAACCATCTCATGATTCACATACCAGAAGAAATACTGCTCCTCTAACACTTCGGATATTTTATACATATTTTTAAAAACTAGAAATTCTCAAGGAAGACGTGATTTAGAAGAAAAGTTCCCTGTATATTCATTATAACAATGTATAAATAGATTTTTGAATGCTCTTTGACCTTTGAAGGAAGTGCATCATCAACCTGAGCCCAGAAAAAAAATCCTCACAGGTTTGTTTCGGATGAGTGTAACAAAACTCAAGTATGAACTCAAGTATCACTGGCAGGCAAAAGTGTTAATCCATTTCTAATTATTAATTGAAAATTCCTATTTACCAGTAGCGTGCAGAACAGATGAATAGAACAGTGAATTATGCACATAAATCATCCTTAATGGCACTAACCTTATTGTAGGGGACTTTTACTTTAATCAAACTTGACTCCACTTTAATCAAAAGTTAAATAATTTGGTTTAGGCAGGATTTTAGACATTTTCTGCCATAAATAGGCATTGGGCTTTTTCAGAAGTACTTCCTCTTAAAAATCTATCTGGGAGCTGGATGAACCTCAGTCTGCTGGAGAAACTCCAGAGGAAGCCATGGAGATGCTCCAAAGGCTGGAGCCCCTCTGGAGCCAGGCTGGGAGAGCAGGGGATGTTCACCTGGACAAGAGAAGGATCCAGGGAGAGCTCAGAACCCCTTCCAGAGCCTAAAGGGGCTCCAGAAGAGCTGGAGAGGGACTGGGAACAAGGGATGGACAGACAGGACACAGGGAATGTCTTCCCACTGCCAGAGGGCAGGGTTAGATGGGATATTGGGAAGGAATTATTCCCTGTGAGGGTGGTGAGGTGCTGGCAGAGGTTACCCAGAGAAGCTGTGGCTGCCCCTGGATCCTTGGAAGTGTCCAGGACCAGGCTGGACAGGGTTTGGAGCACCCTGGGAGAGTGGAAGGTGTCCCATGATAGGGGGTAGGATGAGATAGTCTTTAAGGTCTCTTCCAGCTCAGACAATTCCATGATTCTGTGAACATGGGAAGGGAATGAAATTTTTGTCAATATTTATTGGTTAAGCTGGAACTGAACCAAAGCTGACCAAACATTGATGCCTCATTTATGTCATCTGTGTTGACCAGATCTTACCCAACACCTGTGGGAGCTGAGCCCATCCATGCCCATGGAAACATCTAAATTTAGGTGTATTTAGCTCAGCCTTGATCCCTCCTGACTGTGCTGGTGAGACAAGCCTGCTCAGAGATCTTTATAACCTTCAATCCCAAATAAAATGCATACAGCAGGGATGTGTGGAGATTGGAGGACATGACAGAAATGAGCTCCACATTTTCTAACTACTGCAAAACAGGAATGATGCCCAAAAGCATCTGATGTGGCAAAGGCATTTCTGTTTGGGCATTGGAATCGAGCCCTCATTGCTGATTTTCTTCAGGGATTAACTTTGCTGTGATGTAACCAAAAGCTGGACAACAACTGATGATGGGGAAAAAATACAATTAAGAAATGCAGGGATTCAGCCCAGTAACCACATGGGCTCAGCTACGGAACCACACAGATTTGCTGTTGTTTTCTTCATGTGCCTTCTCCCTTCTCTTCGTTTATCTGCTGTTCATTAGTGCCTCGCCTCAATTTAGGCATTTGCCAGCACTACGAATCCAAACCCACTCTGATCCACCAGGTGCTGTTGCAATAGTAATAAAAATAATTAGTGATAATAAAAATAATAGTGTTGTCATTTGCTTTTATCAGCAGATAAGCTCATGGGACACTGCTCTCTCAAAACACAGACAAGTGTGCTCTTATAAATATGCACAAGGAAATTGCAGGCAGAGAAAAACAGTCATTCACTGAAAATATTGTTGTTCAGAAGAGAGTCAGCTTTGACCTCTTGTACCTAATTATACACAAAAACAAAGATTAAAAGCCTACTAATAATCACCATAAACTATGATTAATGATGCCACGCTTCAGTGCCTCAGATTTCCAGACCCAAGTACAGTAAATTCACTATTATTTGAAGAAGAAAACAATGTTTGGTATCTCTTTGTTTTGACTTCATCTATTGTTTTCTTTGTCTAAGAATTAGGAATCCATCAAAAATTCCTGTAGAAAAAGACTTTCTAAGGCTGCCCTCTCCTAATTCTACAAACACGTGAAAATTTAGACGTTTTTATTCCCACCACATTCCCGTCGGCTTCATTGATAGAACTACAGCATCATGGAATGGCTTGGGCTGGAAAGGACCTTTAAAGATCATCTCATTATTATATCACAGAATCACAAAATCTTCTGAGTTGGATGGGATCCACATGATGTTGTATTTTATATATTTTATATGAATATAATATAATATAATAT
>VWYP01017695.1:3798-16191 GCA_013400435.1 Pycnonotus jocosus | reverse complement strand
AGAAGATGAGAGATATTTCTAGGAAAATCAAGCATGTACATAACACATTTAAAACCACAAATATGGAGAGATTTAAAAAAACCCCAAACAAACAGTGAAATATCTCTGAGGTTCTTGACTTGTGGCTTTGGAAACCCTGCATTCAGAGGTCTTGCTTCCATGTTTCACACATTGGAAATAATACTTGGTAGATTCATAACATTTCTGAAAATGATCATTGAAAGCACCATGAGAAGCTCTGGAATCATGGCAATAGAGGCCTCAGAGAAGAAACAACAGGAAAAGAGAAGGAGTGGTAATCAGAGACATAAGGAATTTTTAAAAATTTTNTTAGAAAAGGGAGGATTATTAAATTTAAGAGACACATGAAAAGCTAGGAGGTTTTGTATGTTAATGCTCCCTGACTTAAGATTATTTTTCCACTCTGCTGTATTAAATTAACACTTGTATTGCATTGACTTTAGAAAAAAAACTTCAAAGAACAGAAAATCTTAAAGATCAAAGGCTATCATTTCCCAAGTTTACATGCTGCTTCCAAAAATGTGTACCTAGCAAGTTTCAACAGCCTGGTGACAAAATATTTGCACAAAGTCATATTTAATTAAACAGCCAAAGATTGTAATCACCTAATTATAACACTAACTTTAGTCTTGCGCTGATTCATTGGAAAGGGACTCAGGGAGCAGCCAACAGGGAGAAGCTGGCTGTGTCCTGAGAAATGGGAACACTTACTCCATTATTTGTTTCTCTTAGCAAATTAATTTGTAGAGATCAATCATTGCACAAAGTACTTGCTGGCTAGCAAAACCACATGCTCCTAAACAGTCACAGCTGCACTTACATTTAAAAGAACATTCATGTATTTAAAGATTTCATCAGCTGGCTCTTAGAGACATATGAATCTCATTTGTTTTGGTTCACTTTAAGTTCAGTGATGTCTGCTTTATTCATTTCTCTCTCAAGTCTGTTTTGAATTTCAGATATGAACAGCTCAAGCTGGCTATCCTTCCATCCTGTGCGACTTCATCCCATTCCACCTTGAATTAATCCTCCTGCCTTCGTATATGTGGTCTGATTATAGCTACATTCTCTATTCATATGATTCTTAGGCAGCCTCTCTGTTATAAGGCTCTGTGAATTCCAGAAAAATCAGGGCCAAGTTAAACTGCATATTTTGGACTATTTCACTAGAAGTAATCCAAATTCTTTTTCCTTTGCTTTTACAATATCTACCACAAAGTTTCTGATTCACATGAGCACATAGCATCTACCCTATATTCTCTCTGAGGATTTTCGTTCAGATTAGATTTATTCTGATCCCCTAAACCAAAATTTGATTATGTGATTTCTACAACCAGGCCTCTCAATGGCAGAGCTCACAGACAAAATTTTGCACAGCTACTGAACTGCACACAAGGGAAGTGCTTCATTAATTTTGCAGATCTCGCAGTGAGTCAGCTCACAAATGCAAGTTCTATGCTAAACCAGTCAACCTATTTTATTCTCACAAAATACTTTTCAGAAATGTATGTCAGTTACAGCGATGTTTATTGCAACATCAGTGAAAGTCTGTTGGAACACTTCATTCAACAATGAAGCACTTATTGCACATCAATTGAAAATTGCAACATTGCTATTTACCAACCTACACTTTTAGTTTTAATTTTATTATAAAATGTAAAGTTCTAGATTGCCACAATTTGTTAACACATATAGTTTATCTTTTAATACTGCATCTCAACAGCTAAATATGAACCATGCTGTTCATGTGGGCATTTTTTTTCGAAAAAGATTTTGATGTCTACTTCTCAAAGCAGAGCCCCTAACACAGGCTTTTGTCAGGTTGGTTGAACAAAATTATTCAAGTTGTTCACAAAATAAAAATGTTGTTCAGATGAATACTGTTTGTAGGATGGAGCTGAGCTCATTCTAGGCTGCATTTCCAGCACCGTGAAACACAGGCCTTAGAGCTCATGTGTGTTTTTAAGCCTGCAGCACAGCTGTCACAGGTAACCTACCTAAGTATTCACCAGTCAGTTGTCAGGAGAAGTCAATGATTTATTCAAGGGACCTGACATCCTGAGAAGATGAAAATAGTGAAAGAAAATTAGGGTGCACTTCTGATAGGCTTTTTATGACTTGAAGGCAGAGGACTTCTCCATCTACACAAGGCAGAGAGTAGAAGAAAAATTCAAATTTGAATGGTAATTCAAAACTCAAATTTCACATACTTTTACCAAGGCTTTTCTAAAGGAAGCAGAAAGGCCTGGTTGACTGGCTTGGTCAATTGTGTTTATGTACACTCTCTCCCAAACTGGTAAACCTACAATTGAGAAGCACAGCTGGAGGAATGAAGATCCTACAGACCTTAGTGCCAAGAAAATATCATGCTATGAGTCAGTCTGGGTGAAGGGATACTGACAGTGACAGTGGAAAAAATAATGTGTATTAGAGAAAGAATTGAACTTACTGAGAAAGACATGGCTGCTGAAATGGAAGTGTAGCTTAACTGGGCCTGCACGAAATCAACCTGGAAAACAGGAGACAGCCAAAGCATTGTTGCAGTTTGGATTATTGGGTTGTACGGAGGAAAAGGGAGGAGTTCACTGTTTGATAGTTGAGGTTTTCTAAATAAAACTTAAATGCTTACCCTGAGTTAGAAGGTGGGGTTTTTTCCTTACAACCAATAGAATTTGTTATTTCCCAAAAACATATGTAAAATGACATATAGCTGAAGGATAGATACTCTAACATCAATGAAACACAAACCTATGGGACAGAGAATAATGCTAGTCCTATGGAGGGAAGAACTGGTGTTTATAGACTGCTATTGGAAGGCCTGAATTTTAAGTTTATGCAATTATATTTAGAATTATCTTTTACTTATTCAAAGTGATTTAGGAGAGCAAAAAATCTGTGTAGCAGGCACTGCAGGCCTACGAAAACCATAGCTTAAAATATTGCCTTCTTATATAAGAAAATGTATGCATTACCTTTTCTAGTAGAAAACTTGTTTTGGTTTGAGTGTGAGTTTTCTCATTTCTGACAACTTCTGATGAAAATCATCTTTTCTTTTCTCTATTCCCCACAAGAATATTTTTTTTCTCAAGAATATTCTAAGTTGTAAATATGAGTGTGGCTTAGAGAAAGAAAAAGCGTTAAAGAAAAAGGACCCATGCATTCTTTTGATGAACACAGTCTGCCTATATTCCCCGGAAAATCTGGCCCTGATTTGTTGCTAAAAATGCATGGTTTATTCTGTACGTGGAGATATTCCACCAGCTTGCAATCATCAAAATCAGCTTTCATCTTTTCACGTTTGTGACAGAAATTCTGAAAAAGCGTAAGACATCGTTTCCCCTCCCACTGATACCCAAAGTTGTTTGCTTTACTTCTGAGGGTACTGGAGTTAGGCATGTGGCTCCAGACTAGAGAGCTGGAGTGTGTCATTGTGTCCTTAACAATAAGGTGCATGGGGGAACAGTTGAATCAAGAATAAAACTTCCTACCAGCCACAAAGCATTTTTAATGACCTCCAGTCAATAAAACACAGCACACTTATTACTCTGTTATGTTGGTATGGAAAATATTCAGTAACTATTTCCTTGTGATAAAATGAACGCATGAACAAACTTTTATACTAAGCTCACACACAAACATTCACCATTTTGTTCCACATAGAAGCTACAGAATGCTAAGTCATCTTTCTCACATTTGTTTTCAGTTTTCTTGGAACAAAGTGCAGACTACTAGCATTGCAAACACATGCTTTTAATACAGCAAGCAGCCTGGAAAAGATCAGCTAGCAGGAATAAAGAAAATCCGTGAGAAGCTGCAGCTGAATTCCTTTAAACGCTGCTAGCAAATAGAGTTATTGCAAAATGTACAGGTATTTTTCTTGACTGAGTCATCAAAATAATTTTTTTTACAACTGAAAAAAAAAATAGCATGAGCCAAAGAGACATATTTAAGTGCTATATGCTTGGGTAGAGGGAGAGGAAAGAATAAAGGAGTCTGAAGCAAGGGTAAAAAATTACATAAGAAATGCTTTCTAAATTTCACATAACAAGGATCTGAGCAAGCTGGAAACAGAAGTATGGAATGTAAAGAAGTGGATTTATCTCACATGCAAACTCAAACAGCTGGGTTTTTAGATGCTACTATTGTAAATATACTCAAAGGGAACCACATAAACCACTAATTTGGTCTGAGTCACTCAAGTGTACATTTACTTGGGAAACTGAATTCCCTTTGCAGGCAATTCTTGTTCATATAAAAGGGTTGGAAGTTAACATTTCCTACTTTTGTCAAATGCAAGTATGTTTTGAGAGAACTCTAGAAACATCTGAAGGATTCTTGCATCCTGAGATCATCTGGCTATTATAGTTTGAGCCATTGTTTCTTCATGAACTGTGAGACAAGCATAGACTGTGGACTCTTTAATATGATTAATACTTCATTATTAACTGATCATAATGCTTGGTGACTTCTATAAATATCAGTTGCTTGAATTGTCTGCTGAGATATTTTGCTGGGAGTTACACATTACTACCACAGTTTTTCACACAGCTCTGCCTGCATAGGTGTCACCACAGACTCAACCCAAGAAAGGTAACAGCCTGAAGTGGCAGTAAACGTTCTCTGCTGCTAAACACAGAAATGATGTCCTACCAACCTCTGCTCTCCTCCTCACCGATGTGTCTCCCGCCAGATGCAAAGGAATCATCTGCTGCAGCCAGTGTTTGCCCTGGCTGCTTATCAAGTGCTGGGCTTCCCATTTGAAATTGCCAGCAACTTTGTCAGCTGTGGCAGTACCAGAAGGAGGAGTCAGTCAGAGATATAGAGAATGAATTATCAACTCTTTCCATGCCAGTCATAAAACTACACTAATTTTACTGATGCTCAGAAGAACACTTCCTTCCATGGAGGTAGCACATCACCAACATAAGGAAACATGCAAAGAGCACTTATCTAATTTCTGTTTTTTAATTCTTAAAAATAATGTTTAAACTATGGTATAATTGAA
Organism: Pycnonotus jocosus; assembly: GCA_013400435.1. Classification (NCBI taxonomy): domain Eukaryota; kingdom Metazoa; phylum Chordata; class Aves; order Passeriformes; family Pycnonotidae; genus Pycnonotus; species Pycnonotus jocosus. The sequence goes on along the minus strand of VWYP01017695.1, from coordinate 11,165 downwards.
AAATCACAGGTCGGATTTTACAACATGAATGAACCTGTGCCTTCAGATAAGCCACTCTGATTTATATCATTAAGGAATGCATATTCCCAGTCCTGGATTACGATACATCTTTCAAAATGAAAGAAAAAGGCTTGGTTTGCAATACAGAAATGGTTTGTGGAGTGTTGAGTCAGAATACCACACTACTCAAGGTGTGGGAGAGGGAAAAATGACTATTGGTGTTCAATTTCTTTATCTGGGTGCAAAATTTTGCTGGATGAAAATGAAGTTTTTATTTATTTTCATCCAGCAAGTCGTTATTTCTGGGAAAGTTACTTTGACTTGGCACAGTGTGAGGCTTTACATAATTTAAGAAAAGACATGACCTGTAAGTTTGCAGAATCTCACCTGATAAGTTCCTACAAAATATTCCTTATCACTGCTAAATTATTTATAATAGCCTACAGTTCATGAGCACTTACCGGACTGGTTTTCCAAAATAAACTTCTTCACTGAAACTAGGAAAATAAAATCAATTAATTATCACATTACCATATAGTACATACAATACACAGAGGAGGATAGATTTTTTTTTTTAAAGGAGCACTTACTCCCAAATAGAACAAAATTTTGAATTGATTATTGAAAAGCTATTGTATTTTTCTTTCCTGCAGCTCAATTGAATTACTTCATGATTCACAAAATTTTCCACTTTGTAGTGAAAAGTTGTTTCTCACCTCTGTGGCAAGCCACAACAGAAACAAACTGTATTGTACCATACCATTGTAAACAAAAGACAAGTTGTAATTATCTCATCAAACACACAGCTTCTGCTTAAATTATGTTGCTATGCATTACATTTAGTTACTAGATCTTTCCCCTTTCTCCTTCTTACTAATTTACTACTACTTTTTCTACATTGAAAGCTTGAATTCTGGTAAAATATTTAACAATTCTCTTATGCTGCCAGTACATAAAGATAGCAAACCCATTAACTATTTACAGCTAAATAATTATGTTTTATGAAAATAAACACACACATAAAAAAATTACTTAGGCACCATGACACATTTCATTCCATTTCACATACAAAACTAAATTTAAGCCATTTGTACATGCACTTTGTGCACTAGTATACTACCTTTGCTTTGTGTAACCTTTATTTTGTGTACTACTTTAACCTAGAATGAAACCACAGAGTGGAAAATCAAGCAGAATTAAGTCTTTCCTTGCAGAAGACACACAATAAATATATACTGCTCCCACTGTCCTTCCATTCCACTTGCAAATAATTAGCCTTTTATTAAAATTACTTCACCCACTCTTCTTTCTTTATGTCAATTCTAATATTAAATGATGGCCTTACTAATATATTATTATAAGTTAATCAGGCATTGCAAACACTAATAGCAATTAGCTGGGTATATTTCCCTCTGGGCACAATTCTAGGTAAATGTTTGAAATTGGTAAATGGCTGCCATTAAAAATGGAATCATAAATAAAGACCAAAATATCTTCTGTCCACAAGCAAAAGTAAGCTGCTGAAGAGAAAGTAATTAAAATAAACAAGGTTATCATCCTTCAAGAACTTTAAAGCATAGAAGCATCTTGAGTGGTTTAAATGGCTTCAGATTCAGAGGTGGTTTGTGCTGCAATATTATGCTTGTCATGATCAAACTATTTCTTTTTACCACTTAACCATCTGATCTTGAACAGTAATTGCTGTCATACACAGTCGTCTGTAACGTTGCACATAAATTCAGTTTCATTAATGTTCCAGTCTGAAACCTCCAGAAGTAAGAGCCTGCAGTGCTGAACTTAAGGACCCCTAACTCCTAAATACCCTAATCTTAGGTATGGCAAACCCCATCTCTCCTGTTCATCATCATCAAGGGACTTGGTAGTCATCGGAGTTGGGACCCCTGAAAAGCGACATCCACATTAGGATCTGGACTGAGATAACCACAGTGAAACACTAAGATATGGCTTTTACACCTTGTAGCTCTTGTGTCTCTCAAAATATACCTCTTGTAATTCATCAGTATTTTTCTCAGGCATTCATGAACCCCCCTCAGCTATATTAGAGTCACTGCAATAAATATTTTCCCATGTCATGATTTATCCCAAGCCAACAACCAAATACCACAGAGGTACTCACTGCATCTGCCTCAGTGGGGAGAGAATCAAAACAGTAAACCTGAGAAAATGCGTGAGTTGAGATAAAGACAGGTAAATAGGGAAAGTAAAAGATTCACACACAGGTGAAGCAAAACAAGGAATTAATTCAGTGCTTCCCATGGGCAGGCAGCTGTTCAGCCATGTCAGGAGAGCAGGGCCCCACCACGCACAACACTTACTTGGATAGACAAATGCCATGATTCCCAATGTCTAACTTCTCTTTCCTTCTTTCTTGTCCCCACAGCTTTATATGCTACACATGAACCATATGCTCTGGAACATCCCTTTGGTGAGTTATGGTCAGCTGACCAGGCTATGTCCCCTCCCACAGACTTGTGCACTCCCAGCCTGGTCGCTGATGGGTTGGGTGAGGAGCAGAAAAGGTTTTGGCTCTGTGTAAGCCCTGCTCAGCAGTGATGGAAACCTTCCTGTTCAGTCAATACTGCTTTCAGCAAAAGCCCAAAACCCAGCCTTGTACTAGCTACTGTGAAGAAAATTAACTCTACAAGGATAAAACCATCATTTTATCTCACCCTTATTCCATAGCATTTATGTTATGATCAGATCCCCCACTATTAAATACACCACCATTAACCAGGTTCTCTTTTCCTGTTCTTTAGTATAATACACAGATCACTGTGTTTTATATGGACCACCCCCCCAAAATGTCAGTAAAATATCCACAAAAGTTCACAAAATGTCTTTTGAGTTCATTTAGTCCATGACTTTGGGCTCCTGTTTAAGTTGTCTCTCAAGATGGGAGAGGTGGTACATTTCTTGGATTCCTGGATACTGAGGCCATCTCAGGTCACTGCTGTAATTTGCATTGTTTTTTGTAAGTCTTCTCCTCCACTGGTGCATATTTTTCCTGTTAAACCAATTCTGTAACATGCAACTCAAATCATGGCTTTCAGCAAGTTAGATGTATTTCCATTATATTCTTCATTCCATTACATTCTTCATCCCTGATCCCTTTTGGCCAGGATACAGGATTTAACATTACAATGAACTATTCCCTTTGCTCTTAGTCCCACTACAGCAAGGGTTTCCTGCAGCAGTAGTTTTCATAATATGCAACTCAAAACATAGGTTACAACAATTTAAAGATATCTCCATTACAATCTCTCCCATTTACACATGTGAGCTGCAGGACAGCCTGTCTCACCATGGATTTCACCGTGGGCTGAAGGGGAGTTTCTGCTCTGATTCCTTGAGCTCCTCTTCCTTCTCTTTCAAGTGATATGACTTCTCAGACTCTTCCCCTGCTCCAGGATAAGATCCCTCCCATGAGAGACCGTCGTCCTTTACAAACTGCTTCAACATGGGTTAATTGTTATATCATTGATGCAGCTAGAAGTCATCACAGAAACTTATTTCTATGTAATGTATGCTGTAAGTATATGCATTAATTAAATACCACAAACTTCAGTAAAGAAGGACTATAAACATGGATAGAATTCAAAACTAAAAGGGTGAGGTGAGACAGTTTGTTCTCAGATTCTGCACTTTCTTCTCAATCTTCAAGCAATATCTTTCTGCCCCTTCAGTGAACATAGAGAATAGTCTTTTATTTTCCAGATAAACTATTTCATAGACAAAGAAGGATATAATCTGCTCACTTAGAGCATTAGCTCAGCTATTAAAAAAGGTTCTTTAAGCAAGAATGGATAACACTTGTTTAACAGAAGAGAAGGGGAGGAGGCAGAGACAGAGTGCAGGGCAGAGGAGGTGACCTCATGGAAGTCATTCTGTAAAACATAGTTTTATCAGTGACACCATAAAGCATGACATGGTTCCAAGAAAAAAATCTGTTGTGCATACAGGAGAATGTCTAACCTGTTACCGTGACAGTACATTTTGACTATGATGTTCTGAGAGGATAAATCATTTCAATTTAGCCTGTCCAGTCGTTTTGCTATTAAAGCTGACAAGAAAGCAACAGTGAGCATCACTAGAGAAATCACAGTAATATGTATCTGTCTTTTCAAAATATGATGGGATCAAAGATCCTCCAGATGTGTCATAGTCCTAATTACAGAAAAAAAAAATCTGTTTAGATTATGACATCTACTTTATCTCTTGAGTGTGTTTTTACTATTTTCTATCTGTTTGCATCTGTTAATATATGAGGCATTACGTGTCATTAAATACAGTGTGAATAAGTTAGGCCTGACTGTGGAAGAACAGCTTGAAATTAGGAGCTACAGAGTAACCTGCAGTGTTTTGCAATATAGAGAGTTCTTTGATGTGTGTGATATGTGAAGTATGATACAAAATAATTTCAGAAACTGTAAACTTTATAGAGGTTTAAGGGATGAGATATTTTTCTCTCTTTTTCTAGGTTTCCACAAAAATCAGGCAATGAGTGCTTAATTCATCTTCCAGATCAAAGTCAATTTTTAGTCTCACTTTCTTTCCTTCAAGTAGTAGATCACAACATTCATAAATGTCTAATAGAAGTCTTGCCACTTTTATGGCAAGTCATTATCAAGCAAAAGGGAAAAATTTGCTTTGCAATTAATGAATTGCTTAATTTTTATGTAGTTTCCTAGAGTGGTATCATACAGCATATTTTTTAATTCACTGTATGTTTCTTTCTGTCCAAGATTGCTGCAGAACAAATTCTTGCAGCACCTGACTATTAGACAGGCCCAGTTGGCTCTACAATTCTTCACCACTATGATTTGCTCCTATATTTCTCAAGTTTTATCTTTTTGTTCAGAGGGCTGGATCACATTTTGGGCATGTCAGTACCTCCTCCTTGATGCACGACATAGACAATTATAGCTAACCTTCTTGCAAGAGATTTACTGAATCATAGAATGTTCTGAGTTGGAAGGGACCCACAGGGATAATTGAGTCTGAATCTGAAGTGAATGTCCCATGTGAGTGTCATACCCACAACCTTGGCATTATTAACACTATGAACAATTGCACAGAGATTACATAAATTTACTCCATACTAGTGATGCACTGGGAAAAAAAAATTCTAATTCACTTAAGTGTTTGTCACCTACAGCATTGCATTAAACTAACACAAAGGAAAATTCTTTTTAAAGTGGATGCACAGAGAAGCCTTAATATTCTTCGAGAGTCAGAGACAAAACTACGAACCTCCATTGTGTGTGATGAAGCTGCAAGAAAGCCCTGGTTGCCTTTCAGAGATGTACAACAGACAGCTCTAACAGACAGTAATCAGTAAATGATTGCTCTGAGGTGACTGTCAGCAAATCCACAGCTGAAGTTGTGACCAAATGTCTGACAATGTGTTCACCACCTCTACTGATGCAGACTCACAGCCAGCACAGCCCAGGATGATTTTCAGAATGTAACCAAGGAAGAAGTCTTGTTTCTCTGCAAATTTTCTTTCTGTCTACAAAATATTTCTGCTTTGAGGTTGTTTCATAGTAATAAAGTTAGTTTCAGGACTTTCACATAAGGCTATTAAAAAGTTTCCACTACTATGCATCCATATTTTTAAAAACAATTAAAGCTGTCTTTTTGTATGTAGCATAGCAATATACAGTTCAGAGTGAAACATGGGGACTTTTCTAATGCAAATCAATCAGTGCTCAGTATTGCAAAAAAGACCCCCAAACTAGTAGACTTATGAAGTAACGTAAGTTATAAGAAATTCCAAGGACATGAAGTAGTATTTACATTATTCCTGTAACCAAACTTGGATGCAGTTCTTCTAACACAGCTCTGAGGTTAGGGAAAACCAACACGACACCTTTGCAATGAAAGGAGACCACAAGGTTAATATAATCCAAATGTTGAAAACACATGATGTTTTCAACTGTGGCAATATCCTGCCTTACAATGTGTTATTTTTAGCATGTCTTAAAATATGACATGGTAGATAAAGGAAATTACTATTTTTATGGTCAAAACTTGTGCATAAAGATAAGATGTGATGAATTAGCAGCTGCAAAAGAAGTAAAATATCTGTGTTTAATCTTTTTTAAATATATAATGAATGTGTTTTAATCTTTTTTAAAAAATGAAATTGCTCTTTTTTTCCTGACAGTAAAATTGCATCTATTTCCTCTGGAAAAAGAAAAAAAAAGAAAAAAAGAAAAAAAAAAAAGGAAAAATAAGGGAAAAAAAAGAATAAATAATAATNAACAGAAAAGGAAAAAAAAAGTCATAAATTCACTTTGAAACCCTTACTAGATCTCCAGTTTTATGTAACACAAAAAAACATAATGCAAATCAAATTATTTTCTCCATTATTGCTAAATATAATTTAGACTTGGAAAATAAAACAATCCTAACTAAATTTTTGCATGATCAAACAAAGTCATAAATTGTTTAAAATATTATAGCCATTTTTCAACCTTTGTTTTCTTGCTAGAAGTTTTATGTTTAAGCTAATATTTGAAATGCTTTTCAACACAAAACAGACATCCAGAAAATATAGCAGGATTTTCTTGCTGTCTGGCAGTCAGATTCGTATAACACAGACACTTTCAGAAAGCAATGACATTCTATTGCCATCAGTGAACATACAGCACGCTAACTTGCATTGATGTAATCCCACAAAGAACTGCAGCGCATATCTGTGGCACCTTTTATGTCTACAAATGAATTTAATTCAAACAACTTCAGTTAGCTCCTCTATTCTGCACCCTTCACTGACAGGATTTTGCATACTCAAACTGTAAGACCTACTCTTGAAATGTTTCTGTTGCTAAAAAACAACAATTTTTCAGATGAATGTGAAAAAGGTCTTGTTATTAAACACAAAAAAATTGAATAAACATCAGAATGTATGTGAACATGATGCTCAGACTACTCTTCTCTAATACCTGACCACATGACTTTGCGGTTAAAACATTATTTTTTCTATGCCTTTAAGTGAACTAAGGGGGAAGATAATTTCATAATAGCCAAAAATCTAATACTGACATGTATTTTCATGGGAACTTAAATAGAGTCAGAGATGTTCAAAATCACAATAAGTCTTAAATCTCTCTTGCTTTCCAAACATTTGGGAGAAAAAGAGCAAGGGAAAGAACAACACAGATCCTGCAGGACTTCCACATCCCCAAGAAAGGAGTGCAAATCACAGATTCCAAGATTATAGCTGTAAACTTCAGTTAGATGACAAAACCAGACGTATTTCCAATTAACTGTAGAGGGGAAAGAAAAAGAACAAGACAAAGAATTTTCAGGATGAAGGTTCTAATTTTGCAAATGGTATGAAG
>VWYP01017693.1:142681-152701 GCA_013400435.1 Pycnonotus jocosus | reverse complement strand
AAAAAAAAAAATCATAAAAGTATGTAATAAAGGGAATAAAAACTTTCCACCTGTGGGTGCCATCTGGTGGCGAATACTCTGATCCTGATCCAGCAAAGCTCTTGGATGCATGCCTGTTTCTAAAGCATGAACGCCCCTCCTCAGTATGTGGGTGCGTTACTAAGTCCCACACAAAGAGGTGGGCATGTTGGAAGAAAAAATCTAAATTCAGGTCCTCCAGCTGAGATTCACTGGATATTTGCCCTGCAAGTGAACACAGGCTTGTAAAAGCCACAGTGAGGACAGAGCAATTCTTGCTCACAGAAGAGCAAGGCAAGGAGCCATATTGTATAAGTCCCAAGACAGAGGGGAAAGCATGGAAGTGCTAGGAATATAAGAACCTAGTCATTTTGATGCTGGTACCTTTGCCAAAAATACAAATTTCTGTTCTTATGAAAACTCAAAATACAATTTGAAAGTGTCTGAGTTATAATTATGCAGATGTGTGCAGAGGGAGCCATGGTTAAACGTTGCATTGGCTCAACATTGTGCCTGGGTTTGACTGTCCTTCAGCAGCCCATAGGCTCCGGCATATGCTCCTATTCCTAGCTGGGCAGAAGTGCTGATCTGCTGGAGAGCAGGAAGGCTCTGCAATGGGTTCTGGACAGGCTGGACAGATGGGACAAGGCCAACTCTATGAAGTTCAACACGGCCAGGTGCCAGACCTTGCACTGGGGTCGCAACACTGGGGTCCCAACAACTCCATGCAGCACTACAGGCTTGTGACAGAGCAGTGAGAAATCTGCCTCTTGGATAAGGACCTGGGTATGCAGGTTGACAGCCAGCTGAGCACGAGCCAGCATATGCCCAGGTGGCTAAGAAGGCCAAAGGCATCTGGCCTGTATCAGCAATTGTGTGGCCAGTGGGACCATGGCAGTGATTGTTCCTCTGTACTCAGCACTGGTGAGGCCTCACTCAAATCCTGTCTGCAGTTTTGGATCTCTCCCTACAAGAAGGACATTGAGGTGCTGCAGCATACCCAGAGAAGGGCAACAGAGTTGGTGGAGGTCTGGCTAACAAGTCTTGTAAGGAGCAGCTTGAGTGAGCTGGGGATGTTTAGCCTTGAGAAAAAGAGGCTAGGAGGAGACCTTATGGCTCTATACAACTGCCTGAAAGGAGGCTGTAGTGGGGTGAGGGTCCGTCTCTTCTCCCCGGTAACAAGTGACAGGACAAGGAGGAACTGCCTCAAGTTGTGCCAGGGTAGGTTTAGATTTCATATTAGGGAAAAATTCTCCCAGGAAAGGGTTAACAACCATTGGAAAAGGCTACCAAGGAAGTGGCTGAGTCCTCACCCCTGGAAGTATTTAGAAGACAGGTAGATGTAGAGCTCAAACATATGATTTAGTGGTGGACTTGGCAGTGCTCGTTTAATGGTTGGACTTAGCAATTCCTTAATTGATGATTCTGCTAGTGGGGATTCCTGGTTCCAGAAACTCCAGAAACTTCCAGAAATTCCCCTCTCCTCACCTGTCTGTAAAGATCTGAATGTCTAAAGAAACACCTACATGCCTTCAGCCAGCCATCTCCCACGTGTGCTCCATCTGCTAAGTAATGGATAATGGGAAATGCTACTGCTATTTCTCATCAGTATCTGGCAGAAGAAGGGCCCTGCTTTCCTGAGGCTGTACACAGAGGAAGGTGAGACACTAAAGATATAATGATTTTTTCTGAAGCTACTGTACCTGCCCTTCTGCTGGAAAAGATTGAGGACAATGACCTTCAGCAGAGGGACAGCAGGTCAGAGGAGAAGGGAAGGGCAGGAAGAGGTGCCGTGCCCCTAGCTGGCACAGGAATTTGGGAAGGGACTGTCTATCCAGAGCAGTCTGCACATTCTTCCCACCTCCCTCATCCATTGACTCCAAGCTCAAAGGCTGCTGTAAAGTGCTGCCACAGAGGCTCTAAGGAAGGTTTTATAGCAAGGTATGAGATTTTTTACCTCATGCAGACTGAGCAGAAAATGTTAAGATTAGAGCAGAGAAAAAGACTCTGAGTTTACTTTCTTTCTCTATCAATAAAACAAAGTTTTATCTTAATTTCAGCCCTACATGCGTGAGTTTAGTACTCAGGTGAACAGTTCTGAACTGTATTATCTTGGTGCAGTTCAAAATCCCATAAACCAGAATGTACTAGGTATCATTCCCCCACAGAAAGCACAGTGGGGAATAAGCAAATAAAGTTGAAACAGATAAAGATCCGAGTATTGATCTCTGCTTGTGTTTCTTAATAGAGCGTAACTCCAAAGGAATATTGTAGTCATTGATGAAGGAGAAATCGAAATAATCTGGCTATCACTTTACATGTCTCTGTATTAGAAGGGTCACGCAGGCTAAAGAGTGCTAGGGATTTACACAAAGTAACAGCAGATTTTCAGGAGGCATATGGATTTACAGCTATAGAAAGCACTTAGCAGGGGCTCCAGTTGAGCTAACACAGCTGTGATTTTGTGGTGAACTCATGGCAGCTCCTCCACGCTTCTCTGCCTACCTAAAATGTGTGTTATCTCACAGCTGCCAGCTATGGGGTGCCCCCCAAAATGATCAGGCCAAAGTTAACACTGGTGTTCTCCTTCTAGTACCAGAAGCCACATGTGAAAACCAGTAATTTTCTCACAAGACTATTTCACTGTATTTTCAAAAATTTGATATTTTTTTTGGATACCACTTTAATTACGTAATTGATTCATGGTTGTTCCCGGAGGTGCAGCTGTATCTGCCACACAAGAATAGAAATGACATTTTCTGACTCAGCAGTGGTGGTCACTACTTTCACAGATAAAAATAGATTTATTGCAGCTTTATGTGTGCTCAAATCACAGAACCTGTGGTTGTAGGAAGGTAAAATGGATTCCACCTGGCTCATACAGTATCAACAATTGTTAACAGAGCTTCAGACATTAGGACAGATTTCCAAGCAAGAAATGAAGACCTTGAAGAAAAGTGCAGTTTCATACCTGTAATTTAGAGTGCATTTTTTCTCACAAAATCTTTGCAATGTGCAATAAATTAAGCAAGAATTTCAGATCAACTTTCAGTTGAAGTTTTCAGAGCCAGCAGCCAGGAAAAAAGTAATTTTGTGCTTGTACTTTGAAAAAATTCTGATCTGAAAGCCCTCTGGACACTTTGAATACAGGGTAAGCATGATGCCATTACTTTTCACTGTGCACAAACATCACCCTGATGGTTTACATTATTCATGCAAACAAGATGCTGTAAATGCTGTCTCCTCCAGAGCCTCTTTGAAAGGAGGCTTCAGTTATGCCTAGGAAACCCTGCAGGCTCTTCCTCTTGGATTTCATTTGCAAAGAAATTTTAAGAGGCTGCCTCACTTTTGAGTGAGGATGTATTCCTACAGTCACTTGTAGAAGCCCTGTTGAAGGCACAGGAAATGTGTGTGGGCAGAGAATACTGACTACACTGAAGTAGTATTTCAGAACCTAAAAATATGTTTAACCTTCCAGCCACAGAGGCAGCCTGCAGAGTTGAGATGAATGCCTTTTCAGCTCGAGAGGCTTATGAGAAAAACTCACATGTTTAATAATCTGAATCATGTAACAGAAGGCATATGTGGTTGGTGTGCTACAAGCTGATAATTCTGAATTCCTATATATTTATAAATCTATAATTAATTTAGGGCACTAGAGTGACATCCCTGTTCCAAAAACTGTGCTTCCTAAGCTGATGCTGTGGTGGTAGGGAAGATAAGAAAGGATATGGAACAAACAGGCAAAGATTGGGGATGATTAAGTTGCAAGGCAGGAATAAATTCCAACACCAAATCTCAGGCAAACTTCTTTATCAGGAAACTCCTTCTTTCCTGTCCATTTACATGCTTTTAAATTCATCAGGGTTTTCTGATTGGTTGGTTGATTGGTTGGTTGGTTTCTGTGCCAATAGCAACACTCTAATCCTGTCACTGGCTGTAGAGTTTAGCAGCCCTATAATCCCTGAAACAGCTTCATATCGAGAAATGTGATTGTGGTACCTTCCTTTTAGTATTTTTCTGAATGTGAGAAAGCAGTGGGCTGTAAATATGAAGTGTTTACTGAAAAAATATCAGTGCTACTGACTGATTACGGGCCTGAGGAAACACTACCAAAAACTTACATGTAAATTTCTGCTTAAACCCCTTTGTTTTAACATGCTTTAGGTATTGAAATTTATTCCTGCATTGAGGCTTTACTTGCTTCTGACCCTATAGAGCAGCCTGAAGCTCAATTGCTCTTTTTTTACTACTTGAAGTCAACTTGCACTGCAAGAAAGTCAAGTCTATTTTTTTCCTAAGCTGATATTGAAACATAGGTTATGGAATAACCAATTTTTAAATTGTATTTCATACACCATTGACTAGAAATTCTCACAGCTTCATTGCAATCCAGATCTCTTTTATTAAAAGGCATTCTCTCAGTCCCAGTGTGAGATCTTTCTGTATTGTGAGTTATTATACACTAAATATGTGTGCTAATCCAAATGAAACTAACATCCCTTGAGTAATTTTATAGCCTACAGTCAGTTGAATCTGGGCAGAAAGTAGAGAACCTGGATTAATGTACTGCTCTCTTTTGACTAAAATAAATAATTCATGTATTCTTCTTCAAAGCAAAAGTATTTATCCTTCAAGACCAGCTGGAAAGGATCGCTTTTAATGAACTTGCTAGCTTTTTTGTAGTTTCCCTTTCAAAACATAACAATTGGATTTTTGTGAACATTCACTTGTGTTCTGTAATGTGATGGCACATTTATGTCTTTTATACAGTGTAGTGAGATTTCTATACCTAATCAAAGCCACTAAAATGTTATGGGCATTAAATTTGTGTTAATGATCTGCTCATGAATGCAAGGAAGAACAATAGCCTGTCACTTCTTCATGAACTGATCTGACAATTTTGCTGTGCTTGGGGTATGAAACAAAAAAGCTGTAAAGATGTTGTCATTAGTAAGATTTATGGCTGCAAAGGCTGTGCTGACATAGGCCTGTTAGGATTACAATTAGATGTAAAAGATCATCCGAAAGAGTACAATTGCAGGGAATTTATCAAATCAAATATGGGGAAGGTATACTTTTCTGAGTCACACTGGGGGAAAAAAATTCAGTTCTCTGGCAGTGCAATTTACATGTGCTGCTAGTGGTCTTGGTGATATACTTTGTTTCTCTGTAGCATATTACTTTTTCTCACCTTTAGCCTGTAAACAGAATGTCTCTGTACATGTTAAATGCGTGAGAATTAGTTTATACTCTTATTTATATCTGAAGATGATTTAGTCTCATGTGTGGCTCGAATCCTTGACCAAATAAGAAAGCTCATATTCCACAAAATAGATTTTAAGAGTAGGTCTGCTTTCATTCATAAGGGATGCTTTATGACTAAAATTATATATTCTATCATGCTGAGTAACAGTGCACTTCCCTGAAAGCTTTAGAATATACACTTGACATCCCAGATGTAGACATGAGCATCTGATTGTCACTGAATATTGCATATTGAAATAGTTTTTGTAACCCAAGAAGATTAATTGCTTCTGTGAGTAATCATCTAAAAGAACTAAGATCATATTAGAAGACAATTCATGAGGATTATCTTCTTTATGTTTCACGGTATAGACTAATCTGTTTGGGGAAAAAATACAATTCAGTGATATATTATTTCATAATTAGTCTTATTTTGCTTAGGTGTTTGTTTTTGGTTTTTTTTTTGGTTTTTTTTTTTTTTTTTTTCCTTTGGAAACACTCAGCAATGGCCAATACCAAAAGCAACAGTGTATGCAAACTTCAGGCTTGCATGAAGACTGTTTTTTGTCCTCTTGTGTAAGGAATGCAGATTCTTCACTGCATGTATATCTGAAAGCTATGGATTTACAATAATTGCTTGTGGAATGGCTTTTCTAATGCATAGTTCTATGGATTTATGTTCTTTTTAGATGAAAATAGAAGGAAAAAAAAATGCAGGCATTTTTTTCCAAAATCCAAAGACTGTGTACTAAGTGACTAGAAAGCATAACAGTGGAACACAATCCAATTCAGCTTCAATCATAGCAAGCAAAGTTTTTCTCTGTCTCATTGCCATTACCTTCTGTGGTAGAGAAGCAAAAAGCAGGTACTGAAGATATTTCTGACTAAAGTACTGCAATCTGTGTTAAATGGGACACCAGACTCCTTTTGCATTTTTAAACTATGAAACTGTGAAAAATTAATTCACATTCCACTCCAAACTGGGAAAATGAAGGCCTGCAGGTCTGTTTTCTCACCCAAGAATAAAATTTTGGGGAGAAAGTCTATATCCTTTAGTCAAAGTGCTCTATAAGACTGTGCATAAAACTGCATCATTGAAAGTATAGATTACCCATAATGAAGAAGATTTTTGAGGCATCTACGAGGAGTTTCAGTCTGTGAGAGCTTAAAATTTACCTTAGAAAATGAGTGCAAATGTGATAAATTGTCATTCATCTCCTTTGAGTTGCCCTGTAATTCCTCCCATCTTTTCTTCAGACCTATTTTTTTTCCAAAGAGTTATGCCAATAACTTTTGATTCCTTGTGTGAATGCCCATGCTGTTCTATAAGCGTCTCCTTTTTCAGTTCCATTTCTAATTTAAACCTCTTTCCAATTTGCATAAGTTGTGAATAAAACCATTTGGTTTTATTTTTGAAAAACTGCCTATAAAATGTCATATTGCTATATCTATTTGGCCTACATTCACCTCTTAGTAGTTCTGATTTATACAAGCTTGCCAGAATAAGAAAAATATTGGAAACTGGCTTCTGGGAAATCTTTTCATCGGAGAATTTCATATTTCAAAATTACCTGTAACTCTGTGGACTCTATAGACAATGAGAGTAAGTTTTTTCTCCCTTGCCATTATCCATTTAAGTGTTTGGAAATTAATATTTCTTCTTTAACTGTGCAGAGGTTGTCCTGAGGTTTTTGTAGGCAGTGGAGAAAGACCAGGCATATCCAGCAGAATGTGTATCCAATTTATTTTCAGACGAAATGAATCACTCTTGGGAAACAGACCTGCATTCCCCTTTCTAAATTACAGAGGGACCATTAGTGTCAACCATATGCCTACATTTTAGATTATGAAAGTGAGATGAGAGGAATCTCGCACACAGAGTCGATGTATTTCTGAAGGTGCTCAGTAGGCATTTCTGACTAGATCTTGTTTACCTTAGGGTTATCACAACTTCAAGACTGTAATTTTAAACAAGGATTTTAGATTGCTAAAAGCAAAGTTGATGCAGTTAAAGTTGTTAAGCCATAACCTGCCCTCAGCAGGGAAACGTATGGAAATCACAGACAAACTAATAGAGATCCTAGCATTTAACCTCAAAATCTAACTTGGACATCTTGCATTTATGCCCCATGCAGCACCACCTTTTTGAAAAATGACTTTCTATTATGTACCTCTTTTGACATTGGTGATAGAGAGTAACCACCAACCCAAACATAGTTATTCTGTCTACATTATTTTATGTTTCACATTGCTACAGGTAGTATTTAAGAATGTTACAGAGAAGTGGTGACAGATGGTTTCTTCCCCATTTTCTGATACCCCTCCCTCCTTTTGTTTTGTTCTTAAGTCCACATTTCCATTGCCTGTGACATGCCTGTTATCACAGTCAGTTATATCCTAAATCTCTGCTAACTCCCTGTGATCCTGGGGGTTTCTCTGCGTAAAGGTCTCTTTGCAGCGTAGGAAATCTAGGGCTCAGACTGCTGGGTTTTGTTTGATTTAGAAGGTGATACCTAAACCTATTGTTATTAAATGTGACAGATCCTGACAGAGTCTTAATCAGTTTCCCCTCTTATCTTTTTCCATGGTGATCAGTGAAAGAGAAAAAATTTAATTGAAAATTGTAATCGCAAAAGTCGTGGAAAATGGCAAGATGAAATATAGCATTAAATTTGTTTTATTTCCTGCTTTTATGTGTAGAAATGGTCAAACTTTTGGTCAACAATCATTCTTGAGTATAATTTCAACAACATGAGTGAAAAATAATACCCAAGTGATGGCCTTTCAGTGTTCTGTGTTATGAAATGTAGACCTTTTGACATAATGATAATTCAATAAGTCATATACCCACATAAAAATGTTGTGTTTTGTAATACAGTTCTTCATCTGCAAGTTCTTCATCTACAGTTCTTCATCTCCATATGAAACCAAGTGTTTGAATTTGGTAATAAATACTTTCTGTAGGAAACATTACCAATATCTTCCAACCTGACTACACTGATTAAGTGTGAGTGAGAATTATGACTGGCAGGTGGGATTATGTTTAATATAATAAGAGTGTATGTGAGAGACATATGCTGTGTGTTTTCAAAGAATGCAGAAAGGAGGCCAACTCTTGAAACATCATCCTATGCAAAGGTCATATGAGAGCTAGTAGAGGCTGATTTTTTCCCATCTTTGGCCACCATGCAAGTCAAGGCCTTTTGAGAGACTGACTCATGAACACACATGCTTTGCTGCTGGGGGGCACTTGGCAATCCATAGCTATCTGTCTGTTGGAGGAAATTTGGAAAAGGTTTCTTGCTTTGCCTGGTTGCCTTTTGTGCACAAGTCTGTTCCAGACACAGGCATAGATTGTCCAGACATAGGCACAGGTTGTTCTTTTCCTATGTGGAGTATCCTAATTTATTTTCTCCCATTCAATGGTAATTGCAGTTCCTTCTTGAAGTATCCAAGCTATAAACTGTGAATGGACTGAGTTGCTGATCTTACTGTCTCAATAGCATTTTGTTGCATGTACAATATATTAATGGGATGTAATATTTATGTGCTTAATCTTAATTGACATTCTACATTTGACTTGTGCCTCTCTGCCCACAAATACTTCCCTGCTGGATTTATTGGCACACTCCTAGAACTTCTTCCAGACAGTTTGGTTAGACAAGACCATTAACAATGCTTTGGCTGGCATGTTTGATGCAATCCTGTACCTCAATAATGACCTGACCTGCACAAAATCTGCTTAAAATTGATTGTAGCATTTGTCACAGAGAGGGACTATTTTAATAGTGGTATAAATCCCACTTTTTCCCAGTGCTCCAAATTCTAATGGGCCAGAAGATTATTAGGTAGGTGAGATTCTCAGCAGGACTTAACTTCCAGAATGGAATGGTGCTTGGCTTGAACGAGGTTCTATTCTATGAGTCACAATTTAATATTCTTCTGAGCCTCTGTTAAACCTGTAGCATTAAGGAAATGCAGTAATACAGGTGGAAAGATGCAAAAGTTATTGGTGTCTTGGGGCATGGCAGCCTCATTGACACCTAGGGTGACCTGTAAAATTCTCGTGAGGCTTTGTCACTTATGAGTAATGTAAGCCATTTTGAAACCAAGTCTCCCAATTCTTTTATATGCATCATGAATCTTTATTTTTTATGCTTACCTTCTGTCATTTCACTCGACAATTAACCTCTTGTTCACCTGGAAAGGTGTCAATGACGGTTATTGAACAATTATGTGTAAGAGAACTGAAAATATGCATTTATAACAGAAACTTTTAAAGATCTTGGTTTTCATTGTCTTTGCTGACCCAAAGCTAACAAGTTTTATAGAAAAAAAAGAAAATGTCAAATTAATTTTTTTTCTGAAGTGCACTGTGTCAGTGAGTATGGTCCATTTCTGTATTTGGTGTATTTTAATACCTCCCCCAGGTGTAAGTCAGATATTTAGTATACTATGAGTGTTTCTGTCTTAGCAGCAGTGTCTCATCTGACCTCATATTGGAAAGGCTCCTCCATGGAAATGTAAAAAGCCTGGAAGGCTGATGCTTAAAATAAAGAAGATAGAACAATCTTTCTGTAATGATTGCAGTGCCCATCAGTGCTGAGTGAATGAGAGCGGCATTACTAACAGCAGCATTGAACATTTGCTCTAAGGACACAGTTCAGAGCAGACAGCTGAGTGACTCTGCAGATGGATAATGCAAGGTTAGGCTGCTTGCTGGCTGCTTCTCCTGCCCCCCTTCTCTTTTTTTTT
>VWYP01017693.1:85672-142653 GCA_013400435.1 Pycnonotus jocosus | reverse complement strand
TTTTTTTTTTTTTCATCATACAGATAATCTCTTCCATAGCTCTCCTGAGAATAATTCAGCTAAACTTGTGCCATGCCTGAGGCAGAAAGGAGCTACAATAAAGCATGTGTATTGCATTGGTGGAATCAAGCAATTTCTCTTTTATGCCGTAATAAAAGTTAGGCAACTGGGCAGGAAACACGCAAAGAAACTTTACTGTCAATTATGGCCATTTTTCCCAGCTTTAATTTTGGATAGGGGATTGGCTGATGTGTAAAACTCAGCAGTTAAAACATTCCTATCTGTACTGACAAGAGCTGCTGACCATTGTAGATGCAGTAGGAAGATGCCCCACTTCAGCTGCAATGCCTCAGCAAAGTTGCTTATCTGTAGCTGGGCTATATCACAAAGCATCAGTGTCAGTTTTCAAAAAGGGAATGTCTCTAATCTCCTTTGAAAAGTTTTTGGTTTCATTGTTTGAGGAAGATGATCACAGAGCTCTGTGTCTGTGGTTAGGCTTTTGTTTTAAGCCCAGCTGTGCAGAGCAAAGCTAAAGTCACGTAGAGCCTCAGTGACAGATGAGGACGACATCTGATTTTGTCCTTTTATAAATATTAGCTTTAAAGGACTTGCTAATAATGTCCTTAGTTAAATTTGAAGACAAACCCCATCTCTGTGCACTTTGAAATGAAATAAAAAAATGAAGTTACTTCAGCAGTTACTTAGAGGAAAAAGAAAATCTAAACTACTTAATTAGTTTTTAAGTAATAACTCAAACTTCCTCATGGTTTTGTTTTGCATTATCTATCCACTATACACACACACTAATCAGTGGTAGATGGAGTTGCCTGAGAATTGGAAAGGGGTAAAGGACGTGCACATGATTGAAACTACCTCTGCTGTGACAATCTCATCTGTAAGCATTTCAGTATTCATGAACATAGAGAACATGTGGTCTGTGTTGTTCAGATGGCCTTGGCAGGGTTGCTAATTGTTCTTAGCTCATCTGGGTGCCCATGGACTAGTCAGTGATGACAGCAAATGCAGGAGGAAGTTCAGGAGGCATGGATGTTTCATTTAAAAAGGCAGCAGCTGCGAACAAAGAGTAGTGTTCTACATAAAATCTTCTATTGCTGGAAGAGGAATATGCAGGTCAATTCCTTCCTCAGCCTGGCAGTGTTCAACAACATCTCTCAAGAGCATACCATGAGCAGTGGGTGTGGGCTGATCATGAGAGGGTTCCCCAAGAGTTGAATTGCTCTTAGATTTTCCTGTGTTTGCTATTTGAGTGCAAAATGAAGACCAGTATGTCTGAGTTTGTGTAGCCATTTGTTTGCAAGGTCCATGATGCAAGAGTGAGAACAAGCACAGGGAGAAACTCAGTGCCAAGGATTCTGAGAGAGGTGAGAGGAGTAAGTGCAAATCCTGCCTCCCTCTGTTGCTTCACACATTACCAGTGATAGTGCATAGACAATTCTTGGACAAGACACTCGTGCACAGCTGTGCCCTAAGGAGTGAGGCAGTGATTATACGTGACAGGAACAGACAAGGGCAGGAGGCTGGCCCTGGGCAGAGGTGCTCTGTCCCCAGGGGTCATGTCCCTCCAGCACCAGGGCTCAACAGAGATGGTGAGCACAGCAAATGGCCAGGGGGTGTGGTGGGGTGCTTGTGGTGAGACTCCTCTTGGGTCTCAGTCCTCCACAGGATTTGTTGTATTGCAAGAACTTTTGAACATCTTTGTGTCACCAATTATGTATTAATAAAAAAACCTGTGCCTTAAACTATGTGTCTTTCTCTTCCCAGCCATGTAGTTCATAACTCTTTCTTTGGATTTATGTGGCTTTCTTTGATAGTTGTAAGGATTGCTTACAAGGAAAACAAACATTTGGAAGACAGGATTAATAACATGTGTGATCTATGCTCACATATTTGTGTGCCTACAGATATGGTCCAGTGTTTGGTTTAGTACTTTATTTAATGAACATAACTTTTAGGAACACAGTTAATACTACAATGTATATAAGCAGTGAGACTACAGTTTTAGCTGATCACATTTGCCATGTTATGTAATGAAATTTCTAAAGACACTATTGTTTGCATTAGCATAAAGCATGTGTAGTATTTTTACTTAATGCTTGTAATGTTTGTTTCCCAGGGGCCTCAGCCAAGATTGGGACCCCCACTGTGTTAAGCGCTGTATAAACATGCACAATCTAAGGAAAGATGTAACCTGAAAAGAGAGACAAAGGAGAAAATAAAATAAATCTGTTTTGAGATGAGACACATTTACAGTTTAACTGTTTTTATAAGTTGGTGGATGGCCTGTTTGTGCCTCAAGTTGTCATTAACTTCTTATATTTATATTATATTATATGAATTCTTTTTCTAGGTGAAATAGTAAAGATGGATTCTGAGCAATGCTTTAGATTAAAAAAGGATGTATATGAATATATATTGATTAGGGAACTCAGTGATGAAGTTGTTCCTAGGCAAGAAGCTCAGAGTCTTTTAGAGCATCCAGGAGCATGATCTGCTGGTAGAAAACAGGAATGCAAGACAGAAGCATAACAAAATATAATAGCCAGGCGTCTAATAGAAATATCTGTTTGATTTACTGATTTGAACTGTTTGATTTAAACACGAGACTCAGTGGAAGATTTGAGATATAAATTCCTGTGTGCTGTAATTAGAATCATAGAACAGTTTTGATTGGAAAGAAAACCTTAAAGGTTGTCTAGTCTGAGCCCACTGCAATGAGGAGGGACATCCTCAACTAGATCAGGCTGTTCAGAGCCTACTTCAAGCTGACCCTGAATGCTTCCCATTATGAAGCCTCTACCACCTCTGCTGGGAAGATGGGTTAGAAAAATTACTTTGAAATGTGATATTCTCACTTGGTTGGACAGATATTGCACAACACATCCAGATCTCTCCCCAAGGAGTGGATAAGAAAGAAGAGCTCACCAGTCTGCTGTCACTGTGTTACTCAGTGCATGTCTGGTAGATGTGAAGACCCAGTGATGCAGCCTGCAGCAGCATCAGCAGGAGTGACAGGGAGTGTTGTGTTGAATTTTTAAAAGTGTCAGATAATATGGAGAGCACTGAGTTTTCTGTTTTGTCTGCTCATAGAAGATGATGAGACATCCAAGGGAAAGTATACATCAGGTAGGGAGATAAAAAATGGTTGTTTTTCTATCAGTAATGCTAAGGAACACAATTGTTGCAAGGCGTGAGAGGTGGTATTGTATTGAAAGAGAAAATTAAAACGACTGGCAGCTCAACTGCTGATAAACCCAGCAGATTATTGATACTGTTTAACATTCATTTTGGATTTTCTTCTAATAGTCCATGTACAAGCAAGCTAATTAAGCCTGGGAGGTTTTGTAACTTGATTTCAAAACTTTTAGGTGTTTCAGTTAGATTTTGGATATGAAAGTACATGCAGACCCATATTTGCTGAAAGCAGGGACTAAAACTTGATTGTAGAATTTGGAAAGTTTTTGCAAAAGTGCTTGTCACTATGATAACTGTACTAATCACAAGAAGACAGGGATTGTTTTGTCAGGGTGACTTGATTTTCAGTGCTAACTACCCTGCAATTTAATTTCATCATTTTCTGCCAGCAACAGAGACTAGTTATTTTTTATTTTGTTCCATTTTTCCTTCTGGTTACAAATACATCTCAGAGAGTCTGCTGAAGTTTAAATGATCATGTTGTTGGTAAGTGATTTCTTATTATTAGACGATTTTTCTTTTCCATTTGTCTATTAATTTCATTTAATGATTTTGGTTTTGTGACTCGTTTGTTCATTTGTCTCAGCAACAGAAGCCTACATAAGGGGAGAACCCAGAACTCAGCTCTTACAAATATATGGAGTGTCTTTCTGGAAATGTTTGAGGAGCCAAGATACAAGCACACCAAATCTCATCAGTTTCTGTTGTTCCATCTAAAGAAGTAAGGCTGAAATACAGAGCTTCTAATGGAAGATATTCTTCTGTTCACTTTAACATTTAATAAGGGACCATGAGTGTGAGATAGGAAAATAAGAACTTTGCTGAAAATCTACAATATTGCTGAAAGCTGAGTCTGAAAGGAGTAATGAAGAGAGCCACTGGTGATAGAAGAGCTCTGCTTTGCCTAAACTATGAATTCTTTCTTTATGTGACCTGTGCCACCTGGCAGAACTGATAATTGGTGTTTTGTACAGAAAATAAATTTTTCTGGGGAAAATGAAGAATGCTGTCTTCTGCTATTTTAGATGAAGATGCAACAAATATTTCCCTGACAGTGATGGTGTGTGAAGAGTCAAGTCTATGTCAGAAATAATAACAATGAAAAATGTACAAGTGTAGTAGTCTACTGGTAAGTTCAACCTGATATTACCCCAGTTATCCTTAGGAATTTCATATATGGGAATGGACTTAAAAACACAACTCTTTTTTGTATTTTTAAAAAAATTATTTGAAGCATTACCTGAAATTTTCTTATGAAAATTAGATTAATAAAAAAATGCCTTTATTTTTTAAAATGTCAAGGATATTTAACTTTGGAGGTTAATATGAAGGATTTATTTGGACTTTCAAAGGCTTTTGACATAATGTCTTCTAAAATTATTAAAAGGCAAGTCACCTGAAGTGCCATCATGGATTGCAAATTAAAGAAGACAAATGGAAACGAAAATACTAATTTTCAACATGACAAAATGTAATCAATTGTTTGTACTGGATGCCTCTAAGGACAAAGAAGTGAGCAAAAATAAAATATAAAGCATGACTTTGTGAAAAGAATAGTGCAGAGAATGCAAGTGATAGCAATGCATTACCTTTCATTGTTGGTCATACTGTGTTTTTCTCCCTTTTATAAATAAGAAATTTAGAAGGTAAGGGAATGATAAGAAGCAGGAGATAAGCCTTATGAGAGAAGACTATTTTTTCTTTTCATGGCTTAGACCACTAAAACAGGTAAGAGATATTCTCTTCTTACAGTTTAGAAAGGAAACAAACCATGCTGTTGAAAAAGCATGGTAAAAGCATATCCAGTAATTGATGCTACAGGGAAGATAAATGTGTAGCTCAAATGAAAATCCAGGTAGGATTCACTGCTGTAAGTCACCACTCAATGAAATGAACAAAATCCTTGTCTTCACAAATATACTTATGAATAACACTGTGGTGAAGGTTTTCTCTTATATTTCCTCCACAAGGAAGGAGCTCTTTCCAAACCTGATATTGCTGAAGTATATTTCAAAGCAGTGTGAATTCTTAGACCTTAGACTCTTTAGAAGAGTCACATAACNCTGGCAAAGCTGCATTCCTCCTCTTCTGTGCTGTCTATTGGGAGCCACTGGCGGTGTGAGCAGCTGCCTCGAGCTTACCCCCCCATAGCTGATCCTAATAAAGAGCTGATTTTAATAAAGGCTTTTTAAAAGGAGAAGAAGCTCTCCTTGCCTTGTTTTTATCAGTTTTTGTCCATCTGATCACAGTAAATTTTGGTGTATTTACCCATAGAGGGTGTTTTGTCTCTCTGAAACATTTGGTATTGGCCACAGCTGGAGGTGAGATCAATGTTTCTCAGACTCAGCTGTGCTGCTTTTGAGCTCAGTGGGGTTGTGGATCAGGGAGCTTATGGTGCCTTACAAGTCGATAGTCAGCAAGGAGTCCATTTTCTCTGGCTTGGCAGCATCTCAGCTCCTCCAGGACACAGGACCCACTGTAGTGACTGGCTGCACACGTGCTGAGTAGCCAGCAATTGCAAAATGTATGCCAGGCCCTGGTGGACATGGACAGCAGGGCTGACCTGGTTTTACAGGAGGATCAAAATAACAGGAGTTGGGCAGAGAATTGACAAAAAAGATTTGTGGTGAGGAGGGAAGGTCAGAGAAAAAGAGGCGGACAGAATTAAATCCAGAGGCAAAGGGAGAAAGAGAGCCACAGAACGGAGGGAATTAACAGTCCTAAGGAAAGCAGAATAGGAAGGCATGAGGATAGACAAGCAGAACATCAGCCAATTTGGTGGTAAGCAATTATCTTTCAGTGAATCCTTTGTTTCCTTAAATACTCTCCAATATCCTAGGACTTGCTGGCTGAGTGCTTTGAACATATTTGTGTAAGGTGCGGAGCTGAAACATGACCTAAGCTGTTCAGATACACTTTAAAAATGTTTAAAACACTCAATCAGTTGGGTCTTAATTGATTCATCAATAGCTTGTGGCTCATGCTTAGTTCAGGAGCAATTGGTAGTTCAAGGTCTAAATTTAAGGTGGATTGCTGGGGAGATTATTTCATGAACCGTTGTACTTTATTTTGTCTATTACTCAAGAAGCCCCAAGATCCACCTCTTCTAAAGAATCCTCAGTGCCATGAGCCTGTATTTGAAATTACTTAAAAATGTCCTTTCTGCCTACCTGCATGGTGTGGCTTCCAGATACTTGTTTATCTTGTAGGTGTGAGTGAATCAAGTGAATAGCTGAATTGGTACTTGCTGTAGTTGAGAAATATGACTCACAAAACTTATGGTACTCAAAATCTGAAGGTTCTTGCATCACACTCACCTTTGCAGCTGGCAAAGAAGAAAACAGCAACAGTATTTAATATATGTGGAGGTCACAGAGGGCAATTAGACCATAACGCTTGTTCCATTTCTTGTATCGACAACTCAGTCATAACTTTGAAGGAGAGCTTCCTGTTTAACGTTGTGCCTACAGGCACTTAAGATGTGCTTGTGTATTTTTGATCTTGGTATAATATTTAAGGAGATGGGAGAGGGACAGAATTCTTGAAGAGCTAATGTGATGACGGGTGAATAGTTGCTCAATGTCTTCTCTCCATTATTCAGCACGATGCTGAATCTGCCTAAAAAGAGTGTACAACAAGGACCTCCTAGGCCATTGCTCAATAATTTCCTGAACAAGGGTATCACCTCTTTGTTTTGACTTCTATTATAGAGGAAAAAAAAATTGAGGGAAAGAAATTTCACTGGTATAAAGCCTATAAAAATGCAGGCAGGTGTATTGACCCCTGCAGTTGGAATGTAGTGATGGAATGAGCTGGTATCCCCAAGTGTGGAGAAACATGGAGGGATATAAACTGGCTGCCTCATTAAGCACAGCAAGTGCCTTGTGGTGCCTACAGCTCAGTTAGTTCACTGCCATAGCAGTGCTAGGTCCATTTCACAGCTCGTGTGGATTGTTTGTGTTGTAGAATGGTAGCTGTGATTGTCAGCTAAACCCTTTAGTTTACCAAGACAACTTCTATATCATGCAAATGATTTTGGAAATTATTCTGTTTGCATTGATGTTGTCCTTCCAAATGATCCACCTCATTTCATAGTATTGGTTTTTGTGGCTTAATGAACTGCATCCACTTGATTCAAATGTTTTCCTCATAAACTCTGAGCTGTATGTTGATAGCTATCTTTTGATGTATTAAAATATGCCCTTTTCATAGTTTTCCTCACAGTCATAAAGAATAGCTTTGTATTATTTTTCATTTTAATAAAGGGTGTGAAAAGTTTAGAGCCCTCTGTATTTCTGTAGCATTAGTAAAAAGATCTTGAGAATGTTTCCATCGACAGACTGATAACTACTTGCATGCCCTACACTGCTATTTCTTCCAGAGCATAAACAATGTCTAATACATGCTACCAATCACAATTTTAAATGGAAAATAAGTAATTATACTTTGTATTATGGCTGAGTATTTTGAAGTCTGTATTTGAATTTGTCAAAAAAACCCCTGAGCAATGGATCTACAATAATCACAACCAATTGCAAATGATTTATGGAAAAAAATTGAGATTTCTTCATCATATACCATGTTCATGATGAATAAATCAATTTGCTCTAGTGTTGTGAGGCACCTTATACTGATTTTCATAGTCTATAAGCAGTGTTCACTGGTTTGGATTACTTTTTGCTTGCTCAAATCTATGTGAAAGATTACTATCTAAGTAGCTTCAGCTACACTGATACTTTATAAGAACCACATAAAAGAGCAAAAGAGAGAAGCTTAGATAGAAATAATAGGCCAAATCTGTGCAAAAGTAAACCAAGGATAAATATCTGCAATGTCTAGGCATTTCTTTCTTTGGGTAAGTTAATTAAAATAAAAGTTTAGAAATATTATGTAATGCAAGGAGGCAAAAGAAAGTATCTAAATGCTAAATTTGTTCAAAGAGGTTAACTGCTATCATGCTAACAGGAATAGTTTATGAAGCTTTGATCTGTTAAAAGTAGGTGATAACTTGCACATTGTATCATTAACTGTTTTGCTGTCATAGCACTTGTGCTGTTCTTTGAGCCGTTTGAGTGAACAGAAAAGTGAGATAATTTTAGAGGATATTAGATACTATAATAAGAAAGAACTCTCTGGAATATGCTCATGGGCCACGTCAAAAATTATCCTTGTAAAAGGCAATGTGACTCCTTTTTGAAAAGAAAGTGTTTCTTCAAAGGTTAAAACTGTATTGACAACTTCTATGATTCAATAACTTTTTTTTCAAGATAAGGCCTACATAATTTCAGATGCTGCATGATTTCCCCTGGATAAATGAATGTCAGAAAATGGAAAAGGCTCATTTTCTGAGCCTGAGTGGCAATTTTCTTATTATGCTGTCATATGGATTAAGTGCTTGCCATTCTGAATTGTGCTGGCTCAAAATAAAAATTTGGGCCAAGATTAATGAAATCAACAAAAATAATGTTTGTTTCCCTGGACATTTTATTGACATTCCTAAATGGCCTGTCAGATCTCTTTCCTGAGCTCATTAGCTTTCTGATACGGTTTGATCTCTCATTTGAAGAGCTCTAACTTTAAAGCTGCCCTTCTCCTGGTTGTACCTTGCAGCACCTTCTGAAGGACAAGAGCCTGCTCTCTCAGTAGAACTCATTAGAGAGGATAAACAGTCCTGGAGACATTAAAGTATCTTAGAGAAGTCATCAGACTGTATTCCTGATTTCAGGAATTGTAGTAGATCTGGGTGATCAGGGTGGGGCTCCAGCCAAGGATAAGCTGAAGTTGTGTGAGAGGTTAGTCCGTCTTGGCAGCTGGGTGCTGAATGCAGGCATGACCTCACTGTGCAGCCCAGGCAAAGAACAGGCACTGTATTCAGAAAGGATCGATGTCTACAGGGTGACTTAAAAACAGTAAAGCCTAGGGGAACTAATACTCTAATTAAAGAGTGAATTGCTCTTGAGACATGGGACATGAGACAGGCCTAGCTTCAGCAATGAGGAGCTGCTGGTATTAAATCAGTCTAAACTGTTTGTCTGGATTTCATAGTATTTCTTCGCTCTGCCACTGAAAGTAGCATGGGTGTTGTTAATGTGAACCACATGCATTTGTATATGCTGAGCCTAGTTTGAATGTACGGGGGCTACACTGGGAACGTGGTATCCACCAGAGGTGGAGGGCAGGGACATTGAGATGTTGGCAAGTATGAGTGCAGTGTCAAAGTCACTCTTGCTACTGCTGTCAAAAATGTCAGGATGGTCATAAGGATAAAAATATCAGAACATCAACTTGTTAGAGGTAGAGGTACACTAGAATATTGATGTCATTCATTAACTGACATGTGTGCACCTATATGGCTACACATACATGCATATAATTATATTTTTTCAGTAATATCTAATGTTTGTGTGCACCTGTGAGGCAAAAAACTTTGTGTACAAGAGTTTACATAGATGCCTTGGGAAGGCTGACCTGGAACAGAGACTAGACAGAGCTAAGAGAATAAAGAAGGTATATATTAAAAGGCTTTTAAGGATACACCTTGGGCAGGACAAGAGCCTGGCCAGGGCTACACCCAAGATAGCC
The DNA here is from genome assembly GCA_013400435.1 of Pycnonotus jocosus. Classification (NCBI taxonomy): domain Eukaryota; kingdom Metazoa; phylum Chordata; class Aves; order Passeriformes; family Pycnonotidae; genus Pycnonotus; species Pycnonotus jocosus. The sequence continues at coordinate 132,858 of VWYP01017693.1, read as the reverse complement.
TTAAAATGATCACAAAATGGACGACTGGTCACGAGGTCTCACACTTTTATAAGTTTTGGTCCACTTGCATATTGGGGTTTAATTGTCCAATTACAGCTTCAGATTATGAAGTCTCATCCTTCTTGTTTTCTCTCTTCAGTCCACTGTTGTTTATGCTTTTGGACCTGAAAACTTGTAACAGCTGTCCTTGGTCTTCAGCAGGAAAAGGATCTCTTTTGTCTACCTACGCTGTGAAGAGAGCTTACTAGCACTTGATGTGAGGCTCAGAACTACCCCCTAGGCAGCACAGAATCTGAAAAACACGAAAGCTAAAACTTAAGGCATCAACATGATGCATCCTGGGCAAGCTCATGAAGCATATGGACAGAAAAGTGAGTATTGGATATGGATTCTTGCTCACATTGCCAAGAAAGCCTTTGAGGTCAACGCAAGACTGAGCATAGAATTAAACTGTACACTGAAACCAGACAGCATGCATCATGCTATAATGTAAAATAAGAGCTCTTAAGATGAAATTTGCCCTTGGCTGTTGTTATTTAACGCATTTATAGAATATATTTTTAAAGATATTTCACCCTCATCTCACCGGAGCTCCCCTGTAGAGCCATGGCATGTGATCTGAACCCCTTGGTGTTCTGTACCAAGGCAGAACACGATCCAGTGTTACAGGTAATCTTCAGATGGAAGCAGGTGTCCTAGCAGAATGAACGTGCATGATAGAAATGGAGGCATGGGATAAAAAAGAGAATCCACTAATTTCTAATTTTCCATTAAACCTGAATATAATGCCAAAGCCACTGCTTAGCTGCACAGAAAAAAAAACCTCTTAAGTTTTGACAAGTGTCTTTTCTCACATTTCTTGTCAGATGTGGGATCACTCTGTTTGCACTGGCCAAAGAGCTTCACTTACAGTCCAACAAAGACAAAAGGTATATTCCTTATTAGAAAAGATTTTCCTTTTCTTTTACTTTTTCTTTTAAAAATGTATTTTCAAATTTTCTCTGAAAGCTTGAAAGCATTGCTTCCATATACCTTTATTTTTTTGCACTTTTTTTGAACTTCTGAACTTTTTAATACCTACATCAATTTCTTTAGAGTTTGGCTAGCCTTCCAGAAGCAGATGTGAATTCAGCAGCCACTTTATTAAGAAAACTGAAGATGTAATTCTGCAAATGAAGCATGCAGAATGTCTGTCTCATGACAAGTAAGTTGGAAGCTCGAGATGGACAGGTTAAACAGCATTTATTTACAGAAGGCAGCAGAGCACTGGTCAGACTGAAGTTTCAGCCTGTTTGTGATAGCAAGGCTGTGTCTACACAGGGCTCCCTGGTGGAGCGGTGACCCTGTGTGATGTGACGCAGAGCCTGAGTTTAGTAAATAGAGGGTTGGAGCCTCCTGTACCCTGCCAGGCCCCCTGTGTGTAAAGGGACCCTGTGACTGCTCTCCCTGCTGTTGTGATTGGCACTCCCTCCCACTCTATGCTGCTTTTCATAATGTTTTATTGTGCCAGTAACTGGAACGTATATGGGCAAGCTGGCTGTGGTGCAAATAATGTAACAATAATAAACCAGGCTTGGCCAGTACCACCCAATGTTTTGTTAATCACTAATTACAGCCCATGTGAGTTTTGGTACTGTCAGACTTTATCAGATGTTTGATGTGTTTTAGGAAGATAAGAGTGGTTGTACTGGATCAGAGCAGAGATCCACCCAGCTTGGTATTCTGGCTACAAAACTGGTCTGAAGAAGACAAGGAGAAGTTTATGAGAACAGAAAAATTGTTTTTCCCTAGTATTCTCTCCATTTTTTTGTGCTCTGCAGTTTAGGGTTTTCTTGAGCCAGGGATTATATGTTTGTGCATACCAGCCTTCATTGCATCTTCAATTACTTTTTCTAATTATTTTCATTATGGTTTATGAATAAAATAGATGTTTATCCACGATTTCTGAATTTTTGATGTGTGCTTCATTTCCCTCAAAATAAAAATAAAGTTTAGAGTCTTACAATTTGTGAGCATTGGCTGAAACCTTAGCCTATTAAAGTGAAATAAACTAGAAAAGAAATTTACCTAGACTGCCCTGGGGGTTTTTTGTGTTTGGTATTTTTTTTTTTAATTGAAATCAAAATTACCTTCTAGAAAGCTGTTTTCTCAGTGCACAAAGGACAAGGAAAAGGAAACTGTGGTTTGAAAAGGATGAAAGAAAGGAACTGGGCAATGGTCTTATATTTCTCTAAGTGTATAAGACTGGTCTTTGTTCTGATCTAACATCTCTGGAGAGTGAGAGCTTTCCAATGTACTCCAAAATGAGTGAAGTGGTTTGGTGGAACAAATGCATACAAACCCAGCCTATTGGCCAAGAGAAACCAATAAGAAAATGTGAAAAAATAAAAATAATGGAAACTCTGCAGAGTATCTTTTTTCTTTTTTGTCACATGATATTTTCCTTGTAAGAAATACGTATCTTTTTCCTTTCCCCATTCTTAGTGGCAAAAGCAGGGAAGGCTGAGAACAGACCTAGGCATGACTGCTGCTTTTCCTGAAGGCAGCCTGGTGCTGGTTCTGGTGATAGCAACTTGTAGTATAATCTTCATGGATTTCCACTTCAGGCAGCAATTCCCCACCCACCTCACAGACCTGGGCATCTCACCTGAATTAGTAACCCATTCCCGAGTCAAGACTGCAAAGATGGCTTGGAGGGAGCAGCAAGAGGTGCTGTTTCCCAAAACACTGAGCAAGCAGTCAGGAGGGGAGCTTCTGACTCAGCCTTAATATCTTCGAGGTGCCATGCTCTTCTTCCTGCCCCATTCCTCCCTAGGCATCACTTCCCTTTCTGTGTATTGTCATCAGTACTCAAAATTGTTTTATTCGATGCAGTCCTTGACTAATGGAGAATTAAGGAAGAAAATTTAAATGCAAAAGAATTTTTTGAAGTGTTGAGGTGTTAATATGGTGAATGTCGCTGAAGAGCCTTGGGTAAGGATTTGCTATTCAAATAAAAACACCCATCAGACTTTATTAGTCCAAACTTGAGAATTTCCAAGGTACCTTGTCTGGCTGCAAGACCTAGACATGTCTAAACTTCATATTAAGATGAGATGTTTGTCTAGCAAATCTCCCCTGTCCATTCTTCTCTTTCTTTATCTTCTTTTCTTTTGTTTCTCCGCTCACTTTTTTTTTATTTTATTTTTTTTTTTTAAGACTCAAAATTTAGAGCATGCCCTGGATGGCAGCCCTTGCTCTCTCCTGGTAGTGCTCAGTTGTAGTGACCAGGGAAACAGAGCTTCTCGATACACTGGACATCAAAAGGAGTGCCTGGATGCATTAAAAAACAACTTCCTAACAAGGCCATCAAGGTTAATGAGTTTTCCTCTGGCAGTTGCAAATTCGTTTTGCTCTCATCTTCCCCCTCCTCCCAACTTGTGTAATTTTAATCAAGTTTCTGTAAAACACTGTTCTAAATTGTTATATGCTGTGAGGGTGATTATTGCTTGCATGTAGAATGTGAGAAAGGAGAAGGGAAGCTGATTTTTGCAATTTCCACAGGAGATTATATCCACTTTTTCTTAATCCTCAACATATAAGGTCACCAAGCAGAGAGCTATAATTTGAAAAGCAAAGTAGGTACAATTTGAAATGGCTAAGTGATTGGGAGCTAAACCATAGCCATGTCCTAACCAGACCAGCCTTAAAGATGAAGGAAGGCAAACCATGTTCTGTACTGGTCTGGGCATAAATTTGTTATTACTTACAATTTTTGAATACCAGAATATCTTACTGAGTATATTCACTAAAGCTGTGTTGAAACCTCAGTCAGCCTCAAACATCCCAGCAATCGTACTTATACACTGCCTCTGCTGGCTGATGGGCTAGTATAAGACTTTAGCTGTCATTTTGGTATTTTAATATTAGTCACCACACAGCTTACAAATATTTAGAGAAAATCCTTAATGTCAAATCTTCCTCCCACATAAAAAAAAGATAATTTGGTATTTCTCATTATATATTTGTTTTTTACTGAGTTAGCTCCCTATAGATCCTTATCCCAATTTTAAAGTCATCCTGTTGCACATTTATAACAAATTTCTATTGATTTCTCTTTTGAGTAATTTCTTTCACAATGTGAAGGATAGCAATCATATTTATTTTGGCATACATGCTCTCCCTGCTGTGTAAACACATGGAGAGATGGTTTTAGGAAGATCCTGTTTTTCCTGAGCATGTGGGTGGACAATGTCAGGTCCTAACCAGCTGAAACACCATTCAGAGCGAATTAATTGCGGGGGCCACCCCGGCGGGCTGTGAGCAGGCAGCTCTGACACAGAGCAAGCTCACTCTGCCCCTCCAGCGGCAGAACCCATCAGCACCGTGCCTCCCTGTTGCACCATGTTTTTATGTTAAATGGGTTGTTTTGCTGTCCCCTATACTAATAAGTTAGTTCTTAGTTGTACCCCGCTCCCTTCCCTGTACTGTTAGTACTGTCTAGCCTGCGTTCACATAGGTAGCTCTCAATCCTTCCCTAACCCTGCCTTTTTTTCCAGACTGTTCCCTATCAATCTCCCAATTTTCGATGCATTATTAGTTCTTTAGATTGTTCCCCTCTCACTGTGTTTACTTTTTGGTTTCAGTATTGTAATCCCTNTTATAATAAACGAATCTCGGAGCTGTAAGCCAGGCCCATCCCGCATCCTTTACACTGATCCGCCGGTGACTGCCTGGGACACACAGGGCCCCGGGGAAACGTGTCGCGCCCCCATAAAGGAGCAGCAATATCGAAGAGAGCCGTGACACCTCCTGGGTTTTCCTGCCCCGGTGCAGGCAGAGATGGTGGAGGAGAGCCGTGCCCCGCTGCGGTGTGGGGCACACCAGACCCTCCCGGCTCGCTAATGAGCGCAGCGCCGGCCCCCAGGTCCCTCCTGAGCGCCCCCGGGAGCGGAGCAGCGCTGCCCGCTGACCCCGAGCAGCCGCCGCTGGGCTCCTCGGGAAGCTTAATTAATTAAGATCCCTCAGGCCACAAGTGAGAGGCTGAGGAGATAAAGTTGCTAATGCAGCAAAAGCCATGAGCGTTCAGTTTGTGCAGTTTTGCAGGGAAATGTGTGTGTTGATAGTAAGACAGTCCGGGTTTTGAAGAACTCGGCAAGGAGCCAAAACTATCCTGCCTTTATGTTCTGCCAATTTCTCCACAGACACGGGCAGCCCGTTTAGCCTTGTTCTGTGTTACTCACCCCACATGGAGCATGAGTATAGAAACTGCTTATTATCGTGGGGATGAGAACAGTCAAGGAACAGCAGCTTAATTTTATCGAGCTGTCCTGTTTATTCCTCTGTCCACCCGAGATTTGTTTCTTATGCCCCTGCCTAGATGATTTTTCATGCATACAAACAATCTATATGATAGAAATTCACAGTCTATTAAAGAAAAATTACAGTCTATTAAAAACCAAAGAGAAACACCTTAGTGTAAATTTTCCATGCTGTCGTAGCAGCATATTAGTGTGCTATCTCTCTCTCTCTCTATATAGATATATATCAGGAAAAAAATCTTTGCTTTTTATACAATGTTTTATAGTGTTATAAGAAACAACTGGAATCAAACACCCACACTATAATTAAAATCTTATGTCACCAATTCATAATATCATACATATTTCTGTCTGACTGGAATAACTTATCCATAAATTTGCCTCATGATGTGTCAATTTTTATCCATTATCACTATCATTACTATTTACATTCATATGTGCCCGATTTTCACTTTCATTCCTAGTCACTACTGTCTGACATCTCTGTTGCACGGCTGGAGCCCTTGTGAATGGCACATTGACACTTTTTGTTTGCCACACTCAGTATTATCACCTCCACTACGAGTTTTGATAAACACCTTTCCCTGCTAGGCCTTCCATCACCCTAACTAACTATTTCTTTGCTGGTTTTGTTTCTAGCACACATCTAGCTCTGAACAAGTTTATTTCCTCCTCTACTGTGACCAAGTCAAATCTTGCTGAAATGTCCAGTGCAGCAATAAGAATGGAGATGCTCATTATAAGCACTGCAGCAATAAAGTTGCTTTAAAATTTTAGATAATATTGAATTTCAAACCTCCGTGGAATGGTAGCTTGACTGAAATCTTTTTATAAGACTTTAGTTTACTTTGGTTACTTCTTTCTAAAATTTTGAGCTGTAGATCATCAGAATAAATCCTTCCTTTCACTACAGCATACTTTGGAAACTGAGTGAGATGCAGAGTTTGATTTAGCTAGGGAAAGTGATGATTGAGCTAGGGAAAGTTTTTTGAGCTTTATTGGAAAGATAGGAAATGCCATAGTGGAATTTTCTATACAGTGTTAGCAATAGGTGGGTATAGAAAAGCATTTTCAGATTTGCTGTGCATTAATTAATCCTCTTGTGAAGCTAATAGACAGATTTCAGTTTCGCTGAGTAGTTGTGAGTAATTGACAAGGGCTTTCAAAGCAGACTGCAAACCCAAATATTTTGGCACCCAATACTTTCTGGAAGAAGAATTATTTTTGAGCTTTCAAGATTCCACAACTCTGTGACCTTCTTGCATGTGATCTTTTGACTTTCAATGACTTCTTTCTATACAGATAAGCATGTTATTAGCTGTAAATTTTTGAAGCTATTTTGAATCTATTTTTGTTTATATTCATCTTGGATGAGTTTCTTACTTGTATATTTTAGCTTGTAAATTATAGGTAAAAGATGACATATATTATTGGAAGGCATTTCTATCCCAGCCAGAAATTATCTTCAAATGCCCACAGTAATTGGAAGAATTTACCATATAAGAAAAGTCTTAGATGCATGAGTGACTGAGGACAGAGAAAAGCATACATATATTTTTTAATATGATATGAGTGAGATGTTACATTAGGCACAAATTGTTCTCAAAAATACTGTTTGGAGTTGCTTATCATTTAGTAATAACACAATATGCAGAGGTGCTATTGCTGTGATAAAAAAGGTGAAGGAACAAATTCTGCAAGATATTCTGATTAAAAAAAAAAAGACTTACTGCATGTCATCCTAGTACCCAGCTGAAAAGAGGAAAATTTTATAATTTGGGTCTTTGATTGAAAGTGAAGATAAAATAAACCAAAATATTTAGGAGTGAGAGAAAAACACAAAGGACAAGGTCAGAGTATCTATGTTTGAAAGGCCAGATCTCAAGAAAAACATCACTCTTCTTGGGGTTTGTATCCTGGGAGAACCTAGAAAAACCAGTTTCCTGACAAAAAGGATAAGGTGCAAAAGGATAAAATGCCAGTGTAAGATCTGCATATGCATCAACTTCACAACTGAATTTTTGCAGAGTTTTCTTGTAAGCAGAGTTGGGTTTCCAGAAAGAAATTCAGAATAACAAATTTGATTATACCAAGAACATTCCTCAATGTGTTTAATTGTCTGTTTTGGAGGTGTTTTGCTTGCATTTATCACATTCAGCAGACTTAGAGAGCTGCTGTTTCATAAACCCCTCTTAGCCTCCTCTTTAACTCACCAGTTTCAGCACTTCTGAGATAGATGAGTCTATCTGCAGGACAGGCACTGACTTGCTATGCCCCACTGAAAAAGCACAAAGAAATGCAGAGCAGTCCTAGTCACACTGATAGTGACAAAGTTGTGAAACCACAGTTTAATTTTCACTGCTGCTATTTCAGATTATTCTTCCAGGTGAAATCGGGACCATTGTCCTTCAGACAAAATGTGAGCTATCTTTAAGTTAGCATTAACAGAATCATTATGACAATATAAAACTTAGAGCAGGCTGATAAACCTGTTCAATTATACAACCTGTATATTAAGCTTCTTAGCTGGGTTTTATAACCTGTGCTGAGAAACACAGAGCTGTATCTCTGCTGCTGGCAGTTATGTGAGAAAGGGAGGTGGGATATTCTGGTTATACTGGATGGTAACTGCACCAGACATATCCTCAGGTCCCACAGGAAAGTGATGTCTCCTACCATAGATTCCTGGCTAGGGGGTGAAATACCCCTCTTTCTTCTAAATGTCCTGGATAGGAATCTCTGTTTGAAAATATCCAGTAAATTTCTGTTACTCTAGAGAGGAGGAACTGGTTTTTAATCTCTGTTCAATTCATTGTTTCTGTGCCTTGGAAATGATAATGTCTCAGTTCTGATCTCAGCACAGTGAGCTACCCAGGCAGGCACAGTATCTGTCAGCTTGCCTGGGCTTGTCAATGCTGTTACATAGTTTCTGTTACCTTTTATGCAAACTCTGATTAATGTTTTAAGAAAGATTTAGGTTATCCTCAAGGAACTTCTGTGTAGTTGATGTCATCACTGCTGATCATGTTAGCATAGAGGGCTGCAGACTGCAGCACGCTCTGAGATCCCAAATCTCAGGCACAGTGATTTGTAATTAGCTTCTGAGCAGGCCAGGTGAGGTGTCTGGCCCTTGAGGGCTGTTTCTCCTCGACAGCAAGAAGTTATTTAGCAAATTAGTGCAATACATTGAATTTTTTTTCCCACTGAGGTGTTAGGCATAAAACAAATGTCTTTCATTTCACCTATGTAGGATGGTCATTACGGCTCTAGATAAAAACAATATTAATAAAAAGAGACAGTTATTGCCAGCTCAACTGCCAAAAGGGAAAAGAGGTCAATATGGTCCTTTTCATATCACCACAGGCTATTTTCTCAAGGCTATCTGTGCAAAGGAAAACATAAAGTTTCAAATTGTTTCTCTATTTCTTATTCTATATGATGTCATGTGTTATCAATGAAAGGCCACTGCATATCTGACAACATCTAACTGTATAGTCTCTTTAACTTGATTCTCTAGGGTATTGTATCCTGTACTGTGTATCTAAAATATGACAGTGTGTTAGTTTTCTCTCTTGTTTATCTTGTACCAGCTGTGAGTAAGATATATGTTTTCTCTTATACTGTTAAGGATGATAAAAAGCACTGTGTGGGGGTTCTTATAGCAGCATGGGGAGTTGAATAGGTATTCAAGGCCAGGTTGAAAAAGGCTTTAAGCAACTTGGTCTAGCGGGAGGTGTCCCTGCTCATGGCACGATTTGGAACTAGATGACTAAAACCATTCTATGATTCTGATTTTGTGTATCAATGTGATCTGAAGACAGAGGTAATTTCATTAAAATTATCACTGTCCTCTTTCAAAGAACCAAATAAAAGTGAAGTGCACTGAGATGGTCACTCCTTGTATAAAAAACCATAAAGAGCACCCTTACGACATATGACAGTGGTGGCTTTTTCTCTTTATATCCAGCTTTTCCAGTTTTGTCAAGCATTCAGCACTATAGCAATTTTGTTAGAGGAACAGATGTGCTAGAAAGTAATAAAAACCAGAGGGTTTCACTATGGGTTATTCAACTAAGTATGTGTCATCTGGATAGTCACGATAGGTTATCATCTGATACATATTTATCTGCCTCTTTGGAAACAGATGGAAGATGTAGCACTGTTCCTTGGAGGAAAAAGTGTTCTCACTCCAGAAACTTCATTTGGCATTTTATATGGAAATAAAGCAGTCACTCTAGATGATATCAGAAAAATATGCTACAGCAGTGGCCTGGTGAAGCTAGAGGGTCTGAGCCAGTGGAAAATCTGGAGAAAACCCTTGCAGAATAAAAGTCTGAGAGATTTACTTATTTCCATTTGTTAGCAATAGCCAAAAGCTTTGCCCAATGTGCCATGCTTTAAGATGGGTGAAAGTATCTCCAGGTGTCAGCACTTCATCCTGTCTATCTCTCAACAGGATTCTGTTTTTATGAGAGAATTTGCCTTGGATTCTGGGTTCACAGCTGCAGTGTACATTTTCACATATATTGCCCTTTGTCAATAGGACAGCTGAGACCTTTGGGTGTTTCACCAGTAAAAGCTAAAGTTTTCACAGTAACTTCACAGTAAATTTTATTCCACTAGTTCTTACTTTGCTGTAGATCTCCTGTAGAGACTTTTACACAATACCTGAGAGTCCTTGCTCTAGCAAAAAGCCCTATCATGACAGAGCTCAAGCCACTTACCATACTATCAATGTCTTGCTTCTAAATGCTTTTATTCAATAGCACTTGACTACTTTGATTTCCTTTCCTTCAGGATTTTTCCTCTACTGAGAGTGGCCGTGCTCAGTTCAACACAGCAAATGATTTTTCTTCAGTTATTTTCTGCCTGTGCACACAGAGATCTAGTTACAAGATGCATATAAAGTGCTTGATGACTTTTCCTTCCACAGCTTCTGAAATTATTATTATAAATGGTCACTCTCATAAAGGTCTTAGAAAGAATAAAAATTCCTGTGCCATGAACAATCAAGTTGCAAAATCCACGTGAAAGTTGCTAGGATTTCATCTCTCTTCCTATGGGAAAACTGTTCTTTAACCTCAGCTCTTTAATGAATTAGAAACCTTCATCTGGATTCCAGTCCAAAGCAATTTCTTGCTAACTCGTATTTTTTTCTTAGCAGCTGAACCTCATCTTATGTGGCTTTTTTGCACTTAGCCCTTATGATAGCACTGGGATTTTTGTAGAGGACAGAAATGATCTGTTGTATTCAGGAGTTAAGATAGACATGAACAGAGTTTTTCAGTGACTGAATCAGAACCACAAAAAGCATTTTTTGTAACATCTGTTTTAACACCCCTCCCTCCCTTAGACATTTAATGTGTCTGAGAACAAAATGGTTCTCTTGCTGTTGTTATTTTACCAAATTTTTCAAGTTTCTAAACCAGCATGTCAAAACAAAATATTCCAACATTCAGGAACAATTAATTTTTTTCAAGTGGTATGATAGTCAATATCATGGACAAGCCTATAATTAGTTGATTTAGTATGGGTTATAAAATGCTGACCTGTGTTTAGAAATCTCCAGTAGCCAGAAGCTCCCTCTTCAGTGTGTGATACCACTGAGTCTCAAAATTAATTTATTGGTGTTTCACAAGATATTTGTAGATAGATACGCCACCATTACCTATGAATGCTATATTTGCATCTGAGAAATTCCATCTGTAGCAGCTAGATCTTTAGGTTCTTTGAGCTATGGTTTGGTATATTTTACCAAGCAGACGCTGGAGAAAATGGAAAATCTTAAAAACTTGTTTTGAGTAAACAGCTCAAGAGTTGTATTTTTCCAGTATGGATGTGGACTTTCAGGCTGAAGGGATGAAAGGAGGTAAAGAAGCTAAATGTAGTGTAGCCTGCTCCACGTTCTGAGGCAGAGCAAGACTGTCTTGTGCCAGGGGAGATGGCACTATGCAAACCTCTGTCAAAGTACCGTACACTTGAGGGAATTTTGTAGATGCATATGAATAAAAGAATGACTTTGGAGCATTGCTTTGGGAAATGGCTTTGTAGAGCTTGCTGATATTTGACAATGTCCCATTTTTTTTTCCTAACATCTGTGGACTCCAATTTATTCTGGCAGAGTCCTAATGTGAAGAGTTATGCATGTTTGTAAGCAGGACATAGAATGTGATGCTGAAATAGTATGAGAATTTCCTTTGTGTAGAAAAGACTTTGGTGATCACAGAGAAATAAAAATAGAAAAGAAAAGCAGTATCTTGAAAACAACACAGACAATGTGGAAAATCAGGACTTTGTGAGCTTCACGTTTTCCTTTGGAAAGGCTTCTTACTGCAAAGCCTATGTGCATAGACACTACCATGACAATTAACCTTGCTTGGGTCAAGTGCAATCTGCAGGAGAGATGTGATCACTCTTGAGTGCTTGATGGTAATTTGTTTCATTGGAATGTGCTGCGCTATAGGGGCACTGGGGAAACCTCGTTTTGATTGTAAGACTCTCCAACCTAGGGCAGGCAAGACCTTGGCCCTTAGTGCAGTGCCAGGTAACTTGTTTATACTCCCTGGACTGAAGACAACAGGACTGAGTGCAGTAAATGAATATGAGTCTGGCACGTGAGTGGATCCACTTCCCTGCTGCTAGAAGCCTGACTTTTATATTGTATAATACTTGTGACAGCAGGATGATCAAACTTACAGAAGAGATATTTGTTAGGACTGGTGAGGCTTAGGCACTTAATACTGACTGAAAGGCAGAACAGATAAAGATGCTGAATTTGAAATCCTCTGATAAAACCCCCACTGAACAGTAGGAAGCATTTAACAATCACTGTGCTTAACTGCCCTATCATCATTTACATAGAGAGCTGTTCAAAAGAGAGGATAGAATTACAATGGGGGAACCTGGCAAAATCCTGAAAGCTGCTTTTCTTTTAGCTCACAAGCAGAAATGCATCTGGAATATACATTTCCACATTGTTCTTTATAAGGCTTTGATTTTGAATTCACATATGGTACTTAATTTGCATTTTTCATACAGTCATTAATGCTTGGTGAACTTGAAAGGTCTAGAAAAGTATTCAAAGGCTTGGATACTGCCCAGAAATGTATTCATGCTGTACTGGCCTGGAAATCTGGCATAAAATCTGCAGCTTGGATGCTGAGCTGGGATTTCAATTCTTTCTTTTTGAGGTATTTTAATAACAGAAGGCTGCTTCTCAGGCTTGTTCTATGTTTTATGCTACTTCTTATTCCTGAGAATCATTTAGCTGCTTGGTATAATTTTGATCACATTTCTAGCAGAGGTCAAATACAACAGAATGTCATGAATAGGGAGCTGAAGGGAAAAAAACCCCACCCACACTGAGATCAATGTATGTTGAAGAGAAAGAAGTAGATTTAGGACTTAAAACTACCCTGGGGGAAAAAACCCCAAATTAAACCAAACCAAAACAACAACAACAAAAAAAACCAACAAAAAACCCCCTGCCTTCTTGATTCTTAATCTAAACCAGAAAGCACAGGTCCTGTCCATGATAAGGTTGACAGCAGGATCCCATCCACATGCAGGAACTGCTGTGGAGTTCAAAGACTCGCAAGAAAGAAGGAACAAAAGCCAAAGTGTTCAAATGAAAGATGCTGGATTCTTTTCAGAGGAAAGCACGAGATCATGGGGATTGTTTCTGCTAACGTGGGATTTACTCTCAACTGGATACGTTTTGGTACTATGCAGAGTGCAACAATCTTGACTAGCTGCAGGGAAGCTGCCTTTGCCTGGGGAAGACATTCAGCTGCTAGGAAGATGTGTCTGTCCAAAAGCAAGACTTAGAGATGTAATCTTAGTTTCAGATACCAAAACAAAACACAAAATATCATGAGGGAAGTCTTTCTTTTGGTTCTCCTTTCCTGTAAATCTATAAATTACTTCAGATGAGAGGAGCACTGTGATAGCTGATGGGAGATGCAGTAAGGCTTCCTCCCTTTCTCCCATCATACCCCCCATCCAGGGGCATTGAACTGCAGAGTCTATTGTTCTGCTGCTTCCTTTTCCTTTTATCTGTGCAGCTGTGCTCTCCATCAGATACCATCATGCTGCCAGAGCTACTCTTCACAGTGGGGGTAGGTGACTTGTTGACTGCTGGTTTTGGAGTAAACTACTTGATCATGCAAGTTGGTCAGTCTGACAAAAGAACAAAATAAAGAAACTAATTGATAATTATTCCCTGTACGCCACCCCTCCTCTCGATCTATAAAAAGGGATGCTTCTACAGCAGTGTTGTATACCTACTTAATCACTTACACCAGCTGATGAAATAAAAGCTCTTGTCCCTTGGCCCCCTGCAAATTATTCTTGTTAGTTATTTTTTAATTATCCTTTCGTCACTGCTCCTGGTGCCACTTTCATAGTTTCTGCATCGGTGGGTGCAGACATGACAGATCCGAAAGCTACTGGAGAGAAGTGTCACTGTTGCTATGCCTGGTTCCAGAGGAGCAGCCAACGGCCAAGCGTGGCTCGGGGGACTCCAGGGAAGCCTTTGTGTCCCTGCCTGGCTGTAGGTGAGGATCCCTTGGTGGCACACGCGGGTGCAGAGCGGCTCGTCCGCCGGGATACACCCGCATGAGAGCGCACACGCACTCCTTCGTTAGCTGCTCTCTCACATTAGGGAGTTAATAACTAAGTGTTTTCAGCGTGGATGACCGTGTATTAATCACAACCATGTTAAACAGATGGGGACATTGTATCACTCCCTAATGCAGACCACAAAGAATAGATCCCCAGCCTGGCAGAGGAGGCTGCAGATTGCGATGCTCCGTGGTTGCTTTCTAAGGGCTAAAAGCGATAGACTAATTTTTGCTGTTGGACAGGTGCAGTGGAGAAGTGAGCATTTTGCTGTGTTATATACTTGCAAACATACAGAACCTGTGGTCACAGAATATGGGTGTTGGTGAAATTCCTCTGTCCCCCATAAGTTCTCATTAAAAAAAAAAAAATCATCAGTGTAACTTGCTGGAAGATAAAGAGTGAAGCAGAACTGAAACCATAAATGTGGATGCACAACTGAGGGAAAGGGAAGGAAATGGAAAATAATAAGGGACCAGAGATATTAAAACCAAAATATTTTCAGATGTGTGACCAAAGCAAGTCATGAGGCAAAGAAATAACAAGGCACAGTATTTGCATCAGAGTACTTATTTATTCCTCAATGTTATTTTTTCTCCCTGGGCAAATTGCTTACAAACATATATTTCATTGTTGTTCCTCAGTATCAGTTGTCTTATGCAAGGAAGTTCAGCCTCTGGTCTGCCTTCAGTGATTCACCACACAGTGTACCTGAGGAGAGGACTTGCTATATGTGAGCCAGATTTTGTGCAGAGTTTGCTAGGTTTGTTGTTTGATAAGAACTGGAACAATTGACCTTATGATGACCATAAGGTGCTAACCCCCTTCTGCTTGCATGGAGATTGTTTTAACTGGGAAATTTTACATATTTCTCTGTTACCTTTTAGAAAATAGTTTTGCAAAGTACAGTCTGCCTTTCTGCATTTTCCCAGCTCCAGTTTCTAGAGGACATTGTGCAGGACATTTTTCATAACTAAAGTAATCACTTTTCTTGGCATCTTAAAAATGCAGAGTGGCGTTAACCAAAACACTCTTAGAGCTGACTTTTTTTGTTGGGTTTTCACGGAGGCCACACGTTACTTACAGTATTGTTATGAGTTGACCCTGGCTGGATGCCACCCACCACAGACTCTCTATCACTTCTCTTTGCAACTGGACATGGGAGAGAAAGTACAACCAAAGACCTGAGTTGAGATAAGGACAGAAAGAGATCAGTCTCTAATTATTGTTGTGGGCAAAAAAGATTTGATCTGGGGAAACGAACTGAATTTATTACCAATCAAAATCAGAGCAAGATAATGAGAAGGAAAACGAAACTTAAAAACACCTTCCCTTCACTCTCCCTTCTTTCCAGGCTCTACCTCTTCCCCCAGGGTTCAGGGAGATGGGAATGGGGGTTATGGTCAGCTCACCATTATTCCTGCATTATTCCTTTGTTATTCCTGCTGCTGATCAGGAGGAGGAGCCCATCCCCTGCTCCAGTGTGGGGTCCTTCCCACATTGTTTGTGGAGACACTCCTCCACAAACTTCTCCAATGTGAGTCCTTCTCATGGACTACAGTTCTTAATTAATTGTTCCAATGTGGATTCCCTCCATAGGGTGCAGTCCTTCAAGAACATTCTTCTCCATTGTGTCTCCTCCAAAGTGGTGCAAGCCTTACCAGGAAACCTGCTCCAATATGGGCTCATCTCTCCATGGGTCTGCAGGTCTCTACAGGACTCTGCTCCAGCACAAGCCTCCTCAGGCTTTCACCTGCTCTGGCACGGGTCTCCTCTGTGAGCTGCAGGTGGATCTCTGCTCTGGAATGGGCTTCCATGGGCTGCAGGGGGAAAGCCTGCTTCAGTGTGGTTGGCACCACGGGCTGCAGAGGAATCCTGGCTCCAATGCTTGGAGCACCTCCTCCCCCTCCTTTTGCACGGATATTGGGCCTGAATGGTTGTTTCTCTCACATATTCTCACACCTCTCTCTTCTGGATGCAAATACTTCAGCACAATAACTTCTTTTTCTTTCTTAAATATGTTATCACAGATGCATTACTACCATCGCTGATTGTCTCAGGCTTGGCCAGCAGTGGGTCCCTCTTGAAACCAGCTGGCATTGGCTCTGTTGGATATAAGGGAAGATTCTCACAGCTTCTGACTCCTATAACTCCTCCTCCCAGCACCAAAAGCTGGCCAAGTGAACCCAGTACAGTACCTTCAGTGCTTTTGGAGGCCATGAAAGTGTCACATCAGCTGTTCTTGCTGGAGGAGTAAAGTCACAGGAGCACCTGTTTGAAGGGAGCAGAGCTGCCTACTGACTGCTCACCATTATGTGGTGCAAGTCTAATTAAGGTCTGACTAACTCAGGGCCACAAAAAATATCCTTTTCATAATGTGATAAGAGGTTGATGAGGTGCTGCAGCACTACCACGCAGCATGATGCTGGTGTTTACTATGCCTGTGGTAATCTCAGGTCATTTTCCTTGTTAAGTTCTTCCATTATTAAGGTTCCTCAATATTTAAATAGGTGATGCCCATGTAAGAAATGGTGTATAGCCTAAAATTATGCTTGAAGATTTCTTAAGACCTAGGAGATCTGTACCTAGATCTGCCTTTTAAATGAATAGAAGAATTCTTAAATATCGGCAACCGGGCAGAGTTTACAACTACTTTGTTTTTTTCTTGCTGCTATGAAGGATTGAGTTCCCTTTGTCCTTTCACATATTTCCTCTCACAGCTCACATTTGTCAAAAAACTTAGTCACAGAGTCATTTCTCTCAGGAAAATCCCAGGGGCCAGTCCTAGCATTTAATAACACAATGAAGCGAAATTGGCAATGTTTAGACTTTCTGGTGCAAACCGGTTTCTAAATTCAAAGTTGGGCAGTCATGGCAAGTTTCCACAAAAGAAAGGAGAACAGTGATTATGAAGAGCAGACAGGAGATGATAAAAAGGTGAGGAGGTGAATACAAGACATGAGTTAGAGGAAAGCCTATTACTTAGTTCTGAAATGGTGACATAAACCAACCTCTCATGTA
Organism: Pycnonotus jocosus; assembly: GCA_013400435.1. NCBI lineage: Eukaryota > Metazoa > Chordata > Aves > Passeriformes > Pycnonotidae > Pycnonotus > Pycnonotus jocosus. Next base: position 115,918 of record VWYP01017693.1, on the reverse strand, counting down.
CTGGAGGTAAAAAGGAGAGGTGGTGAGAGCACAGAGTACATAAGAAATAGAAGAGTGAAATGTGTGATAAGGTAGGTATAGAAGGAAAGACTGTAACTGTAGATGACTTGAGATTCAGGAAAATTTTGTTGCTTCTATAACAATAGGTAATGAATGAAATGCAGATGAGCGATTTAATGAACAAATGTTTCTAGCATATCTACTACACCAGCAATTCAAACTACCTGTGATTCAAAACCAGGTCTGATCTACATTCATGACCAGAATATTTTAAATCCAATTAACTAACCCAGATGTAATTACTGATGCAATTACTGTTGCTATCTCCTGATAGTAAAGGATGCGTACAAGACCAAGATACATGGCTCAATATAAACCTTAACTCTCTAGAAGAGAAATGAGATATGGAAACAATTGAGTAATTTTGGATTTCATAATTTATTATGAACATACACAGCCAAATTTTTCTTGGGATAAAGCCACTGCTGTCAGTTTAATTACATTGGGAGTAAATGTGACTCTCCTCAAGCCTTCTGTAAGTGTACAGTTTCTATTAAAGTTGTAACAGATCAATCATGAAAAGGTCTTGGCAGAAAAATCAGTAGGTAGGTAATAAAAGAGATAAAGGACACTGAGATGAATGGAATGACATGCTGCAGGATATTAGCTTTATGAAAACAACTTTGCCCAATAAGAAAAGTTAAGTAGTAGCATGAGACTGGAACAAGCAGAGAACCCCTACCTCTGACAAAAATGATCGTTGCTGTTTCTGAGTGAAAAATATTGTGGTGGAAGTGGGAAGTGTTTTCAGTGAGAGATGCTCTTTTATGATTAGAGTTGCTTAAATCAAATTAAATGGACATATCGATTATGCAAAATTTAAGGATTATCCATCCATCAACGAGGTGATGGTCAGACTTGCATTTAAATTGCCGAGCTGGGGCCCATATATTGTGTTTCTGGTTTGGAGCTGCAGAACAGCCCAGTCAGTGCCCTGTGCTCTCCACTGCAGACTCTACTTGCCCTACACCTGCTGTTGTACAGTGAGCACGGTTGAACTCAGTGATTTGAATATTTCCATGGCTGAGTGCCATAGAAATGCAAAATAAAGTCAAAATCAGCTTAAATGTATGAATTGCCAGGTCTGCTTTGAAAGCACCTATTCTGCAGGAATTTGTGTGTTCTCTTTGCTGGCTGTGGAAGAGCACGTTGTCCTTGTGGTGCCCCACACTCCATTTTGTTCTTGCTGTGCTCCATGTGTGGATGGAGGGGTGCCATTTTCCCGGAGGAGAGCTGAGCAATTTTTTCTTGGAGCAGTACTTGGTTTGTTTGCAGCTATGCTTGTCTGCAACTGACCATATTTATTCTGCCTCTGCATCTCCCTGCTCCTTTCTCTTCTAGCTCCTTTTCTTCCTGAGGCTTCCCTTTACCTCTCACCACTGCTAACACTGGTATCCTCTTGCCCTGCATTCCTTTGTGTTGTGTCTATATGGTTTCCTTCTCTTTCATTCTCCAGAAGCTGCCTCACTCTTTTTCAAAATGAATAGGTCAATCCTCTCCATTATTGTCTCTCTGCTACTTGGTGGGTCTGACACCTGAGCTCTACTGTTTGGGAAGTTGCCCAACTATTTTAACTCTTTTCTTAGTTTTTCCACTATGTTAGACCACAGCAATAACTGCTGGGCTTCCTCCATTTCCTACTCCTTTGCTTCTCCCGAGAAGCGTCACTCGTTTTTTTTCCTCTTTACTGCCTTGTACCTAGAGTTATCAGCAGTTCACCCAGCTCCTCCTAATCAGTTTTCCATCCTAAATTTTCTTTTGGCCTCTCCCTCTCCACAGTGTATTGACTAATGTCATAACTAACCTCCAGATACTGGTGAGATTGAGCTTCTGATGAAACTTCTGTCTCACTGTATTTGCTTTCCAAGTTTGATTCAAAGCAGTTTCTAAGCAATCAGAAAGGATGCATAATACAAATGAAGACCCGTTCCATTCTTTTCTACAGAATAACTGTCTGAAGAAGCTTTGAAAAAAATCAGCAGAGGACAGTGTCCAAAAACCCCTGCATATTGAAAATCTTGCCAGTGACACATTTATTATTTTGTGCATAACCTTAAATGTTGTGTGTTTAAAAAAAACCCACCAACATACTACATTTATTTATTTATGTAACTATTTGATTGTTTATGTGGTTGATACTATTGGATCTGCCTTGCCAAGGTGTCCAGACTGTTATTATCATTGTAATCTGGAATACAACTAGAATGCTGTGATGATGATCCTGTTTCTCTAAAACAATGGATTCTAATTCAGTTCCCCCTGTCCACTGTGCTGTTGTTTTTTTATAATTTGAAAATGGTCTTTTTTGGAATTATGATGAGGGAATGTGGGAAATAATGGGAGTACCATAGCTTCCTTCTGAAGGCAATTAGCTTTCTTTAAAGGAAGGTGGGTGCACTGCATCATAAAATATAAGCATCTGGGAGTCGCAAAAATGAAAAGAAATTCCTTCTTTCTCACCCAGTACTTAAGTTTTTATGTCCAAAACCTTTTATTTTCTCTAATTACCCTAAATATGTGCAACAGTGATCATTACTAATACATAAGTAAATGGAAACATAAAAATTTAATTCTGATATTCCTAATTCTGATGTAAATTGAGAGTAGCCCTATTGATTTAAACTAAGTGGTTCTGAGTGGCATTGGAATAAATTAGATATATGTGTTAAATGAGCTATTTGCTGGAGAGGAAAGGGAGCTACCAGAACTTCCAAACATGCAATTTTTATTTGTTACTGGAGTTTTCTTCTCTCCACGGCTCGTTTTTACTGTTGTCACTTCTTCAGTGTAGTCTTAATGATGAGTTTATAACATTTATGTTCATTTGCATGGCAGGGAGCTGAACTGCCACAAGAAAGAATTATATCTTTGTTGGAGGATTAACAGGGGAAGAAGCTGGGTCATAGAAAAGGAAATCATTTGTTCAAAGTGACTCAAATATCAGAAAATGAGATTAAAAAAATTGTAACAAGCGCATTACTCTGTACAAATGTTCACCTCCTGCACCTCATTTTTCTGCCTGCTGTCAGTCTTGCTTTTATTTCAGAATAATGCAATGAATTTGTTGCAGATTTACATATTGACCTAAACCTTCAGAAGTGAATTGCACACACAAATAGAATTTGATTGTAAAGAAAAAAGCCTACCTAAGTCCTGATTTAGCCATAAATGTGATATGGGCATATTACATTGTCTGAGACCTTAAAAATGCAGATTGCTGACAGATAAACAGAACTTTTGTGAAACAAAAAGCTATATTTCCATTTCTATGATTCTCATTTTCACTCATTACATGATGACCAAGCACAAAAATATAAGTATAGACCTAATTTCAAAAGTATTTTTGCATTCAGTCAAACTATTCGTGCCCTTAAAAACCTGAATGAGTTGAGGCTAAATACAGAGCTCCTATTTTTGTTAAAATCATGTGTCTGACTACTATGACAAATGGAGAGCTCTGCACCAATGTCAGCTTTGTGTACTCAGCTGCACATTGTCATGTTTATTATCTAACTGCTTTTGACTGAACTGCTTTGACTGTTTTTGGCCTTTAGAATATTGTTTTTGTTTGTAAAGGCAAGGGAAAGTTGGATAATTTCTTGATAGAACCATTATTTACAAAATCCCCAGCCTTTTAATATGGTAAAAGTGAGTAAAAGAAAGTTGTTTCCTTTCCTAATAATCAGAATTTTCCTTCCCCCCCTCCCCCACTGTCTTTTACACCCTTTTACTGCATTTTGTTTAAAAATACTCTCATTTTTGTTTCTAGACCACATAAGTGCATCTCTGCCTGTCAGACCTCCTGCCACCCCCTGTGTTTATGCATCTGGCATTTTAGGCTTTGGTTGTGTAATGACAGCTTCCGCAAACAGCAGACAGATCTCTGAATTTACAGAATGCCCACAGTGAATATGCCTGTTTTTCTTCCTCTGCAGAGCTCAGTGTCTGACTGGTGTTATGTGAAGCTGGGATTCTGAGTGGTAACAACCACTGCTTCCACTCGCTTTGAGAGAAGATTTATTTGCCTCTCACATTTCTCCCAAAGAACTGCTAATTTTTCCGAAAACAGGTGTGTATGTATATATACACAGAAAACCAGAGATCCTTCCCCAGGTACTTTTACATGTCTTCAAAGTGTCTATTACATTACAAATGTGAAAGTTTTTACCCAAAGTGTAAAATGATATAATTATGGCAAATATGGCTAGAAGGGTCCTTGAGACATCCTATTCATTCTTTTATTGAGACAGATTTAGTTATACTGAGAGACTCTCATATGTCTTTGCATACTCTGTTCTCTAAAGTATCCCAGTCAAGTGGGTCACTTTCCTTAGTGCTCCTCTATACTATAGCCTAATTATCCTTCTAATTATAGACATTTTTTACCCCTTGTGTTTACCTTACATTCTATTTTCTTAATTATAAACCATTACTGATTTTCCATTCACCAGAGAACACAAAGAACATTTATCTTTTAAATATCTGGAAATTGTTACCATGTATTTTTTATTTCCCAGCTCAGTAAATTGAGCTTCACTTTTTCCCATTTTTATTTAATGGTCTATTTTCTCTACTCTTGACTTTTTACTTGTTTGTGTGATTTTTTGGTGTGTTTTTTTTGTTTGTTTGTTTGTTTGTGGGGTTTTTTTGTTGTTTGTGTTTTTTTTCCCCCTTATTGTTCTCTTTGGATGCTTTCCGGTTAGCTTCTTTCTCGAGGTTTGGCAGCCAAAAGGACACAATGAGGTGTTGGTCAATATGTAACCTCTCTGAGGTACGTGGGAGACTTTCATGAAAGAAACTCCATTTTACAAATAGCTGGCCTGAAATGAACAAGGCAGTGAAATTGTGGGGTTGACTCTGGGCAGTTCCTGAACCTTTCAACTTTGTGGATCCCTTTTGAGAGTGTTTCTGATAAGATGGAAATTCTGCATTTCATAATTATACACCTGGTAGTTCCTGTTTAGAGTAATGGATTGCACTTGTCTTTACTGAATCACATGCATCATGTGTTTTTACTCCAATGACTTTTAATGACCTAATATTTGAAAGTATTTACAGCTCCCTATTCCTCCATTATTTTTCTACCCAAATATGTGAACCCAAAAGCACAGGATGAACTGAGCAAGAGGCTTGGAAGATTCTATGTTTTATATGAGACAAGTCATAGCTTCCTTGGGATGACTTGTTATTAGAAAGAAACTTGGCATGGGCAGGTATTCAACTAGATGCAGCCTACAATCTCATTCAGTACACTAAGGCACCTGGCCATTAGTCATAGATTAAATGAATGATGATTTACTGTATGAGTTGAGTTTCTTAATCTAATAGAAAGTTGACTTTCATGTTTGTCCCTTGTCTAAATTCATCAGTCTTCACATCTAAGGTAGCAGAGCTCCCTCTCTGTGTCCCTGGATTCTTTTCATTTCAAGTAACAGGGAAGTTACATCTTTTAGCAAGGGGCAGCTGTAAGTACAAATTTCCTAGTAGGTGGTTCACTTGGGAACTTGGGTGGTTTTGGCCATTGTGTCACAAACCACTCTTCATCCCTTACAGATGCTGTTGTGCTCTTCAGAAACCTGCTGGTGCAAGCCAGCATCATCTGCCTGGGATCAGAATCTGGCCTTTCATCTCTGTTTACTGGAAAGCTGCAATGTCATTTTGTTTCCCAGGACCAATTTGTATCAGTTCTTTGTTCAGCCCTACTGTTATGAAGTGGAAAATTCCATCTGGGGGTGCTGTCAGGGGCATAGAAAAATTAGTAAATTCTTAGTTTCCATGTCATCAGTGGGAAAGTATTTTATTATTTTGGCCACAGATTTTATGCATGGACAGGTTTTATCCCATTTCCTTCATATTGGAGTATTTTCTGCTTGTATTTCAACTCCTGTTCCACACACAAAGCCTCTTGTACTTCCTCTTAGGGATACCAACAATTTTTGGATATACTGCTAAGGATACCAACAATTATTTGATATAATTTTCAGTGATGACAGGTATATGTAAACATCTGTGAAATTTTAGAATCTCAGTTTCTGTGTATTTTGCTTCCACAGTTTGGCTTTTTTATTAGCAAAACCAACAGACCTGTAATACACTAAAGTTCTCCAGGCTATTTACTAGAACAGATTTAGAAACCAATGCAGTAAACCTTGATTTTTTTTTTCACTTTGCTGCGCAATGTGATCCTGTGTTTCAGCATAGAAATTGTCTTTGTTTTTGAAGGCTGAAGGAACTGGTTATAAAGCACAACCCATAAAAGCTTACTGTAACAACAAAAGAGCTTACTGTGACAACACAGAGCAAACAAAGCAGGAAAACCTTGCTCCCTTTCAGGGGTTTAATGTAGATGCTGACACTTCAGTTCCCAAGCAGTGGTCATAATGAATTGAACTTATCTGTTGCAAATTAGATACTGCTGATCAGATTCTCTTCTCAATGCCTACACAGCACTACTTTGTATGTGTATCAGGAGAGTGTAATTTGTGTCTCAGAATAGTACCTGCCTGATTGACATGACTTTGTGTATTTATACTCCACTATATTTTGAGATCAACAATTCCAGAGTCAAAGATGTTTCCCCTGGAGTAGCATCACTGCTTCCACTGCTCAGAACAAGTAGCACCAAGCACCTGGATGTGACAGTACATCTCTTCTAACAAATAAAAAGTTTGAATCTGAATTTGGGAAACATTTTAACTTGAAGCCTTTTTGTAGTAGAATTTTTCTTGCTGTTTGAAAAACATGTCAGTTAAGATTTGTTATAACTACTCTCAAGAGATGTCATACTTCTGTAACTCATCTCTTGAAAGAGATAGTCACAGGAATAATAGCAGTACTCTTCACAAGAGGTTTGGAAAATGATTGCCAATTTCTGAATTATTACCATGCATCGGATTTGAATGTATCTTTAGAAACTAACCCCTTTACTGCCACATTACTTTTTATGCCAGAGGTCACCTCCAACACTTTGTCTGAGCTAATGATTTTGTCCTAAGTAAAATCTTTTGGGGGGTTTATAATTAATTTCCAAATTCACTCATAGCAGTGTATTTATGCACAGCAGAACTTTAGTAGGAGATGATACAGGGCATACAAAAGGAGAAAGTTATGAGAATTTTGTAGATATGAGGTTGAAGGGGGTCTTTCTGGAGAGTGAACAGAACTGTATTCCTGGCACATGCAGTCCAAGGTGCCCTGCTAGGCAGAGCTTGGTAAAAAAGACAGAAAGAACCAGCTGCTCCCTGCTATGGGGCCGTGAGCTGGTGCTATCTCATTCATTGTTGTCATTTGAGCAAGGTGATTTCATGTACTGAGAGGCTTGATCTTTCCCTTCCTTGGTTTTCTGCAAGGGACACACAGGTGGTTCTCACACATCTGAGAGAAGAGCAGCTGCATCCTCATTCTCTCTGGGATATAGAAAAGGCATGGAGACACTCCTCATGCATTTCTTGAAGGCTGACACTCTGTTCATATCTTGGGGCTTTTTTTGAGGAAGGTTTATAGCTTGTAAGTGTTCTATGGGAAAGTCTCAGTGCAGAGGGCAGTGCAAGGGCTGCCTCCAGGTGGAAGACAAAATGAAATAAATCTTTTGCTGATCCTCCTCTCTGGGCACGTTCTGAATTCCATGACCTATTTGTCATGGATAGTTCGTCTTGGATCTTTGTTGTTCTTACTTCATACTATGACCTTCTAGTCTTTACTCTCATCTATCTGCATGACTACACCTTTAGACTATGGAATTCAATCTTGCTTAAAGAGTGAATCTTATTTTTAAATTTTTGTGGTAGATTTTTTATACTTGGGTACAACAATGGTTCTATCATCATGAATTACAATGGCATAACAGTAACTCATTGATGCACCACAAATCTGCTTTAAATTTCATTAATATTCTCATTCCTTTTGCTTTCTTTTTCATAGTCTCTATTCTTAGACTTATGGTTTGCCCCCAGAATTATTTCTACTCCTCTCTTGTGATGCCTTTCCTCTAGGAACACCCAGATGAAACCTCTTAGGGGCTGCAGGCTGTCCACAGGGAGTCTAACTGGGATCTTCACAGAGGGATGACCGCTGGCAGTTTGCATCTCCTTTCTGTTCTTCATCTCCGTACAGGCAGGCAATGTCTCTCTCTGCTACACAGCCAGGAGACAAGTGCAGGATCTGGTGAAAAACAAAGAGCAACATGGAGCTGGGGCTGGTGGGAGTGCTTATTTTAAACTTTTTACTTATTTTAAAAGAGTATACAGCAGGGGTTTGTGTCAGGATGGCTAGGGCACCAACATCTCCCTTGTAAATTGGGAAATGGGAAGGGCAAGTGGACATTACAATCAAGGTGAGAGACTTAGATCTTAAGACAGTTGTCAGATTTTCTTAGCTATTAAATGGATTAAGATAATATTGGTTAAATGGCAGTTCACATTTCCATAATTTATTTTCATTCTAAATTTTCTTGGCTCTCATGCTATTTTTTTCTTTCTGTAGTATGCCTGTGCATGTAATATATAGTTACAAACTGTGTTTATATTTCAAAAGCTTTTCTAGAGGAAATAAGGATGACATATTCACAAGAAGTCACAAAGTATTCACAGCCAGCCCTAAATGTGTGAAACAGTGGATCTGGTGCCTAATTATGGTCACCTCCAGCCCTGTTGCATGAAAGATACAACATAAGGAAAGAGCATCTTGAGCTCTTGAGCATCTTAAGCCATATGATCTGTCATGACAACATGATTCAGAGCTGAGATGTCAAGCCAGGTGGGGAGGGGGAAAGGCTTTCTTAAGCAGAAGTTGTGTTGCAGCCTTGTCTCTTTCTGACTTACCTCCTACTCACGCTGTGCTGCCAGCCATGAAGTTTGACTTGCAGGCAGTGCTGGCAGCTTCCCTTTCCTGGAGATTGCACTGGTGTCTTGTCTGAACAGTCTGGCTCTGACTAAGATATGTGACTCCACAGAGAGCTCTTCTGGAAATGAGGCCTCTGTCTTCATCCAGGTTGCTCATAAGGATTGTGAAATTCTCCCTAAGGGGAAGAATGCTGGTCAATGTATGGGTGGCAAAGAGCCTCATCTAGACTGCCAGCTGTCCTCTAGGCACGCATCTAGGAAAAATATCCCAATGTTCTGCTTCCTAATAGTTAAGTGGTGGCATTATCTTTATGGCATTATCCTTCCAAAAGCCCTTTGGGATACTAATGTTTTGCATTTCTAAGAGATAGAAACCTATATCTCAGAGATGATTTATCAAATGCAACACAAGCTAGGTCTGTACAGCAGAGTGCAATACTCTGTAGGAAGCTGTGATATGTCTTTGCCTCGCATGTTGCAAGAGGGCTATTGAGCTTGAAAGTGACTTTTAGTGGTGTCTTCTGTGTGTGTTTCTTTCTGACAGTGCTGATAGATGTTTCCAGAGATCATGACTCAGCAAAACTTCTTATCATGAATGTACACGATCTCTCGAGTCCTCTGAACTGAAGGATTTTAAATTAGCATTGATGTGTGATGACTGTTTCTGCATTTTCCAAACAAGTTCCCACTAAGCAGTATGATCCCTCTTTTGCGATGTTTTTCTTGTACCAGTCTGCACTGTTTTGCCACCTTTGGCTTGTGTTCCATAAAATATTATCCTTCAACATCTTTTGCTACATTTATCTATTCATATTGTTAAAATACAACTTTTACTACTCTAGCTGTTGACATGTAGGACACCTGGCATTGGCAGGAATGCTGTCCAGTGGAGTAAATAATATTTTTCTTTTTACAGCTGGCTGGAGTTTCCAAGACTCTTTGTGACTCTTGCAGAAATTCTTTTCTAGTCAGCTTTACTTGTGGTTTGGTTCTGATATTTCTTAAAAAAGTGAGGAAGAAATGGTTCACAAGAAGTAATTTCTGTATGTCCAATTGGATATGCTTATAGTATGAGTAATGAAATATTACGAGGAAAGAAGGATATTGCTCAGCAGGAAAATTCATTGAGAAAAGTGTTCAATGATAGGCTGAGTGATGAATATACTGTAAATATTGCATGTGGGCAAATATTATGATAGTGGCTTAAATCAGGGAAAATACTGCATGATGTAGCGTAACCTAAGTCTTGGAATGTAGAATTATAGATTGGCTGCAGAAAAGCTGACTCTTTATTTTTGCCTCTGGCAGATTCCTGTTGCCTGGCTGTGTGTATCTATTGCTCTTCAGGCAGGATTTGGTCTGTGGGCTGGTCAGTAAAATTTACAGCATTTCTAAAAACATGAAACTGGAAAATGAATTTTTGAACAGGCATATTTTGCACATCTTACCAGAAGCAACAATTTGCTAAGGCTACAAAACCAGTGCATTACAGATTTCTCTCAATTTCACCTGAAAAACCTGGCAGAATTTTTTATGCTTGTATACCAAAAATGCTAAGGGAATGTATCTTGCAAATTGATGGGCTGTTTTACAGTTTAAAACAAAGTTAGATCACTGCACAGTCATATCACTTTAATTACAAAACCCATGTTACTTTAGAGTCTACTTTAGAGTCACTTCTAGTTTTTATGTCTACTTTCACCTAATCCCAGCCAGCTGAAATTAGGTAAAGGTTACTACAAAGAAAGGTTTTAAGGCTCCTGGATTTTCCTCATCAGTGTAACTTTAAAACAATGCTCAGTTAAATTGGTACAGCATTCTCCTGAGACATAAATAACATGGCATTCAACTGCTGGCAAAATAACTTATAAAGAAAAAAATCAATAATTGAAGGGTTCATTCTTAGATCAGCAGAGGCATGCACAAAACCAATTTGAGCTAATAGGCTTGCAAGTACAATCCTGACTCCTTACACCAAATAATGTGTAAGCATGGTCAAATTTCTTCATGCTGAGTATCTGCAACTTTTCTTAAAGTTAATAAGAGATATGTTTACAATGCATGACACATACTGCATACACACATACATTCAGGAAGAATCAGGCCCCATGTCTCCCCTCTGTAGGTGCTGAATAATCATACCTTTTGTCTCAGTTTTTTACCTGAATGGAGCTAAGAAGCAATGAGAGGAGGTATTTTTAGCTCTGTGAGCTTTGCTCATTAAATGCAGAGATGGATACCATGAATTGAGGTATAAAATGTTAACCTTGCAGGAAGTGAATTGTCTTGAACTCTACACATAGAATTTAATATAAGATGATATTTTAGAGAGACAATGTGTATCTATCTCTATATATGATATAGATACAGAGGAAAGTGTTATATCCCTGAAAGTGCAATGAGAAATAATTCTCACACTGTTTTCTTCATGAGAAACTTATATAGGTATCTTTTTTATCCCCTGCTCCTCTTTATTGCTCATTATTTGTACTGCAGACTCTATTAATAGGCAGCTTTCATGCACAGGTAGGTCCTCAGTACAGGAAGAGACCATTTCTATCTTCCAGAAGCTTATTGTCTGTGCATACTGCTGAATTCTCCAGGATTTACTGTAAGGAGGTAAGTTGTGTTTGTTTTTAGAGAAACTGGTTTGATAAAAATCTGTGTTGAGGCAACAACTGTTTTATGATATTTTTCTGGTCTAACACCAACTGGCAACTCAGCCCCAAACAGCCTCTCACCCACCTCCTCCCAGTGAGATGGGGGAAGAGAACAGGAAGAGAAAAAGTGAGGAAATGTGGGTTGAGATAAAGGCAGTTTAATAGGTAAAGCAAAAACTTCACACACCAGCAAAGCAAGATAAGGAATTTATACCCCACTGCAGGTGTTCAGCCAGCCCCAGGAAAGCAGGGTTCTGTCACATAAAATGATGACTTGGGAAGACAAACACCATCACTTCAAAGGCCTGCTCTTTCCTCCTTCTTTTCCCAGGTTTATATGCTGAGCATGATGTCATATGGAATGGGATATTCTTGTGGTCAGTTGGGGTCATCTGTCTCAGCTGTGTCCCCTCCCAGCTCCTTGTGCACCCCTAGCACCCTTGCTGGTGGGGTGCAGCTGTGTCCAGGCCTTGGCTCTGTGCAAGCCCTGCTCAGCCATAGCAAAAACATCCCTGGGCTATCAACACTATTTCCAGCACAAATCCAAAACTCAGCCCCATACCAGCTACCATGAGGAAAATCAACTCTACCCCACCAAAATGCACATGGACATAATCAAGCACCAAACTCCAAGCAATAGAAACAAGTGTTTGCTGGGCACACTTGTTAACTTTGTGCTGACTAATCACTATTCAGATCCTTTTTTGTTGTTGTTGTCAAAAGTAACCCAGCTATTCTGTACTGAAGCACACAACATGTGCTAGATGAGCAAGTTGTCATTATGTGGACTGGAATATGTAGCATTATCTTCCTAGCTAGCTACCAATGGTGTGTATAAATAAATTACATTCCTCAGTAGCTCTATTAACTTTACACATGAATATGTATTTTCAGCAAATTCTATGGCATACTTGCATATAGAATTACTCACATATACAAATTTCTGCTAAGATCTTAATGCTTGTAGCAGGAATATCAATTACAGCCCTTCTAATTAGTAAGCATGTAAATTCTGAGTAGAATTTTTAAGGTCACATGTAATCTAATTCTTAATTTCATGTTTTTCTGACTCACATTTAAATCTATAAACTTGTTGTTATATGGAGTGTATGCTTTTTTCCTTTTTCAGGGGAAAATGGTTTTAAGGCTAAAAGGACCAAAAAATATTAGAGTTTAGAAAAGTTGTAGTCAAGTACATAATGCAAGTCAATAAAAATTTAACTGGCACAGAAACCCAATCAGAACTGTTTTTTCCAACTCAGCACAGATGATGTAAATTGAGTATCAATAGATAACAAAAAAGAATTTAGGAAACTGTTTTCTCACCAGGCACTAGGCTTAAGACAAAAACACTTAGATCAGCCAAAGGAGCAATAGTGTGACAAAGCAGGACTGAAATAATGGGCCCCAATAGATTGTGGACACCTTGTGTATTGCCCTGAAATTCTCCATTTTGCAGATCTTGTGATTTATATGAGGATATGATGCTTTCTTTGAGCAGACATGGTGATCTTTTTTCTTTTCAGAGGACAAACATAAAAATTTACAATGGTCCAGACCCTGTAAAACTGACAATTTCCACAAGCAGTTAAAACACCATCCAAAGCCACAGTCTGAGCATAAACTATCAAGTGTCTAATGTGGGATCATTGAGCATGTGTTTTTATGAGCAATTATGTATTAACTTGGGATGAATAGTTTTCTGAAAACACCTTTATTTCCTTAAAGCAGAGAGTCCTCTCAATTATGTTGTTCCAGCTTTAGAAAATAGCTGCTTCAAAGAGTGTTATTTCTCCACAACTCCTTCGGCTGAAACTTTTGCAGTTGCTTTAATTTGTCTTATATGTGTGACCAGCTGAGACAAACTCCTAAATGGTGAGCACCTTAGTGGCTAACAGCCCCTTTCAATTTAAGAGTTAAAATAAAAAAGCAGTTTAGGTGGGTTGGACTCTAAGGCAGTGACATCAGAATCTCTAGTAGCAAGGTATTCCTTTATTGAAGAGAAACTTGGGGTCAGTGTTGTGAATGGTTCTAAAATGCATCCTGTTCTTGGAAGCACCCTGAACACCTGGAAGGTGATTTGAATGCTTGGTGTAAAGAATTTTAGCCCATGTGTGTGGACACACAAAGGGTTTCTCTCCTGGGGTAGGTTCTGTATGCTGGATTTTTACTTTTATGCTTAACTTTTCCTACTTACCAGCTTTAGCTATATCTAGGCATAGCGGGAGAGAGGCTGCCAGTCAGAAGCAGCTCGGAAACTGCTTAATAGGACAGCTACATACGTTTTGCTAGGATTATTTCCTAGTTATTTATTATTCTGATGCCTGTATAATAACATTAGGATGCTACTCAGACATTTCTGAATGTGGGCCATTTGAATCTGCATACGGAAAGCAGACATCATTTCACCTGAGAACTGCATTCTCAGAAATGTCTTTTGCTGGGATCACACATAACCTGTGAGTTATTCAGCTAATCAAAATAGTTTTTCTAAGCCTGTTGCTATTTGCATTCAGCAATAGTAATTTGTTCTTGTCCAGCTGATAGTGCTCTCTCATTCATTCGCCCTATAGTATAGACCTACTTCTGAAGGACGCTGAGTACCTGTGGTTTGATTGAAAGTTATTGCATCTCTCAGGAGTAAATTTAATTTGAGTGATTCCCCATATATTGCAGCGTGATATGATGCATTAAAAATAAAGCACTGCTGGAGTATCTACAAGCCATTATTTTGAATCTTATTTGAGAAAAAGAAACCTTAGCAGAGAAAGATATAGAAATAAACTGGGTTTTATTCTTTAGCTAATTCAGAAATAGTTTGAATTTTAGAAAAAAAAAACCCCAAAAAGAATAAAATAAAGCATTGATCATAAACAACCTTCTGGCAGCTGTTAACAGCTGGGATTGGTGGTTTGGTACTAGCATTATTTCAGGTAAATGAGAAAGCAGAATTGTAAACAAAGGAAAATGGTCGATTCCCCAAGTGAAACGTGGGCTGATGCCTAGTATTTATAGCTTAGTACATCCTCATTAATCCATTCTGGTTTTTTTTTTCTTCTATACTGACTAAAAAAGAATACTAATGCAAAATTTCTCTGCTGTTGCTAAGTTTTCTGTTATTCTTGAGACCTTACTTGCTAACATATATATTTCTTTTCAAATAACTCATGCAGTTTTTGCTTGAATCATGACATAAAAAATAATTCTGCATTTCTCAAACTATTAACAAAAAAATTTATTGAAAACCTACTGAAGCCAGCAGGAAACAAAACCCAGCAATTAGATAGCAGCAGCAATCTGTGGTTTGTTTTGTTTTTTTTTTCCAATTCAATGATTCTGATTCTGATATGATTCAATGGAAGGGTGGAGGTCATGGTAATTATATCTTTTAAAAAACATTTAACAATGTTTGCCTGTTACTGATATATTTGTCTGTAGAGTTAATTCTCTGATCCTAAAAAACCCCTGTGTACTCCAATCAAAGCTATTCTCAGACTCAAATTTATATGAGAACATTTTTAATAACATAATGTTTTTTGGCCACAGCCTGTAAGAAAGTCACATTAGCTATGAAAAGAGCATTATTTAGAGCTTAGTGCAAAGATGCACAGGAAGACTTACAATGGTGTCCATAATTTTAGAGCCTTATGAGTCAATTCAGTCAAGTTGTAGCACTGACAGAAATTACTTTGTTTTCAACATGGTCTTAGTCTATGTGCCACTTTTAGTTTATGTCTGTACTGGTACAGAGTTATTATGTAGTTTCTATTGTAAAGCTGTTGTATACTCAATGTTTACTTCAAAATTTCAGCCTTGTAAGACAGTGTATTTTAAAAGGTACAAATCTAGGTGTTTTTAATTTTATTTCAGGATCACATTTTTAAAGGAGTTCAAAAAGTAAACATGGCAGAATTTGTGTAGAAATAAGGCTTTAGTTTAGCCCACTTTAGTTTGTCTTTGCTATCCTGGTCTAACTGGACTGAAGACCAACAGTAACAGGAGCTCTTAGGTGAGCTCTATGACTAGCAATGATGTATTCTGTCACCTACTGAAAGAGCTAAATTTAATATTTCATTTACAGTTAGTAATATGTAATAGGTGTAAAAATTTGGATGAGATGTTGCTGAAAATAACTTTTATTTTGTAACCATTTCCATTTTTAAATATTGTAATGAGCTGGTTTGGCCACATAACTGATGCATTTGTACAGCTGAGTTTGCTCAGAGATTTTGTTCGGGTGAGGTCAGCCCTGGCCTGTGTTACCCTCATGGAAGTGTCAGGCTGGTAAGGCCTTGGAGCCTTGCTGGAAACTGCAACAGAGCCTGTTCCAAGCCACCTCTGCTAGATGGTCTTCTGTGAAACTCTGTGCAACCCTATGACCTATATTCAATGCTATAAAAGCTGCATTTCTGGAGCCTCAAGGTTTTCCTTGCTTCTCAGAGCCCTGTTCCATCACAAGAATGCATTTATTATGACTGCTCTTCTTTAGTGGCCATCACCTTGCACAGGGTGAGTTGTGTGCCTGCTGATAGTTGCCAGTGGACAGGGAGGAGTTTTATGGATACCTTTAGGTTTGTGGACCCTATTTGTATATTACACTGAAATACTGAAAATATTCTCCCTTAGGTTATGACACATTGATGTTGAAGGTAAAGATGCTGAAATTCTGTCTGCAGACCAGTAGAGGAACAAAACCTTTCTAAAATGCAGTCTACTATTTTCTCAGGAAATATTTGTGGTCTACCTGTTGTCATCTCTCACAATCCACTTTCTGAGAATGTCATACAAGGTCCTCAATGCTATACAAGGTGCCTGCTGTTCACAAGTGTGGAAATGCAAACAGAAAGCTGGGGACAGTTCCTGAGAAGATGAAAACAAACCCAAGGAGTTGGCACAAACAGGTCAGTTTTTTTCCTGCCTACAAAAAGCTTTGCTGGAATGATGATTGTTGGAGAGCTACTTGAATTATTTAAAATGTCTAGCAGCAAAAATGTAGGAATGGCTCTCAGTTTTGTCTCTGAGTTATAAACTGTAATGCCACTCATTAGGTACCTTCAGTGATGATGGAGTGACTTGAACAGAAGAACTGAGACAAGCAGATTGCAAAGAGCGATTGCATAGAAAATGCTTAGCTTTGTCAGACTATCTCAAGTATAAGTTAAATCTCTTCAGGAAAGCTTAAAAGTTTTGAGATAAATATTTTTAAAAAAGATAATCTGGAAGATCAGCAGGAGAGAAAAGCGTGAAACATCAGAAACCTGTAATTTCTGTACAAGTTGTATCCTTGGATTATTGCTACAAGGTATGGCAAAATTTTGAATTTATCCTAGAAAGCATAGAGTCTTCGAGTTCTGCTCAATTTCCCCTTGAGATTATTAGATGAGCTAGAGAGAAACTCAGAGATCCAAAACAGTGAATTGTGGTTTTCAAGAGCAGGTGAAAGAAAAAGAGTGGAAAGTCATTGGAATTTATGTAAAGAAATTCACCATGGCATTCCTTTTTTCCCCCCCTCTTTTTCTAAATTTTCTCCTATTTTTGTAAGCAGCCTTACTTATCCAACTGTTTCACAGTTCAGTGTGGGATGTTTGCTTTTGCATTGAATAGAGATGTTCCTCAGGGTTACCAGTTAAGGTCTAATCTATTTAGCAACTGCATATGGCTGTTTAATATGGAGACTTTGATTGTAGCTCTGAGTTCAGCTCTTTTCTGGATCTTCCTTTAACAGTATCTGAGCAACTGTATCACTGTTTAATATTGAGCTAAATATTCAGTAGTGAAACTTTGTTTGTCTATACTTTTCTCATTTTCGAAAACTTTTTTCTCTAATGCAAAACTTTTTCTTCCCCTACATTTCCAGTCTCACTGTCTTTGTTCAGTGTATTGAACACAACTGATAACAGAGAGCCTACCTGAGTAAAACAAGAGACAGAGAGCAGCCTGAAAGATGCCTGTTGGAGCACACAGAGCAGTGACCTCCTCGCTGTATCAGGTGAGTTTTGTGCTGTGAACTCAGAGGGCCCCAATTTGGGCAGCAGAGCTGACACTGCCCTGGAGAAAGCCCTGGTGGAGGCAAAGGGCTGGGTGGCCCCTGTGCAATGGGCCCTGCTTTCTCATTCTGTTAATTCAGCTTTTTTCCCTAGCTGAAAATGGGTCTGGCCCATTCACTTTAAATATTGTAAGATTTTGACAAAAGAAGCAGCATTTGAGGCAGAAGAAGTTATATTTTTGGCACTGTAAAATGAGAAGCACTTTGTGAAAAGGGAAAACCAGGAGTTTGATACATTATGCAGAAAACTTTGGTATTGACACATTGCTGAGCACTGGAGAAACACATTCAAATATTATTAGAGGTGAAGACCTGGTGGGATACCTCAATAGGAAAAAAGCTTGGGGTGAAAGCTTTTATGACAGGCAGGATGCATTATACTCTGCCACAGAAAAAGGAGATAGTCGGGGTTAGCTTTGGGAAATGCTATTTTGTTCATATTGAGCTTGAGTTATGCTGTTAATATAGGCTGAATGTCTGTGTTCAGTTCAAATGGTCTAAAGCTGAGCACCATTATTGCTAATCACCCCCAGAACCTGCATTTTCCTGCCAAAACACAAATGCAGATGTGCTGACACAGCAAGTTTCCATGGCTTGGGCTGGTGCCACCTTATATGAAACATTTAGTGCCTGCAAGAAGAGCCAATTTGCTACTGGCAGGTAGCAGTTTTCAAATTTCCATAGTTTCACAGAAGACCATCTAGGAGAGACAGCTTGGAAATGGCTCTATTTCCATTGTTCCAAGGCTTTTGCCTTCCCAGTCTGACACTTCCATGAGAGAAATGAATTGAAGGTACCTTGTTCCAGCAGATTTTCTATTTCTACAGCTAGTTATCTGGTCTGAGCCAAGGATTACTCCTTTACTAGCTTTGAGGGCAGAGCACTCCCTGTCACCAGAGCTCACACTGCCCACAGGGGAGAAATACATGTGATTTTTCCTGCTGCCCTTTGGTGCTCTACTGTGCTGTGTGCATGTTAGCTCGTTTTCCTGCCTGCTGAACAACTGGATGAGGTGTAAATCTGAGTGCTGGACTGTGAGCAGCAACATGGGAGGCAGGTCTGGCTGGCCCAGAAATTGCAGCAAACGCTGCCAGCCATCTCAAGACTCCATTAAGACAAGGATTGTACTGGAGCCATACAACTGGTTGCCAGATTTCAGAGGACGTTGATCTTTTTGCCTGCTCGAGGGAACAGCAGACAAACCACTGTGATGGAAGGCTCAGGGTTCTAGGGTCTGCTGTACTTTTTGGAAGGGCTGCAGTCTGTTTTTTTGCAGCATGGTGCCATTTGGCATGAAAACACAGGGGCAGCCTGATGGTGGTGCTTTTTTGAAAGGGAAAGAGCTGTGTACTCAGAGCTGTGTCAGAGGCTGGCTCTGCCAGAATTGTCCCTAAGCTCTGTGAGGGTTAGGCTGAAGCTTGAACTGCATGAAATGTTGATGCAGGAGGGCAGGTTGTCACTGTGTCTGCCAGTCACCCTGCCTACGGCAAACATGGACAGCTGGAGAGATCTGCTGAGGGACATGTTCCACAGTCACATTGCCTTCCTCACACTTGATTGTTTTCCCTCAAACGCTTGCTTTGAGAGGCTTTTTAGCCTGGCAGGTGCTGCTATCACTGACATGCCTGTGTCCTCCCCACTCCTGGCTCCATGGGGAAGTGCATGAGGCTGGCAGTCACCAAATGAGCAAAGCCTTGCTTCTGCACAGCTTCAGATAGTGAAAGCACATGGCTCTTACAGGCAGCAGGGCAGAATAGGACACAGGGGACTCCAGGCACTAATAATATGCATTTCATAATGTGCCACATGGAAAACAGAAACAAACCAGCAGTGACAACAAAGCTGTCCAACAACTGTCTTCCACAGAGAGCTGCTTTGCACTTGGCTTCTGAAGATTATTTCATTTTGGTTGAGTTAATAACTGAGAGCCTCTCAGAGCTGTATGAAACGAAAGAACAACTTTGGTTTTGAGACATAAACAGCATAAAAACCAATTTTGCCCCAAGTTCTTATTTTTTTCTTCTGTTTAGTTTTCAATGATTTTGAAACAATAGTGTTTTAAGTATCTCTTTTTTTGCAAAGAGCTAGATCTGACTGTTTCTGTTGTCTGTGTTTCTTGCATGTCACCACCCACAGTTACCTCCTCTTCTTTTGAAGAGAACTGCTTTGCCCAGTAGGATAATTCTGGATGTTAGCTAATGATGGGAAGTAGGAGCTGGTGGAATGCAGTGAGGTTCCAACACCTCTTGCCATGGGCAGAATTTCTGTATCTGAGGTAGCGACAGCATCTTTAGCACAGCCTTGCCCTGCAGCATCAGCCCAGCGTCAGCTCTCAGGGGTTATGATATGGACATATAACAATTAAAAAGTGGAGCAGGGGCACGCTTGTAGGCATTCTCTGCTGAGTAGCTGCAGTGTGCCATGTCTCCACAACACTTCTGTCATACCTGCTAATGGCTTCTGTAGAAGAATGCTTGGGATATGTAGTGGTTTTTGCTGTCAGCTGAGGACTACATTCAGTAATTTGAAGGCAATACCTCCATCAACTCCTGTGCAGACATGGCACAGCTCTTGCTGCTGAGTTCCCTGGCACTTCCAGAGACCCAGAGCTGAATTATGAGCTTGTTGTAGTTTGGAAATAATGCAGTACCAGATACTGGAGTTTTTACCCTCACTGCTTTACTCTTCCCTTGCTTTCTGTGCTTGAATTCTTGTTAATCTCACCCAATCTTTCATTTAACTAGAAAACAGACAGTTTTTTTCATGTATTCCTTTTCCTATGCTATTTATCCCAAAATTTTATTCCCAAGTCATAATGCTTTATACAGACAGGGAAGCATTCTGTGTCTAAATAGGTGCAATCATGAGCAAATAACACACAGGTGAACTTCTCAAAAAACATCAGTGTAGATATAGTGTGACTGCATGAATGTTGACAGGCTAATAAACAAGAAAAGCTGTGGACTGAACTTTGTATATAAATGTGCGGGTGGTATCCATCCCTCCCTGCTCTTAGGATGTGTGTATGCATTCCGATTCTGCCTTTTACAGTACTGGTAGCTCATCTTTAATAAATCAAAGGCAGCTATTTCTTGCTTGTTTGCTCTCTGAAGGAGAGGATTTCAAGTCATGCCTTAAACAGTTTTGACACACAAATGATGTCTGATGAAAAGTGCTAAAGGTGCTTTTATTTACAGATGTGTTGAGAAATATGCAAGGAAATGAGTTTATCTTCTCTCTTTTTAACAGGAGGAGAATAAGACGAGAGACATATTGTCCTTTTGTCCTCTGTCTCTAAAGGAGGCTGGGTTCTTGTCACTCTGTGAAGAAACTCCCTTACAGCTGTCTAGCCAGAAGAGTTTCTGCCATGCCTCTTTTGTTATGCCCAGGCACCCTGGTGGCTCGGCTGACATTGATAGGAGTGTTTCTCTTCCCAGCCCGCCCCTGCATGCCTGCCGTATGGTCTGACACCTGTCAGCTGCCCGGAGCGGAGCGCTGCTGCTGCAGCACCTCCTGCATCTCTGGGCTCCTCGCTGTGCAGAGAGGGCTCAGCAGGAGCTGCGGGCTGCTGGCATGCCTCTGGTCCTGATGTGAAATTAATTGACACAACTTGGATCTTCGGAGATGATGCCAGGAGGAGGAACAGAAGACCTGTGAGATAGCAAAGAACAGATATGATGTGAAATTGTCTGTTGGCATTCTTCAACTGGAGAGGTTGGACTTCTCTTTTACAGCTTGGTTGCTGTGCCTTGCAGCCATACAAGTTCCTTTTACAGCTTTTGGGAGACTTGTGGTTGTCTCAACAGCTCTGTGGGTTTCTTTAGCCAGGAGAGGTTCACTGCTGTATGAAAAGATAACAGGTTCCTCATGCTGCTGTGCAGACTCATCTGTAAGGCAGGGAAATCATGCCACAATTGTAAAAGCTACTGTTGCTGGTGCAGGGTTTGGAAAAGGAGAAAAGAGAAGGAGTTAATTTCTGAATTAAGTTCCTGGGTGTAATGAAGGAGGTTTTGTAATTGGAGTGTTACATAAATACTGTGCCTTTTGTAAGGGCTTACTTGGGTAAGCTGCTAATCATCTACAAAATTGTAAGTTGTTTCAGAGATTAAATTAATTTATAAATTTTTATTTTCATTCCATCTTTTCTACAGGAAACTGGGTGAATAAAGCGCCCTCTTTTCTTGCTGTTGGTGCCTTCTTCTGTGGGTCACACTAACCAAAAAACTGACTTTTTTTCAGAAGGCTCTGGGTTTTTCTGCTCTGCGCCTCAACAGAAACTTCACAAACGAAGACTGCTAAAGACATAAATAGTGTCTTAACAGTACATATTCGATATTTGCATCTCTTCAGAAATTTACCAGCCTTGTTTCTAAGAAGAGTGAGGATGAAGCACCCTCCAGAGGGGCTGTTTTCTCTTTGCTGACCTAGAGGAATTTTAGCTTGGTGTCAGGCAGCTGAAGTTATAGGTGACATTCATCTGAGCAAAGAAAGACTATTCCTCTTCTGAAGGAGAGATCGAGCTGGTTCTAAAACACAGAGTAATGGGAAAGTGAAGCATGTGCAGGTACCATGTGGAGGGCAGAGGTGTGCACTAAGAGCCTGCCATACCAAGCAGTAAGGGGAGTTGTGGAAGCACTTCACAGGAGTACAAACCCTGTCAGCTGGAAAAAGGGTGATGTCTTTTTCAAAGCATGTAATGTTTGAAAGCAGAAGTGATGACTTTTGTTTCAATAAAGAATGTAGAGATATGTATGTACAGGCAGGTACTGCCATATATTGAGAAATCTGCCCATATTCTGGGCATCCATAACTCTCTGTCTAAATGACGAGATCTATGCTAGTTCCAATCCAGAAGGAATTTAAACAGCTTTACACAACTGTGGCAATGTGATCAAGTCTTTGATGCACACACCCAAAGTGCAACTGTCTGCACTTTATAGATCCACAGAGCAGTGTAGGTTGGAAGGGAACTCTGGAATGTCTTGTCGAATCCCTATGCAAAGCAGGGCCAGCCAAATCTGATTGCTCAAGATTGTGTTCAGTCAAGTTCTCAATATATCCAGGGATGAAGATTCCTTAAGTTCTCTAAACAGCACATTCCAGTGTTTAAACACCCTTGTTAATGGTAAAGAATAGAAATATTCTGCTATCTAGTGGGGGTTTCCTTGTTTCAGCTTCTCTGCTGCCTCTCATCCCATGGCTGTGTACCTTTCAGAAAAGTGAGTTTATATTGGTTTATTTATTTTCCATTAGGTAACTGAAGACAGCGGTAAGATTCCCCCATGAAGCCTTCTCCTCCCAGTGCTGAACAGGCCCATCTTAACCTCTCCTCATTCTTTCTGTGTTCCAACTCCCTGATCACTTTGGTGACTCTTGGACTTATTCCAGTGCATTAATATCTGTCTTATATTGGTGAACTCCAAAGAGGACACAATGGCCCAGAAGTGGTCTCACATCTACTGACTAGAAGGGAAGAATCACTTCCCTGGACCTGCTGGTTAATTCAACTTGCTGTGGAGCCAGCTTTTGCTGCAAGGGTACTCTGTTGATGTATTTAACTTGCAAATATTCATCCTCTAGATATGCCATATATTCACTCAGTTAGAACAGAAGAAACAGGAAAAAAAAATACCAGTATCCATATGGAGCTGGAATTAAACACACAATTCTAATGAACAAACTTCTGATGAGTCACAACCACACTAGATGGAAAAGTTTGAGCAGGGTTGCCATTACAGAACTTGCAGTTCTTACAGCTTCTTTAGATGTACTTTTTCCACAGTCAGCTCTGAGAAGAAATTTCTCGTGTACATTCTAAATTCACCACAAATAAAGATGAATGGTAGGGGGTTATCTGAGCACCTAAGGGTGCTAGGAACATAAGAGGCATTAGTGGTTTTATCTTTAGTTTGTGCTATTTCTGTTTGACATAGCAATTTCAATAACATTCATCACACTTGAGAAAGTCCATTGGTAAGAAGTGAGATATCATTGAAAAGGTATTCTATTCAGTTTGTCCTTTATAATCTTTATACATGTCCTGTACCTGTGAAACACCTCGGCCCCTTAGCAGTTTTAGGAATATGTATTAACTTCATAGATAACTGTTCAGTAATGAGAGTACTCTAATTCTGTAAAAAAACCCCAAAAACCCCAAACCAAACCATATACACATACACATACATATATGCATATACACATACATATACATATACACACACACATATTTATATATATATGTAGTGTTCAAAGCCAAAAACTCCTGGGACACTTTTAAATGGTACCCACAGAAAATGCTAAGACACATCAATTTATGATTTAAATATTTAACAATCTATCACTTCCCTTTAAGAAAACAGGGCTATTCTTATCCCCAAGACTGAAGGCTTCAATTTGCAAATATGTCCCTACCTCTTCTATTAGGAGTGGGTTGTACATTAAGATTTTGGCTACCCTGCTTGCAAGTGGTGATCAAAACATTACATAGCAGTTCCAGGTTGCAAGAGAGGTAATATCTTTCCATTATGGATAATAAAGTGATAATGATAAATTGGCTGTAATAGCTAGAGGCCTGGTCAAAGCTCTTGACTTACTGAGGCGTGATCACATTATATATGCTGATTAGAATATGGAATTAGAGGCTATTCTTACAGAAAAATTTCAAGATCTATATCAGAATTATTCTCATTTAGAAACTGAACTGGAATTCATAGTGACAATTGTTCTGGTTTATAATAGTTTTATATGAGGCTCTCCATAAATCCAAATTTAATTTAATATCACCTCCATGTTCGCTTTTTTTAGTTGAGGACTGGCATAACTTTATAATAATTGGTGGGAAAATACTAGCTTTGGTTTTTGCGAATGCATTTCCTATTGGCGGGAATTAGCATTCAGATATGATCAAAATTTTACGGTTACAGAAACACTTCTGTTTTTGTAGTCGTTTTAAAATAAACACAAAAGCTATACATAAGCATTATCTAGTATAAAATATATTCTTATTCTAAATAACTACTGAAAAATTAGGTGAAATAAAACTGGGGAAGGTTAATTTTAGATATATTTGGCAGTCCAAATTGATTCTTGGAAGAGCATATTATATTTGTCACCTTCAATTAAATTAATTTGATGGTTCAATAAACTAAATGATGGAGCAATTAAAGCAACACAAATAGAAAGTTGTTAATGCTTCTCCCTTTTCTGGATTATTTTACAATTTAACATATTTTTTGTCTATTGATATCTGTGCTGTTATACAGATATATTTGCCAGAAAAATAGCCAAAGTATCATTCACCTATTGTAAGGCTCCTCTGACAAACTAATGTATCCTGGATACAGGGATTCTTTGTGCTTTTTCTGTTTTCCAAGTAGGAATTATAAATGGTTAGAAATAGGGAAGATGTGCTGTTTCAAGGGCTGTACAGGTTCAAAACCTCTGCTATTTATTTTGGTGAGAACTGACTGCAGCTAATCATATGAAACGTTTTTTTCCCTTTCAAATTTCATCTGAAAACAGCATAGATCGTATTTCTGTCAATGTCAAGGGGTAGGAATAAATTATTTAAGAAAAATAGTAGTAAAAAACCATGGCTAGGTACTTGCACACTCCCCTGCCCCCCCACTCCCCATCTTTCTGTAGACCAACACAATTTGTTTCAGATTTTCAGCTAAAGGTGCTTTTAAAGGGTCAGCCTGGGATCTTTTACTTTTAACTTAATCTTGCAGATGAATGCTGTCTATGTCTGTGATCAAAAATAAAACCCAGAAAATATCAGAATCTGGGGGCACTCTATAGGCCATGAGAAGATTTCCAAGATAATGGATGAAGGTGTTCTGAAACTGTCCAAGAACACCAGCTGATTCTGCAAAACATCTTGGGCACTCTAGAGGACACAGACAGGACATTTTATGTCACAGGAAGATGGGTTAATGGCATTTGTAGTATGGACAGGATCCACTACTTGAAGATGTAGTTCTTTAGTGAAAGCTGGAACAGAAGAGAAGCATTTAATTTTGTTACTCTTATTCAGATATTAGTTATTGAGGGTTTTTTTAAGTGGACAGATGGCTGTCATGATATTTCTTTTCCTATATTTTTGGTAGATTTTTTGCTTTAGGGGATATGAGAGAAGACTGGACTTTAACAAATTTACACAAAAGCAATCCAAAAGAATTAAAAGCAATGTGTAAGAAGGCATTGTGTACAGGGTTTTGTGAAGGGCTTTGCAGGTCCATCAGAATACTTGATTCTGGGTCTGGCTTCATCTTCTGTAAGACACCCTGTATGCAGAGGAAGAACTGCAGCAGATTTGCCAGGCATGATTTCCCTTTACAAGTAAGGTACCTCTCGGATTTTCATCGCAGCCTGTTGAGGCAGGAGATCACATTTGTTGATCTGGAGCATTGGCTGATAGGGCAACACTCAGACCTGTGGCCAAGGTGCTATCCAAACCTTGATTTCTTAAATACAGACTCCCAAAGTTAGGCAGATCTAACTTGTGATCCACCTTTGGAAAAGGAAAGTAAACAAGTCTGCAGCATTTTGTACCCAGATAATTGTGAATCACTGGGGTGAATTATGGATTGCCATATCTATAAGGGAGAGATGTACCAGAATGACTTTGGAGGGATTTGTAGTGCCCTTAGCTACTGCTTCTTTGTTTTCATTGATCAGGTCTTGCCTTACGAGTCTGAAAACCAAAATAAATCAGTTCTGGGACAGGTAAGCACAAGTATTCGATGATGAGAATAATCTTCTTTAAGGGATGGATGTGTGAGAGCAGTCTTGGAAAAAAGGAGGGGCTTTAAGTAAATATTTGTGATGCCTCACGATACAGAACAGGGAAAACAATTTTTTTTCTGCATTTTGTCTTCTACTGTGGGGATATTAATTAATTTCTTAAAAAAAAATTATTGACTCACAAAAGTTTGGGTTTTCTAGCTACTCCTGGGGGATGTGTGGTCCATTGAAGGCCTAATATAACATCTAAATGCTTGAAGATAATTATCTTCCCTGTTTCCATTTTTGTTATGCATTGCATGCATTTTTCTGAATAGGTGCCTTATGTCTCCTGTGTGTGTAGCTAGTCTTTTGCTTTTCCAATGATTTGTTTTATGGCATCCCATGGACACAACATTGGTGTAACTCATTTTCTCCAGTGTGCATTGGCAATTAATTTCTTGTCTGTTTGAATATATCTTATGTTTAGTTAGCACCTCTTCCTCTGTGGAACCCAATGTTATGCAAGTATTAGGCCTTAGGATTGTTTTAGCACACAAGGAATATGCCTTGGCCTGTTTCTTGAGACATTCTTATCTCACACAGGGCTTTCAGCTTCACATGGTTGGGAAATTTTATTGTGTTCTACTGGAATTTGGCATGAAAAAGAATCAGTTAATTGGTTCCTCTCAGATCTTGGCTGAAATTATCTACCAGAGCAAGTTACCAGCAATGGTGGAGACCCCAGTGTTCAATCTCTCTAGCCTTGTGACTCCTATCTGTCCCCAGGTCCTCCAAAATACCCTCATGGATTCACTTTAAGAAAACATGGACAGCTTCCTTTCCCAGTGCCTTGAAAGCCTTGCATGTATTTGAAAAGAGACGAGGGGCTGCTCAGGTCCAGGGGCTCAGGATCTCTGTCCCTCCCTCTGTCCTTCTATCCCTAAGTCTCCCTTAGCCACTGCCATTCTACTGCTCTTTAAGCTTATCAGATGCCTCAGTGAGGAGGTGAGGCTGTCTAAACAAACCTACACTACATAAATCCCCCTCTAACATTTAGTAATATCTGGGTCTTCCTTCATGCCAATGAGAGTGATTATTTATTGTGGTTTAGTTCTCATTATTATTCATGTGTTTCTGTGACTTAAGGCAACATTTTCTCAAAGTAATTTCCCAATAAAATCAACTAGTCTTAGTTCTTCATTATTACTGCATGTCTTTGTGGCTGATCCTATCTCTTTTGGCTCAGAAAGGATGATTAATTATTCTACTTGATCTTCACTTATCGTGGGAGTACTATGTAAATTATTTCAAAAATGTCCTGTTTTAGATTTCATTATTTATCTTCAATATGACCTGGGTATTAGGAAATGTGAGAATTGCATGTCTTTCTAGCACACTTCTTATTTGCATGTATTTTTCTTACAGGTCTTGTGGCCTATCGTTTATTTTGTCTGTTAGTGATGTGTTTCTATGCCTTCTAAATTAGTTATCCTGGCTTCTCACAAAGAACTTACTATTGCTAGTGCCTAAAAATTATGTCCTTAGCAATTCAAAATGTGTATTCCTTAGCAATTTAAAAGATGCATTTTAGAACTCAACTGGCAGAAATAACAAAGATGCTTTCTACCTTTTACATAGTAGGTAAATGCTTTTTTGTTTGTTTGTTTGTTTTTTTTTGTTTTTCCAAGTGCAAAGCAGGACTCTTTTCTTTGATGAGATCTGTGGGCCACATGTATTTGTTTTAGGGGTTTTTTGTGAGAAGCTTCAGTGCTGTGAGTAGAATTTGGGTTCACATAAAAGAACACATGGCACAAGTGAGAGGTCCAGTATACCTTGGAGGGGCACAGCTTTGCTGCTGCTGCTCATGTCAGGCAGTCTCAGATGTTTTCCTAATGTTTCAACTGTGAATGTGCATAAGTCTTTTCTGTTCCCCAGAGGGCTGTCTCAAGTTGGTCACATTGAGCTCCTTTAACATAATGTTTTCTGTCATTGTTGTAGTAACAGTTTGTGTTGCTCTTGGCAGCCATTTACATTTTCTTTGTTGACCCTAGAAAGAATAACTTATGCACCAAAGGTTTATTAATTCATTTACCAAATTGAAGATACACAAATAAAACCAGGAACACAAAAGACATTTGATTCCTTTATTCTTTCATTCTGTTTGAAATATTAGAAAATTAATAATTCCAATGAGGATTTGTAGTAGCTGAACTGTATGCCTAAGAATTTATAAAAAATTTTTAGTTTTCATGTTTTCCTAATGTCATATTTTAGAAGACTTTTCTCAAATTTGGTTATAGAAAATTTCTGAAAAATAATGTTTGGCTCAGTAGTATCCACCTTTTGTCTTCTGCACTTGGTTTACTTTATTTAGAAATTTTTCTCAGCAGAATAAATATGCTCTTCATCCCTTCTGAGAAGGAGAAAGTCTTCTGAATTAAGAATGGATGCACATTTAGAACTGTTAATCTTACTGCTTTCATTATCTGATGCTGTAGAAGTTATGAGGGTAATTCTATGTTTAGCACCTTTTCATCTGCATTCTTAGGAAAGTTTATGCATTTTAAATTGCTTGTGCACTGGATAAAACCAAGAAGTATTCTGGAAGAGATCCATGACACCTGGGCTGTACTCTTCAACTTGTAAATCCTAGGTCAGATTTACACCGAATTTAAATTGTTCATTATCTGGTCCTGTGAATCTTGTATTCCTGGCTCCTCAATGGTTGTTTCAAATCCTCTTTTTTCAGTATGCTTCTCATCTGGGAAGTGTTGCTGTGGGATTATATCTCCCATTTGCTTGGTAGGTGTTTTAAATATTAAATTAATGTTAAAAAGACAACATAAACCCTCTCTTCTTTGGAGAGTAGCTCTGAGTCAACTCCAAGCCTTAAGAATGCTCTAAATACACTTTCTGTATGAGATCTGTTCTGATCATAGGCCAGGGTCCACCTTTAGCATATATGAGGATTTCAGGTTTACCAGAGAGTGTTCTCATGGTGGGAGGTACGAGAGGGTAGTACCTGGACTGACTTCAAGGAAACAGGAACATCAGATGATCAGAAATTAAGGACTATAAGAAAAATCAGAAATTTTTCCTGGATGACTGCATAGGCCTGTGATCAAAGAGCAAGAATATTCTCCTAGTCTCTTGAGAATATTCTCCTAGTCTCTAAACAACTCCAGAGGCTAAATAACTCTGATGCTAAATAGCTCCCCTTCCTGCCCTCCAAATCCCTTTTGCAGAAGACAGCATTTCAGCTCTCCCACTTGTCAGGGTTTTGCTTTCCTGTAGAGTTATACCTGTTAGTATAATAAGTAAATAAGGCTTCCTGCCATGAAGTAATTACACATTAGCAGAAATTACAGTACCTATTAGTCAGAAATTTAGTTTTCATTCCCTGATGTGGCAATTGTCTGAGCATTTGAAGAGGCAGGCAGGAGCCTGAGCATAGCATGATGAGAAGAGCTGGAAGAAAGGAAAAGCCTCTGCTCTGATAAGATGGAAGAATACCAGGTAACCACTGTGGGCAAGGAAAAGTGATGGCACCCAAAAAGCCTCTTTGTACCTCTTTAAAAGCAGGATATAAACTGCAGTCAGATTTGAAGTTGGACTGAGTAAAGTAAGCAAGCTTAAATGGAAAATGGAGTCTTTATGTTACAAATGTTTTACTTAAGTTATAGGCTAAATCTCTTGCTGCTGTAGTGCACAGTGCATGGGGACACCTCACCTGTGTTCAGAGACATGGAACAGATATGAACAACAGTCTGGAGAAAATCTTCTCCTCTTACCTTTCTTTTATGGGGATTTTTTTTTCATATACCACAATTAAAAGAAAAAAAAAAGGCAGAAAAAAAAAAAGGCAAGTTAGCTGTATTTTCATTCACTACGCTAAAAAAAAAAAAAAAAACCC
>VWYP01017693.1:59767-85664 GCA_013400435.1 Pycnonotus jocosus | reverse complement strand
CTGTATTTTCATGCACTACGCTAGAAAAAAAAAAAAATAGCCCCAAAACATTCTGGATGTAACCATTAATTACCCTTTAGGCTGGGAAACCCAGGCCCAGCAGCCATTCAGCCACCTCTGAAACAATGTTCCAAGTAATCCTTTTTTAAAGTCACATCTTGAAAACCCTCTGCATGCAAAGCCAGCATGGATCAGGAAAATCCTGTTACACAGAAAATGGACACTGATTAGGAAACATCTTTAAAGAGGCAATTGCAGCTGCACACAATATTAGACATGAGGTAAAATTTCTTGATTTCATGGAGAAAAGTTGAACGAGTAAACAGAAGAATGAAGGAAAGGAAGGGCAGATTGATAAAGGCACCACAACACATTTCTGACTAAAGCAATTTGACCCACTAATTTCTTAGCTCTGAAAAGCATAGCAAGAGAAAGAAATGGCAAGCAACCATTACAATAATAATAATAATAAAAAATCTGGTAAATTCTTCTGTGACTTTCAAAGTAAGAGCTGATGACTTTATTTTCTTTCTCCCTCATCGAGCAGCTTGGCTAAGAAAACTTTTGGATTTTGTTATTCACTCTTTATGCTGGCTTCTAGTCTACATGTTAATGTTTAGAAAATTCTAGGGATTCTTCCTCTCATTTGTTTGTAACTGGAGGAGATGATAAGCACAGATGGCTGCAAATTCACCATTTCAGGCAGATTTTTTTGCTTGGGTGAATGGATGAGCCTTTAGGTAATGTTTTTGGTGGTCTCCTACCTTCCTCCCCCAGAAGAGGGCAAATATTGCTCAGGCACCAGAAAATCTGAGGAGCTCTGTAACAGTATGGGAGGAGCATCCAAACTCTCCAGTTGCCTTGAAAATGTTTCACTGCTGACGTCTGAGGGATAGGGTAGATGATCCATGACTGAGCTTTGTGTTTGAACTTGTAATATCTCCTACATGTTCTCCACACCTTGAGACTGTGCAGTTACGATGTTACACTAAAGAGTAGCACAGCATTGGCACAGTGGGATATGAAAAAAGTCTGTTTCAGATATTGGAAGTCAAATACACCTTTGGGGTAACATGATTGCACATTGCAACATTGTGACTCTAAATTGCTGAAATATAAACAGAGATCAGGGGGAGGGTGAATTCTATTCCTTTCTGCAGACCTACCAGTGACTTGCTGCAGCACTGAATGTATCCACCAAAACTTCAAGGACCAAAGACTTTTAAGTGTCTGACCTGGGTATAAGCTTTCAAAATCAGGCCTTGCTTTTTATTAAAAGGTGGCAATCATCAGAGAAAAGCTCAGGCATCAATAGAAGTAATAAACCAACATGATTAGTGAGAAAACTTTTTAATTCAAAGAAATGGAAGAATGAACAACAAAATAACAGCCAGGAGAAAGAGACAGTGGACCACTCCAGCACCCCAGCAGTCTGCCAGATAATTTAGGAGGGAAATTAAGGAACTGAAACAAAAGGCAGCCTCATCATTTGCTAAGCTTGTGAATTCAGTCTCAGGAATAAAGCAAAGCTTAATAAAAACAGATGATGGGCCAGACTAATTGGAGCAGCAAATAGGAGAAAGAGAATTGAAATGCATATTGATTCTTTTTTATTGAAGTAAGAGACAATTGTGCAGAAAATGTTCCAACTCCTAAAGCTGATTAAGAATGAATAATATAAAGACTTATGAGTAATCAGAAGAAAATTATTAAATGCTAGAATTTATACTTTTATTTTTAAACTAATTGCTAGAAGTAAATGAGAATTTTGATTGCATGCTGGCAGCAAACCCAGAGGCCACTGATCTTGAAGAGATAGACTCTTTTACAGGAATCCTGTGGGTGGAAAAAATTGTCAATTGAGTTTAGTATCAATGAAAATGTTGAATTTCCTAGGTGTTTCCTTTAGTGGTTATACATTTTATCCATTAACAAGTTTTTAGCTATCCATAACTGAAAAATTGAACATGTTCCTTTACCATGCTAAAGGCTATCTATGGAACTCAGCCAATATGGAGGAGAGAGACGTGGACAGATTGTAATTTGTGCTATAAATGAATAAATACTGTTGGTTCAAGGATATATATTATTAATTTGCCCACAAGATGTGTTTTGCTACGTTTTAAGATAGATGTAATAAATACAAAATTTGTGCTGGTGATGTAGTTTGAGCATGCTTTCAAAACATTTATAGAAAAAGAACCTGTTTAAATAATGCATTGATTCATATGCATATACTAGGGTCCCACTGTTAATCATTTAGAGCTAAATGGAAGTGAGGTTCTGCTCTGCATATTTTTCCTAATGCATACAAGGTGGATATTTGTGTTTTTTACAGCTCTAACTAGAATTATTTAATATATTACTAGCAGTTGTAAAAACCATATTGCTTCTCCCTAATTCTCTTTGCAGAAAATGTCATGATATCAGGGTTCAAACGGCCATTCTTCGCTGTCTGGTTTACCTGGATGCTGTTTTTCTTCTAACTGATTTTCTTTAAAGTTGTACATTTTCAAGATGCTTCAAACTATTTAGAAAGCACTGCAGAAGAAGAAGTCTTACAGCTTGGGTTGTTCAGTGGTGCTATACTATTTTTCTGTTTTCTTTTTGTTTTAAGTTGTGGAGAGTGGTCATACAAATACAACAGCAGAGGAATCTCAGAAGCAAAAGTAGGAAGATTCCTGGTATTCTCATTTCCTCCGTATGCAGAAAAACCCTAGGATATTGATGGCCTTGCAATATTATTGATATTGCATTAAAAAGACACAAAAGGAGCATATGTTCCTTCTCATACAAGATCTTGGGAATCTCCTGGAGGAATGGTCAGGAATTATTTTATCCTTCTTAGACAATGCATCCAAGAAATTATTAAAGGTGCATTTAATACATGTCTTAAAATTGTTGTCTTGAGATTTTGTCCAGTCTCATAATTTTGTCTCTCCGCTTCTAAAATCCTCTTAAGGAACTCAGACAAATTTAAAACATGCAGAATAGTTGTAATAAATGTTATACCCAGTGAATGAGGAGTGTTTAACTTCTTTTTCCTTTGAGACCCAGAGACAGCAAAACACCATAAAGCATATATGGGAGTTATTTTGTTAGGGCTACAGAAGAAAACCACAAATTTTAATTGGCAGGAACAAGCAGGCTTTTCACTTGATTCTTGCTGCAGGCAGCAGGGATTTAGATGTTATATTCTTTCTCAGTGTTGCAAGCATTTTAAAATAAAAATGTTTGTTTGCATTTCCAGCTCTGTCTCATTCAAACATTTTTTTTTCCTAGAGTGAAGAAAACTGTACGATGTAGGTACATTCCCCCATCTCTTTGGCAAATGAATTTTCAAAAAATTCTTTCAATCCAGACCAATATTGCTTGCTTCCTGGATGCTTTCAGTTTCTGTGAGGTGATAAGTGCTCCCTGTTGAAACCCAGTAGCTGAAAGGGCTATGAGATGTGCTGCTTCAGGAGGCCTAAAGTTCTCAAATGCATCTTCTCTTTTTACTGATCTTGAAGTGAAAATGTTTTACTCTAGTAATAGAAAGATGCCTTCATTGTTGCCCAAATTAGGGCAAAAAAGCTTCCTGTTAAAAAAAAGATCTGAACACACTTAGATTCCGATCGGATGTGATTGGATCATCATGCCTAATTTGTCCATTGAAGTAGAACCACAAAGTCAAACTTTCTGAAATGTCATCAATTATGTCTTAACTATAATCAGGCTCTGCTATTACTACTTCTCTCATAAATTTTTGCAAATCCTGTTACACATAAGAACCAAAATTAGAGAAGTAATGCAGAGGAAATGGGGTTTCTGGTGTCAGAGCTTTAAGAAATAAAGCAAAAATGCAACAGAAATCCTTGGGGAGGGAGAAGACAATTATTGATGCAACAATGCTGATTGGTGGAAGTGGATGCGCACAGTTATTCCTCTACTGAATTCTGTAATTGTGTCTATTTGTATTTATAGATTGGGCAATTTTCAGGCACTCATGCAGACAAACATCACTTTCCAGAGGTAACTGATCTGCTTGAGAATCTTTGGCAATTAAACACAACAATATTGAAAACCACTGCATCTTGACTTTTGTGCACAGCAGTCCTAGGTCTCACTATTTCTAGGGCTTCATCAAATTAACAAACACAACTTATACAGCCAAAGTGGGCTCTGGAAATGATCAATGCCCTCAGAAGTGACTGTCACTGGCCACTTTCCTAGATTTTTTCCTCAAATAACTCTCTGCTTCTCCCCAGAGTTTTGAATTCTTGCTGTTCACTGGAAGCGTCAGAAGAAACACAACCTTTCTTTCATGCCTAGATTATGCATTATTCCATTGCTTCTCAAGAAATTTAAGCCAGAATATTCTGATTTTTACTCACCTCAGTAGGTTGGATTTCACTATTCGAGTGATTGAGCTGATATATGAGCTGGGGGAGAAAGAGAAAAAAAGCACTTCTTGAGTGGACAACACCACGTACATTTTTGCAGTAAAGTTGGATGTGGATGTGGCACTTAGGAAGGAACGTGGTTTAAAGGTAATATGCTAACAGCTGGACTTGAACTTAGAAGTATTTTTGAATCTAAATGATTCTATGATTTGTGTCAATTGAAACCTCTGAATTCACTGTGAGAGAACTTTGGAAACTTTGGGAAAGTGCAGAACAGCAGGTTCTGAACAGAAGCTACAGCTCTGAGTGCTCAGTGTGTTGGTGGTAACTGCTTTACTCATGCTGATCAGTGAGTTTAGCATATGAATGGTGTTCACTTACAATTTAAGCAAATTATTATCAATTCCTATCAAATTATTAATTAAAAGTCAATGGAACTTGTGAAATGATCAGAAGACTGTGAAGATAGCTGGGACAAGAATCATTAAGTGTGTTCTGCTTTTAACAGAGATTTCTCTGGGTACCACGCAGAACAAAAATACTTGAGTGAAGCAGAGAAATAATGAAAAATATGTTGCTAATGTAGTTACATAATAAAATCATAGTTATGCTGTATTTTCTGTCCTCTGATGCTGTATTAGGAAAAGGAAGGATGAACTCCAGAACATTCAAGAAAAACTGGAGAGAGACAACTCTCCTGTTCCACATGACTAAAACCTGTTTTTGTGTATGAGATGGAGTTGCATCTTCAGTCAGACTTAGCAAAACTGTGTTTCAGCAGATTTAAAAGTGCTTTTATTGTAAATGCTGTATTTGTTAAAGTGTATATTTGATTAAATAAGCTGCTGCATCCAGGCAGGTGGTGAGAAAAAAAAAATTATGAATGTACCCAGTTTGGCTCTGTTGGGGAGAACAGTCTTCTCTGGAAGGTACCCCTTGTCTGGAGCTGTTACAAAATGGTGGAAGCATTGTCTCAATGCCAAAGAGAGGGAGGTTACATTTTCCTGTTGTTACCAACTATGTGCATCCCTCCATGAAAATTGTTGCTTTTTCCATGAAAATTGCTGCTTTAAACTCCCGTTGTTACCCTTGCACAGTGAAATCTTGCTACCTCAGTTTCCTGCTGTCATCTTAATATAGCTGCCCATATCTTTGCTGCTTTCTCCATATGGGAACATGACTGATGATTTTTGGTATTGTAGGAAGGCTAAAGATGAGGTCATTACTTTTGTTTTTACTTCTAACTCCAGACATGGTTCAGACCAAGCTTTGCTGGTATGCAAACCTCATGAATCAATCCACTGGATTGCTTCATTGCACTTTGTTTCCTGCTTGTTTAGCCCGTGGCTGATTGTTGAAATGTGCTCTATGACACTTCTTTTAATGTTATTTACTGCTAAAAGGAAGTTTAAATTTTCCATTTGGTTTCTTTCTATGAGTTAAACATCATGCTTTTCTGCTCACAACAATAATTTAAGTTGTAGAGGGACATGTTTTGACAGGAACACCACATGTAATTTTAAAATTAAAAGTTGCAAAAATTCATGACTTATATAGTATGACAGTTTTAGGCCTTTATGTTCCTAAAAGACTGGGCAATGTGAACAAGACATTTCCTTTAATTGGCTTTATGTACTGTTCCCTATAGTGCAACATCCAAAGGGCCTTTAGTCTGCAAGATTATATTGGCTGAGGGAAGGGGCTACAGGCTGTTGCTTCTGGGATAGTGCTGGTGTTGCAGGATGCTGTAGTGTTACACCAGTGGCATCCCTGGTACATGCATGAGCAGCTAAACCTGCCCTTTTTTTTCCTCAAAGTGCTGCCATAACTTTTAATATTTTTGATTGGTCCACTCTTTAACAAAGCTAGCACAACAGTTGTCAAGGTGATGAAGTGGTGAGCAGCACTTGAAAATTTTGTCTGGTTCCTTCCTAATAGCAATTTGGCAAGGAATTTGAGTGCACTGCTTGTTTTTCTGTTTGCATAATCGAGTAATCATGCATATCTGTTAGTGTTAAACCTTTATAAGTACTAATAATAAGTTGCAGAAAACTCCAGAAGTGAAACCAAAGTAAAGCAAAATGAATAAAAAGGATAAACAGGAAAATAAATATGCAAATAATGGGAAGGAACATGTTTAAAAAACAAAATTTTCAGAGACAGTATAGTATCTGAAATTATAGAGTGAAAGTGTATACATGAGGAAATTAAAATACTCCCCCATGGCATAACAAATAGGCGGCCTTCATAGAAACCTTGTAAGAACATATTTCCTAGTTAAATAACAAAAAATTGGGAACCCCTATAATGTTAAACCATTAAAAACAATAACAACCCCCCCCAACAAACTCCCTTTTGGAAATTGATATAGGCAATCTTAGAAGAAAATGAATTGTGCTTGTGAAATTCCAGAAGAATTTATTCAAGTACTTCATATTTCAGGTGCTACATTTTTATCTTCAAATTCCTCACTTAGAAAACAGTGGGGCCAGCTGCTATATATCTTCTTCTGAGAAATAATTATGGCCTTTTTTTGGTCTGTAAAGGACTTGCAAGCAGAACAGACTACAATCTAGGAATGAAATTCCTGAAGTGATTGGAAGAAGGAAGAAATTTAACAACCTGAACCTGTTTGTCAAGATATTCCCTACTGATCAAAGAGTAATCTGAGAGAGGTGTAGAGAGAAAATCATCAATAGGCTAGAGAGTCTAAGGGAAAAAGATAAAGGCAATAGTTTAAGTCCAATAAGAAAAGAGAAAGAGAATCCCCCAATAAGGATTTTATTTTATCAAAGTTGGAAGTAAATACAACAGAAGACAATTTAGAAATTGTCAAAATTAAAATGACTCTTGAGATCAAAAGTCTTCTTGTGTGTGAAAAGTTGTTCTGCTGGCACTGTTGATACAGTTGTGTGCAGATGTTGTTGTCCTTGCTTCTTTGAAGTAAACATTTTTGCATCTTTGTATATTTTATTACAAAGAAAATTAAACTCATAAATAAATAAAGGTTTGTGATGCAATCAGTTCTAATCTCCTAATAGAGAGATTAAGACATTCTCAAGTTGAATTTTTTTTCATTTCCTCTACTTTTCTAGTCTTGGTCTCTTAAGTTGCCTTTTTGCTGAATGTCATGGTACAGGGTCTTCAGTTTAAGTTTCCAAACACCACCAAAGTGTTATATTTTCCTGCTTCCTTCCTTCCTCTTTCATATTATTAGTTTATCAGTTGAATATATTAATTAGTTTAATATATTTTTAGTTAAATAGTCATCTGATGCTTCTCTCTTTTTCCACTCTGACAGTCACCTTAGAGTCAAGTTTTTTGATTTCCTCCATATTCTTCTATGGGCATTTTAAAAAAATCCAAGAAGGATCATTCTGAGCCATTGTGATTTCCAGTGATGGAAAAGAATACATCTCTATTGTTTCAATAGAAGAAGATACTTACTAGTGTCAATTCTTAATTTTAAGAGAGAGCTATGCTGCTGCTCTCTGAACAGTGATATATAACACCCCCCTATTTGCAGTTACCCAGTGGGTCTGGGGCTTCTTATATAACAGTTTAAAATGCAATTTATGTGAGATAAACAAAAATTAATTTTTCATGAATAGAAAAACTAAGGCTTTACTCAGTCTACCTTAGTTTCTTCTCCCTGATGGTCACCAGTGATCCTGCTAGAAATGTAGGGAAAAGTATAAGACGCACAAAAGCGTGATATTTTATCCAAATATTCTCCAAGCAACCACTGATCAGTGATTTTTGAAGCTCCTGAGTCAGAGATACTGCTTCATATTCAGTGCTGCTAAATAATGTTTTTTAGTCAAGAGTTTTTTCTGTGCCCTTTTGAATCAAAGTAATCTTTATTGTATCCACAAAACAGCTGAACTACACATCTGAAGAACCATCTCTGCCTATTGTGAATCCATCATTTAGTATTGTCATTCACTGTCCTTTAATTCTTAACTCAGCACAGAAGATGAACAACCTTTCTCTATTGCACTCATTATTTATACACATCCATCATATTTCTCCTGGTTCATGGCACCTCTTAGATGATCTTGGTTGCTCCTCTCTACTCCTCTCCTGATTCTGTTACACTCTTCTGTCACTTTGTGTGATGGGCAGTGTTGTGGTTTTGCTGCTGTGCAGAGCTGTCCCTTTGAGGGGGCTGTTTTGGAAGGGGTGTCTGGAGTCAGAGGGTGGCTGCCCCTGCCTGAGCACCTCGCTTAGGGGAGCACTGCACAGGCTTTGGTAGCAGCAGTAGGCAGGTCTGGAGGCTCCTCTGAGGAGAGTGAGGGCCAGAGGGCATGCACAGATCTTCTGAAGAGGGCAGAAAGGGGAGCAGGTGGAGTGGAGCTGCCTGCAACTCAGACAATCCTAAAATTGTATGGAAAGAAGGACTTGCCCACAGGGCAATGGTAGGTAGGGAAAGGCTTGCATATCAACTGCTCATATTTCTGTTCTGTCTCTCCATGCTGCTTTTTTTTACTTTTCCTTTATTATGTTAATTTGCATTCAGATGAATTATGCCATTTTAGTGATCTTGGCTGATACAGAGAAAGGTGTTTCTCTCTCAGGTGTGACTGTGTTTGAATCCTGCCATTCTTTTAAAAACCAAAGGATCTTGTCCCATTATCAGGAGCCTGGTTCCCTCCTGAAGGCACATGGGCACCTCAGCTGCAGTGGGAGGAGGTACCAGTGGCAGCAGGGCTACCTGGAATTGTAAAGATTTACTAGTGAGAATTGCTGTGACTAAGTTTTTAGATCTGTTCCCTGCTTCTCTCTGACATGTAACTGCTGTGTTCTGCATCCTTCATGGTGAAGATCTGTACAAGAAAGGAATACAGGTGAACTTGCCTCTGATAAGTAATAGCTGTGTTAATTACCCAATACAGCCTCGCCCCTGATGAGTAACAGCTATATCCAATAAGGATGAGTGAGATAAAAGAGGGGGTGAGATGGTAAGGGGAGGATCTTGAGGATTGTGAAGGAGAGGATCATGAAGTAGGCTCCTGGGGAAATAATCACTGCTGTGAGGTCAGTGTGGGTCTGCAGTTAGAGCCTGTTGTTGGAAGCTGCAGTCACAGTCTAGCTGGTTAAAAGCCTGCATTCAGAGTCTGCAAACCAGTACATGGAGTCAGAGTTTAGCAGGAAATCACCAGCAGTCAGAGGCAGCAAGGGAAACCTACAGTAGGAGCTTGCTGCAGCCAGAGGCAGTGAATAGTTGGAGTCAGGATGGCTGAGCTGTAAAGAGGAATAAACCAGGACCCTTTTCATGCTGTGATGAACAAGAAGTCTGTGTCTCAGCTCTTTTTTGCCCTCTCCTAAGAGGGCTGCTGTGACAAAGTTCCATCTCAGTTACAATGGTTTTGGTTCAGCATAGGGCTGTCCTGTCATCGCTGTATATGATTATGAGCACCGCATTGACATTGTGCTGTGGCACCCAGCTCCTCGTCTTTAGGAGACACTTATACTACAACACTTCATAGCTTTGGATTTATCCTCATGGCATTGATGGAAGCAGTCCAATCCCTAGTGAGTTACACAAAAGTGAAAATCAGCAGTGTTCAGATGAAGCATAGGTTAAGTGTTCCCATCTTTCTCCAGGTTCCCTCCTCTCAAGGTAGTTTGTGCTTCACCAATGATAAGGAAGAGCTTGCTACTTTCACCACCTTCTTTGTATCCTCCCACACAATTAACAGGTGGACCCACCCTTCACCTCACTCTTTAGTTGGTGGCTCCCTGCCTCTTTCCGCCCCAGAGACTCTGACAGGAAGGCAGGCACATATATAATGTGTGAGGAGTATTGGTAGGTATAATTTGTCTTTGTTATGCTGTCTCTCATAAAACACCCACTGCAATTTATAAGCATGTTCAACATACCACAAAAAATTTATTCTTCTGCCCTCACAGCATAGGCAGATTGTGGGTAGATATGCCTGCAGAAAATGAGGTTTGCATTGTGCTAGTAGATTTTGTGGCAGTACAATTTAGAAAAGTTTTCATTGGGGTTGGTTTTAAATTGTGACAGATGTCAAATTTCTCTGACACAAATAATAATAAAGCAGCCTCAAATGAAGAAAAACTAACTCCAATTGCACAAGAAACCCTTTCTGGTATTGTGAGGTGTTAAAAGCAAAAATAACACTTTTTTATAGCTGTAAAGATGTAGGCTGAAGCATGTTTTCTGTAAAAGTGAGCTTAAAAC
The DNA here is from genome assembly GCA_013400435.1 of Pycnonotus jocosus. Classification (NCBI taxonomy): domain Eukaryota; kingdom Metazoa; phylum Chordata; class Aves; order Passeriformes; family Pycnonotidae; genus Pycnonotus; species Pycnonotus jocosus. Next base: position 75,071 of record VWYP01017693.1, on the reverse strand, counting down.
TTATCTTTCTCTTGAATATTTTAAGAGGAGTAATTGATATCTCTTATATGTAGCTTGTCTTCTGTCAGTTTATAGCAGAACTATGGTTTCAGAGGTGCAATTGGCTCAAGTCTGCACAATAACTTCTGTAGACGCTTCCAGCTGAAGCTTTATGTTACGCAATGAAATTCTGAAATGAGATATATTTTAATTAGGAGATAATAGTGATAATACCAAGCTTTGTTTATTAAGTAGTCTAAAGGTTCAAATGAGCTGTGAATTTTGAAGAAGACTTTGGCAGGAGATGAAAAACACAACAGCATAGTTCAGAATTCCCTTTAGTCCAGATGCAATCTCATTAGTGCTGTGCGAAAGTTCAAAATAAAATGAGGCCAGGATATTCTGTAGCTGTTTGCCTTTGACATTCCTAATCTGGGAATGTTTTGAAAAAAATAAGCACTTGTGTTTTTAAAACAGACATTGAACTTTGTGAAAACATCCAGTTGTGGATGGTTGTAAGGTGCCAGAGACCAGGAGGGAACAAATGTGTTGCTTGTTTGCTAATCACTGTGGAGACATTGTGCCTGAATCATCTACATTAATTCATCAGTTTATTTGGCCCTCAAATCTTGAACACATAAATGATCTAGAAAGGCTTTTGTGTCCCTTTCAGTGTCTCATTTCACTGCCTTTCTAGATCAGACAATCTTGCAGGTCAGATTCCTTCACCCTGCTCCTAACCCACAGGTTTTCAGCAGGCTATATGAAGAGTTTTGCTAACATATGATTGTTTTTCAAATACCAGGTCCTTTTAAAGGAGTGTAAGCTATACAAAATACAGTTTAAATGAATGAAAATACAGTAGATGTGTAATTTCAGCCACTCATCAATATGTTTTATGGCCTTTTCTAAAAAATTAGACTCGCAATTATAATTTGATTTTTAATATTTCTTTGCTCAGAATACTGTTCATAGGCAACAACATATCACTGTCAGTAAGCTTGAGAGAGAAATAAGCTCAGAAGAATTAGTATTGTTTCAAAAATAGCTCTTACTCATCAGAAAATCAATCCTGGTATCAGCATGGGTAGGTCCATTGACTGTCATCTTGGTGCCCAGTAGTGGAACGGCAGGCAACACATGAAAAAGGAATGAAGCTTATATAAAAGCCATCAACATGGAGCTGGATGGATACAGGATGCACTTATGGCTCTTGAGAATTTGTATTTACTCTTCTTTTTGTCTGTAAAAGAAACAAATGGCAGCAGCTTTACAACAATCAAAGAAAACACTTACTAAAACAGGTAAAAAGTCATGAATAAATTCATGGCATAATAATAAAAGCTCCATCACAAGTTATTAAATTCAAAGATGTAAACACTGTCTTGGTGAGACCTTAAGCCATAGATTTCTGGAAGCTGAGAGGACTGTGTTTATTGCCCTCTTGTTTCTGACACATCTGCTACTGTCCAACCGCAGACAGGATGCTGGATGAAGTTGACTTTGTTCTGAGCAATACACTCATCTTTTTTTCTTATTTTTTAATGTAGAAAAGGAACATAAAAGATATGACTGCCTGACCTCTTCTTTCCCTGCCTCCAGGCACTTGCAACCTGACAGTTGTTTTTTACACTGCTTTATATGGGAAATAACAGTGCTGAAATAATTTAAAACAAGTCCATGAGGAATAAATTGATCCCTTCAGTTTATCTACTTTGGGGCCAAGTTTTTCTCTCTAGCACAGCAGATAAGTTTTGCAGTCTTTTTTGCATACACAAAAGTCAGTTTCACCATTTTTTTTTTCTTGATTGCATTACCACAAACAAGAGATCCATAGGTAGCTCTCCAACACCACTATACATTTACTGAATACGGGTTAACATTTTTGCAGCTACATTTTGCAACTTTAAAACAGTGGGTTTTTTAATGTCCTGGAAGGAAACAATGGAATCAGTTACAACTATAGGCAGCAAACAATTCAGAAACCACCTAGAAAGGGTGTCTGTTTTAAACAAGTGTCTAGTAAACAACTAATCAATAATCTAGAGCTTTCTGAGAAGTATTAAGCATTATTGGCTCTCAGAAAAGATAGATAAGAATGAACCTTATGGTCTCCAAAGACATCATAAGGACAATTAATCAGGCAACAGGAGGTTCAAAGTATCCATCTTTAACTTGCACTTTTCTCCATGAATGAGGACATTTATAGTGACCCTGTGACATCCCGACTTTCATAGTACTTCTGTTTTGTGGGAAAGTTAACGTCAGCCACTTTCCTCTCTTCCCAAATAACTTTAACACAAGTGAAAATGTGCTTTCTGTATCCATTATAGTCACTAAATACCAGCAAAACTGCTGAAAGACGTGTATTGAATAAACAGAAGTGCACCTTTGAAGCTAGTCCCATCTGGCAAATAAAAGAATAGACATGTCAGCAAGGCAAGTTTAGCTTACTTCAAAAAGAAAAAGTGTGTAGCTTCCAAAACCAAGGCCAGCCAGAAACTTCAAGCTTGATTTAAATGAGGAATAGAATCACAGAATACACTGAGTTGGAAGTAACCCTCACTTGGAGTGCAGAGCACAGTGGGACAGACCTTTCCCTGCCTGGCTGGTGATTCTGTGCCTGATGCTCCTCAGGACAGGGCTGGCCCTCCTGGCTGCCAGGGCACTGCTGACTCATGTTCAACTTGCCATTGACCAGGACACCCAGATCTCCTTCTACACAGCTGATCTCCAGCCTCTTGTTCCCAAGTCTGTCCATACATCCAGAGTTGCCCCATCCCAGGTGCAGAACGTGGCTTAAATTCCCTTGTTGAACTTCACACAGTTTGTGATTGCCCACGTCCCTGATTTGTCAAGGTCTCTCATTAGGGCCTCTCTGCCTTTGAGGGAGTTAACTCCTCCCACTTTAGTGTTGTGGGCAACCTTAATATCCTTCTGAGTCCTGTGTCCAAGTCATTTATGAAGATATTGGAGAGTATTTGCCATATGATGGAGCCCTGTGGAGCGTCATTAGTGACTGGTAAGCAGTCTGATGTCACCCCATTCCCTACAACCCTTTGTAGCTGACCCATGAGCCAGTTGCTCACCCATCACATGATGTCCAGCTGAATGATGGACATTTACAGAATCAAAAACTTCTATCCTAGCTTCCCAAGCAAGTTTCTGAAAAGACAAGTGGTGAAATTAAGGAAAGTAAGTTTGACAAGGAAAACTTTCACCTCATGATGCCATGTTGGCTGTGACTGATGACTGTGTTGTCCTTCAGGTGTTTTTCAATAAATCCCAGAATAATCTTCTCCAAAATTTTGCCATGCACTGAAGTAAGATTCTTGGACCTGTAGTTTTTGGGGTCATCCTTCTTGAAAATTAGGACAACATTTGCCAGATTCCAGTCAACTGGGGCATCTCCAGACTTTTAAGACCATTCCAAGGTCACTGAGGGAGGCCTCAAACTGACATCGGCTGGCTCTTTGAGTATTCTCAAATGAAACCCATCTGATTCCAAAGACTTAGAGGGATCCAGCTAGAGCAGCAGATCCCATACAAATAATGAAATTTAATGAAATGAACAAAATTACAGAACATGAAAGCCAGGTTTTCCTTGCTCTGTTAACTTTTCTGTTACAGCTCTGCAGTGCTCTCTCCAAGGTAGCCTGGGACTGCTTTCTTCCCTCTTCTACTACAAAGCAGCAGGTCAAAGAGGTGGCTTCAAAGCTTCAACCAGAGAGAGAAAAGTGTGTGTGCTTGGAAAACTCTTTGTAAGTAAGAGAATGGGAATATAATTCTCTCCTCATAAGAATGTCTGGACATAATAATCCTGCTGTTTATCAGAGCCACTTTTTTGGAGGTTGCTTTCTTCATACCTTTTCCCTTTTCCCTGACTGCCTTGGTTTTTTGATGGCAGTTTTTTAAGTCCCAATGCTATTCCTGGAGAATAAGAAACAACTTCACTCATTTTCAATGCAGATCTCTATTTTCTGTATCTCTGTGTTTCTAACTTGTGACAGTTTTAGGAAGCTGGTAAGTTAAGAGCTTGATTTGTTTTGATTGTTTTGCATAACCTATTTTGTGTAATTACCAGAATTTGTAGTCAAGGACAGAGAAGAAATCATAAAACATAAGAAAATCTCATGTTTATTAAATAATGAGGCTCATCTAGCCAGCTTCTTGGTTGCAGTGTGATAAATCATGTGTCCTTAATAAGGAATAAGTAACACTGTTTCAGGTATAATCCTTCTCTTATTGTCAAGATTAGTACAATTATTAAATCTATATGGAGCTCCACACTGGATATTTAGTGTGCTTGCATTTTTTATTAGAGTGAAGATTCTAATTCAACCACAGTTTTAAACCTGAATACTTTATGCTAAACAACACAGAAAAGAAGCCTTTTTACAGAAACCATTAAGCCCAAAAAAGAGAGGTCACATGTGTTTCTGTGCAGTATACTTAAAATACATACTTATATGGCTTTCATAACAATTAATTCTGTTACATTTTGTATGGCTTAGAGACTTCTCAGATATTGCTTGAAACCAGTCATCCATAGATGTGTATCTCACTTGCCACTTCCCATTCAGAGAAAGGATGTTTAGATTGCTCTTCTTCACCTTACACCTTAAACACTAATAATTGTGAAGAGAGATATTGGTCACTGGGTATTTTATATATGTACCTATCATTTTTTCTGTCCTTAAATGCAACTTCTCTTGCTGAAATTCTGTGTATCAGCCTAGTTGAAATTCAGCTATAGCAGTTTGTATGCTGCCAAATCTAGACTGTAACCCACAGGGGACTTCATTAGTAGATAACTTTTTTTTTCAGTTCAAAGATTTCACTTGAGAGTTTTAAAACTCTCTAGTTTGCTAATTAGCTTATCTCCAAGGACTGCATTTAACAGTGTACAAACCTTTTTTATTGATGTGGGCATTCGCACACATATCCATTCAACTTACAGCATCACCATCCCCTGTTGCATTCAAGGACAAATGCTTTTAAACTTTGTGTGTCATAGGCTTTCCCTGGTCTATCATCTCTGCTTTTGCAGCATGCCTCTTTTCTTCTAATGTACATGAGCATAAATAAACTAGTTTTAAATACACTAGTGTCATTTATTGAACGTGTTAAGAATGAGAGTTACTGTTGCACTGCAAGAGATTTCCCTCATGGTTACATTTTTTAAAGTCCAATGTTAGTTAATTCTTATAATTGGAATAATCAAGTCAGTCCCTAACAGAATATTAATCACAAGTCTTGACATAAGACTGTATTCCTAAAGTGTTATTCTGTGGATTGCACAATTTCCAGGCTGAGTAACATGGCTGATCAGGTCTGCATAATCAATTCCAGTCTGCAGCAACCTAATTGTACTGAAACGGAAAGATTTCTTTTGTTCCATCAGGACTCATTATGTAGCAGTTTCAGAGTGCCCCTCCATTACTGAAATGTTTCAGCTTTTCAGTGTCTGCTGCACAGGTTCTGGATGAGTCGATGTTCCCAGCCCTGTCACCTCACTCCAGATTTCTATTTAGTGATGGGACAGACTCCATTATCCAAAGAGTGTTGGAGGAAAATGCTTGTATTTTGATGGATGCTCTGACAAGATGAGTACCTCAGAAGTCATGATCTTGGTATTGTGCACTTAGTAATGTTGTTTGAAATTTTTACTCCATTTTTTTCATGTTTCACATAAAAACAGAGTCCTGAAAGACTGTGGTTTCACAGTGAAAGTGTCAGTTCTTGATATAGAGAATTGTACTCACAAAAAGGTGGTAGATACATACTTATTGGAAGGAGGCTTATGTTATTGTGGTTCTAGTTTCTCTTCCTGTGAACGTAGAATTGATGCTTAGTGCACATCTATGGGCCTTGGCTGTCCAATTCCAACTGACTTGACTTAGTGAGAGGTTTTTTTTTCGTTTTTTGGTTTTTTTTTTAATCAAAGGCTATTTCAAAACTTAGTCAGAGTTTTCCTCAGGAAACACACCTGCACGCCCAAATTTTCAGTCACTGTACTGCATTAATCTCTGCACTGCTTGAGTAGTATGTAATTAGATGGAATTGTTAGATATAACCCAATGCAAGTGCTATCTGAAAATAGCATTTCTTCATGCATTGCTTTTCCTCTGTATAGATAGAGGAGGGAATAGGTCTTTTATGCTTTTCAGATTGGATAAGCACTTCTGATCTGAATTCGGTCAAAAAGATTATTATGTGTCTGTTGCCCATTTGTTTTTCTGAGAGATTGCATCTGGGAGAGCTGACATCTTTAAATGATCTGGATTTTGGATCCAAAGCAGTGACTAAAATATTTTTGTGAGTTTCCAGCATTGTAATTTTACTAAAATTCTCCTCTGTTTAGTTCTGTATTTAGTTCCTTATATGTGTGTGGGCCTTTAAGCTCACCTTGCTTAAGTGCTGAAATGATAGACCCCTCACACTCGGAAATCAAAAACCAAAAGTATGCACTGTTGAATGCTCCTAAAACTTTTAGGATTTAGCTCAAAACTGCAATTTTCAATGGTAGGACAAAGTCTAGGTACTCCTCTTTTTTTACTGGATTTGCTTGTTTTCAAGATGATAGAGTAAGATTTTCATACAATAATTAATTTAACAAGTAGAAGGAAAGAAGTGTTTCAGAATCTGTCCCTGCTATACCTGTGACAGTCATTCTTGAATGTCCAAAAGACTAGTTCAGCTAATGGAATTTCTTTAGTATGTGAAAGTACTTTTGGTGTATTTTTTTTTCCTTACATAATAACGTGAAAAAGTGCATTAAATATTTATTAATACTGGGCATTCAGTAGACCATCTGTCATTGTGCTTTTGTCTGTTGTTTGCAGAAGTTTGACTTTATTGAGGTCAGTTTTACTTATGTATGCTCCTGTATCCTTGTTTTAAATTATGGTTTTTGTTGTGGGGTGTGTACTGAATCATAGTCAGTTTTATGACAGTCCATTCAGGTTTGATAATGATTGACTCTAGAAGGTAAGACCCAGTAGCCTGAGAATCACTATATTTGCTATTGTGTCTATTCATGAAAAGTAAGGGGTTTTTTTGTGTGAGTTTTTACCCTCTTCCTTTTCCAGAATATAAATCATATTACCAAATTCATTTGTCATTGTTCTACAGCTATCTTAGATCCAAGGCCAAATTTATTGCTCTTTGTCTTTCATGCCTTTTAGAGTGCTATAATTTCTTCTGCTCTTGAAGTGGAATACTTAAAAAAGGTTAAAAAAAAAAGGTACAAGGTAAAATGGACTCTTTTTCAGTGAAGTATTCTCCTTACACTTTAATCTGATAAAACTTTCTAAACCTGATAATCAAACCAACATAAAACAATAGGATTTATTTCAAGTTTGCTACTAAGGGAAGATCATGCTAACCTCTAGTTCTGGTTGCAAGTACTCTGGCACAGTCTTTTAGTGCCTTATTTGCTAAAAAAAAAAAAAAAGGCAATGAACGCACAGGAAATTAGCTATGAAAAACATAGAAACAAATATGTTAATAAATACCATGTTGTGCGCAGTTACTTTTTATCTGCAATACATTAAAAATTTCCTTGAAGGTATTCTTTATTTGTAGTACTTAATGGGCAGATTTTAATTTTTTTTTTTTTTTTAATTTATGATGTAGAACACATTTTGCAATTCAGATTCCACTGAACTTATAGAAAAAAGCTTTGCTATTCAAAAGTTTATAGAAAGGAGATCCAAGTGGTAATGTGAATTACCTAAAGAATTGAAATAAATATTTGAATGAAATGCTTTATATTATTTGAATAGAATTAATTGTATTAGACTGGATAAATCTCCACTGCTTACTGAAGAATTATTTTCTTTGGATTTGTTCTTATTTGTGGATTTACTTTCATTAAGTGGTTCAGCTGTCTCCTAATTTAATCTCTACTGAAACAGAACTGAAAGACAGCATTTTATAGGATTTCTGATTAGACATTTCAAACAATATTAACTACCAGTTTAATCCTTTTCTGGTCTCTGAACTGTGGAAGCTATTTTTTTTGTATTTATTTTTTTGAGTATACTAATTGCTAGAAGCTATGCCCTAAAGTTGTTTGGATAAACAATATTCACAACAGGGATAACCTCAGAGGAGCTACAGCTCAAACTTTCTCCTGCATGCCTACATGTGCTTGAATATGCATATCTGCGGGTTATCAAATTTCTGTCATGAATTTGTGTATTTGGAGAAAAAACTAATGTGATTCAGAAAAGTAGCAGCTGAATGCTCTTTCATATAATGTAAATGAAAGAGCAACCACTACAATAAATGCTGGAAAGTTTCTCCAGCTCCTGCTAGCACCAACCCCTGCTTCTATCCCAGACATGCAGTGCTGATGTAGGTATGTGTTACTCTGTTTTCCAAAATCTTTTTGGGTCAATCTGCCAGGATGCTGGATTGCTACCTAAAGTACCTTCAGGTGTCTTCGCCCATTTTACCTACTTCCTTGCTAAGTCTTTTCTCTGAAGGTAAGAGGACATAGCTTCAATGAGATGCTGCCACACAGATGTTGAAAACTGTCTGTTCACTATCTGGCCAGATGTAAAGCTTCTTCCTAGGTGCCCTGGGCCATCCAAGCTAAACTCACTGTGTAACCCTGCCAATTAATGTGCCTGAGGGGTATTTCTAGGGAGCAACTATTGCAAATTCTAAAGCCAGCTCCCAACTTGTTATTAGGAAATGCAAGTTCCTATATACTAAAGGCTGCTAATTTATGAGGGTCATATCATTGTCTAGGAGCTGACTGTGCCTGTTAGAAGTTCTTTTTTTGCTCTCACCTGGTCCCCATGTTTTCCCAGCAAAAGTGAAAGATGAAAGCAAAAGTGAAATGATGTTTCTAGATATATTTTAGGGACTGCAGTCTATACCTTAATCTTCACTGAAATATTCCATTGTAGTTCTGTATATTCTGTATATTCCTCTGGACTACTTTGTAAATCCATTAATTCTGCATTATTAGACAAGATTAAGTGTCTTGGAGAAGAGTTTCTTTTTGTGCTTTTCTGTTACCAGGCAGTCCTATTTCCAACGATCAATGAGAGTGGTCAGCTGACAGCTTCCTTTTCTTTTCTGTCAAATACAGTCAAATATCTTTGTTCAAGTGTTAAGAGGCAAGTGGTGCCAATACTTGACTGCTGGTACAGATGAGAGACATCCTGCAGCAGGCAAAGCGTTTTCACTATTGTGCAGGCTGCTCATCTAAACCCATAATTGCACGCCACGTGTACTCTCGAGCAACCATCTGACTGACTTGTGGGCAGACTCCATGCCATCTGAACAGATGGGCATGAGTGTAAGCTGACAAGGGAGCCCATATGTTCCTAAATTGTGAATGTTGAGGAGGGGATCCTTAGCCAAGAATGTGCAGATGACTTTCCAAGTCTTATGTGATTGTCATTAAGAAGAGTTGGCACTGCCAAGTGAAGCTCACTCTTTTGAGTTGACTCTTGCAGCAGTTCATTGTGGAGTGAATTTCCGGACAGCCTTTTATCCTGGCTGAACATTGGATGTCCTTAGACTTGAATCTTGCTTAGAGACTATTGTGGATTTTCCACAACACTTTCAAGTTTAGTCTTTGCTTGTAACATGTCAGGAAAGTACAAACATCTGTTCTTCACTCATCTTTTTCTTTTTTTTTTTTTTCCTCCAGAAAAGAGAGGATTTGAGTGTTAGGATGTGAAGCTAGGCCAAGAAATATCTCAAGGTTTTACATGATCCCCAACTGGTCATGACAAAACACAGATTAAAATAACCAATCTAAGTGGTTGATATAAACCATTAAGTCAAAGTATATGTTTGAGCACTTGAAGACAGTTGATATTTTTACTCATAGAGTCAAAGAATGGTATGAGTTCCAAGGAACACTAAAGAAAACCTGGTTCCAACCCTCCTGCCTTGGCCAGGGACATCTTTCACTAGACCAGGTTGCACACAGCTCCATCCAACCTGGCCTTGAACGCTTAAAGAGATAACTAAAATCTGATTATGTGTGACAAATTTAAACTTGTTTGACTGTATAATCAGTTATCAAAGGAAAAAGGAAGAAGAAAAGAAATCTTTACAAATTATATGATACCTATTTAATTTGTTTTATTAAATAGTTCCTCTGGGAGATAATAACTGTAATCTCTAAGACGTTGTAATAAAGAGCAACTAACAAGAAGTTACATGTTTGAAGAAAAAGTTCTCAACTCCTAAAGGAGAAATAATATGGCTTAGCTAAATAACAAATATTAATCTACTTTTAAAGTTGCATAAACTAAACTAATTTATGTTCATCTGAAAAGAAAGTTTGTTTAGCTTCTTGTAATTTAGCCTGCTGCCATAGCAACTTAAGACAATAAGACAAATCTATGTGAAGGTGGATTTGTATTTTGATAACTCCAGTATGTAACTCCAGTATTTTCAATCAAATTAACAATAGGAGTTCTATTACAATCATTGTTTCTATTGTTCAGCTGGAAAAAAAAAAAAAAAAAAAAAAGACTTAAAATGAGACAAATATAACAAGATTTTTTACAAAATCCAGAACTGTTTTGTGAGGAAAATGTAAGAATGCTGTACAGGGCAGCAAATCTACTGCAATTTTCCTGTCAACAAAAGATAGACTAGTATGGCTTTTTGTCAGTACACTTGGAACCCTGCCCCATCTCACTTGTGAGAAATAATATCCCCAACTTGGAAGAAAAAGATGACAATCTGAGCTACAGTTGAGTAACTTGAAAATTAGTCATTAGTGGAGGAAATCTCTCATACATTTGCAAATAAACATCATGCATGTGCACTGGAACAACGTGCCACGTTTCTTTAAAGAATCACATTTTGATTTGATTTGATTGGCCAAGTACCATCTGTCATCTCGGCAATGCCAGCAGGGTCCCATGTAAATCAGCACATTCCCAAGTTCTTTGATTGGAGCTGTAGCAAAGTGAATGGAAATCTCCCAAGCTGAATGCCTCATTTGAAAAGGCATTTCTTTCCCTGATTTGTAGTTTGTCATTAATAGCATGTACTGGGAGCTGAAACTGAAGTTCTGAAGGCTTTGCAAAGACGCCCATGCTTGCTCAGATCTAACACTGCTGTGTGAGTAATTGCTAGTTAGCAGCATGAGCATTTCCAGGCTGCTGACACTGTGAGCTTGACAACTGACAAGTTTCACTCCCATGCCATAATAACCCACAATGAAATGCAAAGCAGAAAACAAAGATTGCAACTTAAAAAGAAGACAAAAGAAACGTTAGCAAATCTTTATTCAGTGCTGCTGGAACATCATTATCTTGCCTTACGAAAGGTGATTATGGGCAAGAGGGAGGTTGCTGCTAATGTAAGCACGGGTGTAACTACAAAGTACACCTTTGTTGATGATTCCTTTGACAAATACTTCTGCATTGCAAGGGGGTTGGAGGGTTTCCCTTAATGTGGTGGTGCATCTCATAATACTTAATGTCTCATTAAAACCTCAGTAGAAATACAGCACCTTTATGTTTGTTTTACTAACTTGTAAAAAGTAATGTAGTAGACAATACCCTTTCAACTGCTTTAAGCCTGACACTCTTAATTCATTTTTTCAATAAGGCCTTGGGGATGAAAGAGGGGAAGGAAAAGTGTTTTCTGAAGGGGATTAACATAATTTTTGCCAAATAAAGACTTGCTCTCATTTAACTGAGCCAGGTGGTTCGAGGTCCTCTATCCCAGAAAAGCACCTTGCCAGGTGCTGCACTGCCACAGCATAGTAAACACATTTCAGCTTACTTTGTTTTAATGTTAAAACAGTAAACCTGTACTCTCTGTCCCTTTGGAACATTCACCTCGTCCATCTTTAGTGCTCCCTAATGAGAGTCCATGTTCTCTTCTGGTTCCCTAGTCTGCATCGTTCTGATTTCTTTGGGAGACCACTTCCCAGATCACTCAGAGTGAGTGCCCTAATAAGACTATCACTGATTGATTACCCAGAGAGGAAGAAATAGCTACCTAATATTCAGTTTTTCTATTTTTTTTCTATTTGAATTTTAGACAAATTTTCATTTTTAACTTGAAATTACTACTTTCCTTTAAAAAACCAGCAAAAATGAATTATAATTTATTTGCACTACAAAAGCATTTTTCTATCTTGCAAGTGATAGGTTCATTCAAATGATTTGAAATAATTTAAAATCTGTTGATTCATTTCAAATTGGCCATTCAAAAAAGAAAAGAAATTGCAAGACTTAAAATTCCTTACTGAATTTAAATATCTTGCAGAATAGGTATTGAAGAATACTTTTAGACTGCTATTTTGCTGGTAAGGCATATGAAAATAAGTGTCTTTTTTCTAATGCTGGAGGATGACCATGAGAGGATAATGGGTTGCTGACTTATCAAAAATACTATCAGTACTCACTGGTGTGACTGCATTGTTGCAGAGCTCAGTAACTCACTTACGATGAAGACTTTTGCATTTATAATTCCAGATTAAATAATGTATCTTTTAAAACTTGCTGTTCTTTCAGTTTTGCATGTTGCTGTTTTTCCTTTTTTTTTTCCCTCACAAGAAAAGAACTCATGTTATTTGGGCATCTTACCTTTTCATTTCTGCATTTTGCTACATGAAGATCAGTGCTCATTTCCCCAAAGATCAGCTGGTTTAAAACACAGCTTCTCCCACTCCCATATGAATTGATTGAAAAGCTACAAACATAACTAATTTTTAATTACATAAAATGCAAATTGGCTAAGAGAAAGTGGAACAGGAAGAAGCAGAACTTATATACAGCTCTTCCCCTGCCCACTTTCTTTTTGCAAATGACTGTTTCTCTCTCTGGCTTCAACCATCTCAGCAACTTTGGGCTGCATCACACAGGGTAGCCTGCCTGTCTGTTCCCAGCTCCTCCTTGCTCCTGTTTTGCACAAGCTGGGATTTTTCCCAGGTGCCACCTCTCATGTCTCTGGAACATCTCTCAGCAGCTCTTCCAGGGGAGGATCATCAGTCCCCTCCTCTAAATGTTCCTGTGTGGTATCTTCTCAGAGAAATGCCCAATGTAGCAGACGACTCACATAGCTCACTACTGAGAAGTTACTTCTGCCTGATAATGCAACTTGTAGCTTTCCTTAGCACTTCTTTTGCCTTTTTGGCTTCACTGTAGACTTTTTTTTTTTTTTTTTCCTTTAACTCACTCCTGTTTTTTATCCTTCAGTTTTCTTATATAGTCCATGCTAAATATGAAGATTTTATTTCAATTTATTTCATTCATGTAATATAATACATATAGATCTTAGTTTTTTGCATCTTTTTCCTGACTTCAAAACAATTCTTTATTCTTTATGACACAATACGTAAAAGTGATTGAAGCAAAGCTCATTTGCACCTTTAGAATGGCTGCAAGATATTGAAGGTGGCTCAGGGCAGACTGTTTGTAAGGTCACTAATTCAAAGATCTAGATTAGCTGGTTATTTCACAGTTAGTGCCTTTGGAACATCCCTAAGCTCTTGTGGTAAGGTTTTCCTTGATTCATAGCACAACAGAGGTTTTTCAAAACATCTTGTTGCCTATTTATGCTAGGATCTTAGAAAATCAAAGATTTAGGGGTAAGTGTTTCTTCAATAACTGTTATTTCTCTCTATATAATCTCATACATTTCAGAATTGCAATATTTTCAACCATTACCAATTGAGACAAGCTCACATTGTACCACTAAAAGATGTTATTACCAAATGAAGTTAGGGTTTTCAAAATTTACGGTTGTTTTGAAGGCTGAAATCAATACAACTATCTGAGTTTTTAGGTCTTGTTTATGAAGGAATATGCTGAGTTATTCTGTCTTTAAAAGAAGTTTTCAGCTTGCATCAAATTTGCCATTTATCTGTAAAACTTAATGGTATTTAATTACATCTCCTAAACAAGAAGTTTCAAAAGGTCCAGCCAAGATGTGAAATTATTTGAATGATGATAACAATGATGTGAATAGTAATACAGCTTGCATAGTGATCTTTGTTTTCCCAGGACATAGTAGGTCCAAATACAGATAACAAAAGGAGAAAATGCAGTCTGGAAGAGCATTGCTAGCAAGGATAGAGGGGTCATGGACTATGAAAAAAATCAAAATTAGCTTCTCTGATAGGATGTAGCAGAGAGGGACAGACATGCTGAAAACAACTGATACCAGAGTTTGAATATTTATTTGAATTAACTGAAATTCAGCCTTCTGAAAAGTGGGGTGTGCAGCGCAGATGGGTGGCCTAAATTCCTGCTGCAGTCTGTGGAGAGCAAGTTACATCTGAATCATCATTTCCTGATCCTGAGACAGGTGTCTAAGAGGTAAGGATGATTTGCTTTCTAGAGTTGTCTTCTGTCCTCTGTAGACTGTAGAGGGACCTTGGAGACTTGTTTAGGCTAAGGGTCTAGCTTGTAAACAGCTAAAATGAGATGAATTTAAAGAAGGAAGCTGAAAAATCAAGAACACAGAGGAAATCAACAGAAACAGTATGAGAGCTGAGAGTAATTTCAGATGGAAAGAGAAAGCTCAGTATGGTTTGTTTTATCTATAACAGGATTTACATGAAATGTGATCAATGTAGATAAGTGTTTTCATGGGAAGAAGTTACCGGGTATCACAGAGCTCTTTAGTCTAACAGGGAACTGCATAACAAGAACCAGCAGCTGGAAGACAAAACTAGAAGCATGCCAGCTGAAAATAAAGTGTGAATCATTAAGAACAAGGATGATTAAAATGTAAAAGATGATCTTGGCAAGTGTTGAATTGTCTATTCTGCAGGCTTAAAGTCAGTATCAGGCACTAAAATGTTTAAAACATAATGAGCATTTTACTTGTAGTATAAATGCTAGGTGTATGATATCTGGCTTATAATACTAGTAGATCAGATTAGGCTTTACGCGCTTTCAATTTAATGAGCAATCACAGCCTCTTCTTTGTCATATTTCTGTTTGATAAAACACTTTATTGTGCTGCTTTTTGGATACTGTAATTTATTTTTTGTTCAGCTGCTCTAGTAAATTCTGATGCAAGACTTCACTAGGCTGGTAGTTTGTGGGGTTTAAAATTTTTTGTTTGGTTGGTTTTTGGTTTTTTAAGTTTTATTCCTACATAAGATATAGCTAGGAACTCACAAGAATGTGTTTACTTTTGCTGACATACTTTCCTCACCGAAAGCTTCAATTTAAAGTTAATTTCAGGAATAATACCAGTAAACTTTTCAAAACCAGAATGACTTTGTCCTAGACTTTGGATCTGGAAAACTTCACCAGTCTAAGAAAGATAGTTAAACGATCTCAAGCTAAGCACAAGTATAGCACAGGGCTTTTTT
>VWYP01017693.1:0-59748 GCA_013400435.1 Pycnonotus jocosus | reverse complement strand
TTTTTTTTTTTTTTTATTTCAACCTGGATGCTGACTCAGATCCTGTGATAGTCAAAAGTCCTGTATTTTGAGCTTGGATTGTCTACTGGTCAAATATGTAAAGATTTCTGCTCTTGTTGTTTTCTGTTCTGTTCCTGAGTGCCTGAACTAATAAACACTAAAAAACATACAAATATGTCATCAACACTAACACAACCTTTGTGCTAATGGTATCCGTAGGATGACAGCAGCAAGGAAATTCCTGTGTCAAAAGACTGTTTCCCTTTAATTCCTCCCAAGGGTTGCACATCAGAAATCTTCCTCAGATGCAAATAACATATTTCATTAATCCATCTGTTAATCCTCACTTTCTTGTTGATCCCACACATTCTCTGCATTAGGGACAGAGGTAGTTATCATACAGATCATCATGCTTTGAGCCTGGTGGGCAGAGCTGTTCTGGCAGGATCATTTGTTCCAATGTGAAGGGCAGCTAGGGGAGTTTTTCTGTGCTTTCCTTGTCCCCACTTTCTATCAGCATTTGCTGTTGCCACAAACACATATCTCATGTCTTTTGCTTGTGGCAGATATTGTACCTCTTCCTTGTCTGCAACAGTCTGAATGACAGACTTGTCAATTCTTGCAAGAAAGTCCAATAGTCAGTACCTTTTCCTAGTTCTGGTGTAAATCTTAGGCTTTCATTCTGCTGTCAGCAGATCATTCTGTTCTCCTTCAGAGCCTAGCAACAAGTCATCCTTATCACTATTTGGTTATGGTCCCTTACTGTCTCAGGCTTCCTGCTGCTCTTTTCCTTGTCACTTCAGTGTTCCCTTACTGCTGTCCTATGCATCTTGTCTTAGTTTCTCTTTCTCAGGCGTTCAATGTGAATTTGACACTTAAGGGGATAAAAACAGTCCAGCTTTCTCTGTAGTCTCAAATTTTAAAGGTATATCAGAAAAAACTCTCCAAATATACTTTCTTTGGTTTTATCACAGACTTCTGGTGGGGTTTTTTTGACGAGGTCAGTCCTTTGTCTGTGTTAAATCTTGGTTCTCAGCCTTTGGAAGTGATCAAGACAATGAGATGAGCTACAACACTAACTTGGGAGACCTATCTCCTAGCTGCCAGCCCTACAGAGTAACGGGGAGTAAAATGCATTAATCTAAAGTAAAAGATCAAGGAGCTGCTCCTTCCGCATCAAGGAGTTAATATTGTTGCTGCCTGAATCATTTATGAAGAGAACCATAGTCCCTTGGAGGATGTAGCTGAATGAGTAGCAGTTAATCTGCAAGATTGATATCATCTCCAACAGGGAAAATGGCACAGAATCACATTGTGAGAATGTACATATTTTGTGAAATTACTTCTCAAGGAATATCCTTTTGGCATCTGCAATCCTGCACCAGTGTGTGCAGACTGTAATTGCAATCTCTCTGAACTTTGATATTTTCTAGGAGTTCTTTTCTACTGTAATTTTTTCCCGTACAAAATGGCAATATAAAAGAAAGACTTAGGGTTGAAAGGCCAACAACTGAAAAATCCATGAGTACCAGAAGAAGAATTACAAATCTAGGTGAAACTATTTGGGTGCTCATGCTGTGCAGAAATCTTTATTTAGGTGCTTTTTTTCTCCTCCACACCTTGGACAGTGTATTTTCCATGTACTGATAAAATGTGCACTCCTTTAAATTATCTGTTCTGTTACTGAACAAAGAGTGACCATAAGCCTTATTTACTGACCATCAGCAGCTTCCAGAAAGGACTCATGAACCCAGGACTCATTTGCCAAGGTAAGCAGGATTAGCAGCCTGACTCTTCCCACACTTATAGTATACGGACTTTACAGCCTCATAGATGACCTTAAACTAGAAAGGAGTCACAGCCAAAAGACAACAGCAGGAGCCTGTACTTTGAAATATTCAAACAAAATTTTGATGTAAGAGCGTGGTACAGCATGGAGATTTTGCCTCCCTGCCCTGCACTACAGGGAAGACAGGCCTGGGGAAGTTTGCTCTGCGGAGTGGGAATTTGTCATGGTCCCTGTTGGTCTGCTTTTGGATAGCTGCTGCTCCTTCATTGCCTCCCCAGACTTAGGCAGACATGGAAGCAGGCAGAACTGAACAGGCAGCAGTTTCTTTTCTGTATCAGCAAAAGGGGCTATAGGTACAAGATTTTTAGGTCTTGTGCCAAAGTGCCTTTGGAACCAACAACCTTCATCTTTCCTGCAGGGATGGATTGCCTCCTGACATGTTACCCCTGCAGCTGGTGGGAATGAAGAGCTCTGCAGATCTCAAAGGTGCCCCAATTCCCACAGTGAGACTTACAACCAACTCAGCTGAGCTGATGAATTCTGACAAGACTGGCAAGTCTGGCAATTCTGACAAGTGTACTCTGAGGATGGAGTACACTCTGCTGTTTTACACATCCTTGCAAAGTGTAGACTTGGTATTCTTGTGTATTGCACTTGGTTTCTGCAAGGTGCCAATGGAGTATAAAAGCTGGCAGTTTATATCTTTTATGTATTTTTTTTCCTGTTGCAAAGAATGAGTGTTATTTTAGGGAACTGCTTTGGCTAGCGGTGGTTTAGTCCACTTTCTAGTCAAAACATGGTGAAAAAATGGGAAATTGCCAGCCCAATGAACTATGATCATGCAAAAGGTGGTAATTCCCCTGGGTAGGCCTAGACTGCAAGTTGTTTTGGTGCCCATAGGCTCAAGCTTTTGTCTTATGGAAGGCTAAATGGGGAAAGCATCCAGTCTTCCAAGAACAACTTCAAAACTTTAAAAAGTAAATCTTAAATATGCATTTCTTTTGGGTCTGGATTAGGTTATGCTTTGTAGTAGCACTTGAAAGACAGAATGTCAGTAAGTGATGGAAAGACATCTCAGATTGCCTCATGGGAGATCACACAATCACAGAATATCTGGAGTTGGAAGGGATCCATGAGAATCACTGAGTCCAGCTCCTAGCCCTGCACAGCATTGTTCTCAAGAGTCACGCCCCGTGCTTGATGGCCAAATGCTTCTTGAACTCCACCAGGCTTAGCACTCTGATCACGTCCCTGGGGAGCCGGTTCCAGTGCCCAGCCACGATCTGGGCAAAGTGCCTTTTCCTAATATCCAGCCTAAGTCTCCCCTGAAGCAGCTTAATTCTGTTCACTTGGGTTCTTAATTTCTGTTCACTTGGTAACCAGAGATAAAGAAAAAAAAAATCCCTGTTCCTTTGTTTCCCCTTATGAAGCAGCTGTAGACAGGAATGAGGTCTTAGATGTAACTTTAGGATGAGGAGATTACCTGTCTAACCAAGGAGGAATTACAATGGTCAAGTATAACCCAAGAACTGTATTGGTTTTTATTTTGCCATTCTGTTTCCAACTTTTTAATCCAGATCTTGATATTTTGCTTTGATAGGATATATTTGCAGTATTTTTCACTCTCAAATGCCCCTGTTAAGAGTCAAGTCCAAGTGAAGATGACCAATTCTTTTCAAAACGTTTTTCTAATCTAACAAATCTAAGCTAATTGGTGAATGCAGATGGCCACAGTCAAACATGTTTAATCACTTCCTAGGACACATTGAGAGGCTTTATAACCTACACTGGAGAGGCTTTATAGAGATATTGTGGCTAGCTCCTTGATAGTCTCAGGTCTTTTCTTGCAGAGGGGAAGAATCTCAAGGCAGAGATATATCTTGGAGCTCCCTGAGTCATCATATAGATCTTGGGTAATTTGGATATTATTCAATAAAGAGAGGAAGAGGTGAGGTTTTTCCCCTTAAAGACTGGGGAAAGGACCTCCTGTGTAAGAGAGGATCTTAGCTTTGGGATCAGAAGCACTAGCTGTTATAGTATATCTGCAATTGTATTGCAGAGTGTAATTTAATTTGTTCTTTTAAAAGAATAAATGACTAGATAAAAGTCTTTTGTTCACATCCACAGAGTGCAGCATGCTGAATATTCTCTAGCGCTTCTTTTGCCACTAAAGAGCACGGGGAATCAGCATAAAAGAGGCCAAGCCACAGGTGATGAGTCCTCCGGGCACATTGACAAACATGTTCACCTACTGATGACCAAGAAACTTTTTACTATTTAGAAAAAACACTGATCAAATTTAAAGGTTAGAAATTTAAATATATTCCCATGTAAAATAAACATGCAAAACAAAGTGCGATATATTATTTACAATGTAGAAACTTTTGTACAAATATATTTGGGTTCTCTCTTTACTCAACTGAGTTGTAGTTGTATAACTCTCTTTATGCTTCCTGGAGATGGACAGACTCTACACTCTGCTTTTAGAATATTAAAAATACATTTATTCTCCATCACTTCTGTTAACTGTGCCACATCTTACTGAAATGATATTTTCTTGACTGCTTTTCACAGTTTCTTCTACAGGTTTTTTCACCTCACCATTTTCAGTTTTCATTCCAGAACAGTTGTCTCAGGAGAGACTCTCACCTCTACCTCAGAGCTATACACTGAGCTCCACACAGTGGATGACTCTGTGGAAGTTAAATGAAGGTGTCTTTAATGACTGCTTTCTAGGAGGTCAAAACATAAGCAAGAAGTGAACAGACCCTTCAGTGGCAGTTGAACTCAGGCAGTTAAATCTTCAGTCATCAAAAGACACAGATACCTTTAGACAAGTCAAAACAAGCAAATATTTTTCCCATACCACCACAAAAACCTCTCTGCTCATTAGATGCCATGTCTTTCTTCTTGTTCTCATGAGTAACACTAACAGAAGTGGCCAGTGCTGGTGGAAATTGCATTGTTTGATATCCTTTTTCATACCATGAGATGTCAATACCAATACAGGTTTCAGGTAGCTGAGCTAAATTTTTGGTTTGGAAATCTGGTAAATGTACTCAGTTCTCATTAAAAAAACCCCAAACCTTGGAGAAAATAAATATTTTTCAGTGATGTGAGAGATCCTTCCTCTTCTGTGGGAGAAATCATCCCTTTTCTTTCCTTTTCTTGAAGAAGATTTTAACACTACCTGCAGAGTATGAAACCAGAAAGGAATTATTCTGGCTATGGGACTTGTTTTACTTGGGAGTGACACAGGGTAGTAATTTTCTTTCTGCCTGCAACTGACAAATGTGATTTTTATCCTCCAGCTGAAAACAGGCACAAGTACCTATTGTCATGGATTTGTGGACTTTATGTAAGGTGATGTTTCAAGTAAGTGCAGGTGCATGTTGCACAAGTAGGAGCCGTGGCATGAGCCCTCAGGAGACCATGAAGAAATCTCTGCTATTGCAGCAGCATTCCATTTCTCCTTGACTTCTAATTTATTTAAACTGCTTTGCTTTACTCCTCCTTTGAGGTATTAATTGTGGATCTCTCACAATACCTGCTCTGGACTTTCCAAAGTCAAGAAGATTATTACTATTTTGGTGTCAGTTAAATATTTGCATTGGCTGTGACCAGGGCAAGGTTGAGCTGGCAAAGGAATGCTGTGAATTTAGGTATGAAAAGATTGTGTGTGTATGAGAAAGCTAAAATGTACTGATTTCCCTAGATAAAATAATGAAGAATTTTTGGGCAGATTTCTGGATTAGTATTATTCGGAAGGAATATGTCTTTGCATTTACTACTGCAAAAGTTTGTTGCCTTTAAGCTTTTCTGTGGTATTTTTCTGGCTTTCACTGAAGTAAATTTCTGCAAGAGGGTTTTACTTTTGTGTGCAATATAGACACTGTCTGTGTGTTTGGTTTTGGGATTTTTGGGGGGGTGTTTTTGTTTGTTGTTGTTGTTTTGTTTTGTTTTTTAAATTTTTATTTTAAATTGTATTGTGGCCCTCTGTTGATTTACTAGATGCTTGGGAAAATACCATTTCCCCCTGCTTTGTCATAGATTTTTTTTGTTTGTTTTAATGTATAACTATGGAAATGATTTGCTGCATTTCTGAAGAATGTTGATGGAAAAGGATAGAGTTTATGTTGATGGATTTAATTTACAGATGTGCACATGTATAAACCTTGCTGCTGATACTGTAAGCTTTGTCAGATAGTGCTATAATAATCCTTTTAAGTAACTTATTGCATCAACCAAATCCAAATCATTTGGATCTGATATTGCTTTAACTTCCTGTCTCAGGATTACCACACAGCTGGCATAGCACTTTCCCTCTTTTGTCCTCAGAGGAGAGAGAAGCAGTGTCATCCACTCAGCTCTCAGTCAGATTGATTAATCTTAATACATTCTCTAGGTTATGTTGATTCTTCTGTGATCTGGTTGATACTTTGAAAATTTCTGTCTGCTATTCTGTTTCTTTTGGCAGCCCACTTATCTGCAGCTTTTGCCAGCTATCTGTAACCCTCTGGGAGGTCTTGTCTGCTGAAGCAACACCACTTCTCTGCTATTGAGTTTTCAGGTGAATAGGAAAGAGTTTTTGCAGTTGTTTTATATTTCTTTTACTTTATAATTGTCCCCATTGCTCTGTTGCTGAAGGCTAGCTCTGATATAGACTCGAAGGGAGCAGTAAGGAATATAAAATGCTCACAGGAAAGGAAGGCACTACAAGATTGACATCTCACCTTATTCACATCCATGTACTGGAACACATCTTGCTGCCTCTTTTGGCCACTCTCATGTGTTTCTGAAGAAAAGAATGTAGTGGTTTGAGTGTTCAGAATCCTGCTGTGAGATAGGATTAGGAGGAAAGTAAAGCAGGACCAAATCTTAAGATATAAAGATAGATTTATTAACAAACACTAACAGAAGAGAACCAGAATCAAAATGAAACTTTCAAAGCACTTCTCCCAACAAACTGTTCACTTTTCTACTAACAACATAAAGAGACAAAACTTGGAACTCTAGGTTAGTACGACATAAAATAGCACTCCATCAGTTGATTTAGAGAGAGAAGTCTCTTCTGGTCTGTTATGGTAACTTTTCACAAGAAAGAACAGTCCACTTGTAGCTCTTAACTCTCACAGAAGCAGCTGCCCAGGGAACTTCTGCAGTTGTGAACCTCCCATATCATGCCTTTCCTGCAGCTACGTATGGGCCACGGACTCAGGCATACTGGGGTGTCATTTTAAAAATTAACAGTTCAAATACAAAGGATTTTCTTCGTCTCATGGAACAGAGATCTCTCTTCACTTCTTCACTGGGACAGGGGGCTTCTTATCTCAACTCTCTCTCTCTGTTCAAACTTTTCAGTAGGATCATAGGATCACAGCTACTAATTCAATATTCACGTAGTCCATTACAGATACCTTTGCTCAAAATCCACAAATCTGAACAATCATTTCCCCAATTCATAGTTTTCATGATTTAAAGGGATGTTCTAACATATTACAGTCTGTTACCACAGCTCACAAAAGCTTTTCAGCCTAAAATCAAGACATCTTCTCATCTCTTCCGTCTAAAGGGTAATTCTTCCTTCACTGACTTTAATATCTTCATGTTGTTCCTTTACATGTCCCCAGTCTTGCTTTTTCTCTCACTCAGAGACAATTCAATGTTTTGCAGTTTTATCTGTGCAAGGAAGGAGTTAACATCTCGCCCAGGTCTCTCTCTCTCTTGGGCTGTGGCTCACAGTGTTAGATTTCAAAGCTTTGCTGATGGGGGATGGAGAGATCTCACTTGCAGAGATCAGCGCAGCCTGGCCGATGGATGTCCCCTGCCACCCCTCCGTGACAATTGGGGCGGGCCCAGCCCGGCCTGAGCCCAGAGCTGCTATCAGGGGCCTGGCAGACATCTCCCTTGGACTGACTGGTGGTGGGGCAAGCCTTGAAGTCTGCTAGATGTTAGTAGCCATGGTTTCCCTTCCCCTGCCGGCAGCTGCTGCTGGGGCCTGGCCCGGCCTGCCCGGCTGCCACACGGCCGGTGTTACCTGCTGGCAATGCTCGGTGTTACCTGCCGGAAGAGAGAAAGTTCCTGGCTCTGCTCACTACATATGTGTATTCACAAAGACGTGTCCAGCTTCTTCAGTGGTCACACAATATGTATCTAAAAATTGGCCTCTGATAGGTCCCCATACTTCTCCAAAGGAAACTCCAAGGTCTTTACAGGGAGTTATTTCCTCTTTAACTGAAAATCAAGCTGTGTTAACCCATGACAAAGAAGTACATAGAAAATAAGCCTACTTTAAAATTTGCTTTTTTAAAAAAGCTTTAAAATTTGCTGCATGCTCTAATACTTTCTTCCCAAAGACATCTGTCTTAACAACATGAATATGCAGAGTGTTAAGGTGAGGTAAACCAGTTGTGACACCACTTTCATCCTGGGAGTCTCCCAGAGAATGCAAGTAATCAAAACTCAGGCTGCTGATGCTGGTGTTGCTCTACAAGGTTGGATAAAGAAGCCAACCAAATGTACCCGTACAATTATAAATAATCCTCTGTCAAATATTGTGTGCAATTTAGCAACTGGAAGCAGAAGACTGTTATTTATGCCTCCTGTGTGTTCTGGCACTGATTATACAGCACTAAACAAAGATGGGTGTGGATTTGTTGACCTATTTATTGTGAATATAAACCTAGCTTATCTTTTTCTCTCTATTATCTTTGCAGAATATTTGGGATGTCAAACAAAGCTAAAATTAATCACTACACATGAGTGTTATTCAGCATGATAAATTGTGGTTTTAATGCATCAACAGCCTAGTGACACATCAAAGACTTTAGGAACAATCTAGAGGAGAATAATGAAGGATTTTCTTGGATGATTTGCTAAATTCTTCCTAAGAGGGAAAAGCATAATGGAAAAAAAAAAGTATGCTTGAAAATGAAAGCTATCCAATAGGCTGATTGGAGGTAACGTCTTGGAACTGAATGTGAGATAATTGTGGGCATGGAATGAAGTTGTGAAGAGCCTGTAGAGAGGGAGTAAATACGTGATGAACAATGCAGTAGATGACAGAGCTGTGGGAGTGATTCAGAGATGTGACAATTGGGAGAAATGATCATCAAGTGTGATTACTATCTAAGTACAGAGTAAAGGCTACAGGAAAAGCCTGTAGTATATTTTTTGTGGGAACTTGTAGATGGAAGGGTGGCTTCTTCATAGATGAGTTATGGAGAGAAAAGCAGCAAATGTAACAATGATGGCGATATCAGTACCATAAGAGGTTTGCTTTGAAAATGATGCTCTGTTTATACCCAGCAGGCAGAGCAGGATGGAGTGCTCATGGCTGTTGAGATATAATGTAGTGATGAGGGTTTGCAGAAAAATTTTGGTGGATTCTTTATAGCTGTGTTAAGCTTGTTATGAAACCATGTATTAGACCATAGAATCATAGAATGGCTTGGGTTGGAGGGGACCTGAGAAATCATCTAGTTCCAATCCCCCTGATGTGGGCAGGGACAGCTTGCACTAGACCAGGTTGCTCAGAGCCCCATCCAGCTTGGCCTTGCATCTTTCCAAGGATGCAGCACCCACATCTTCTGTGGGCAACCTGTTCTAGTACTTCACCACCTTCACAGTAAGGAATTTTCTCCCAATATGTAATCTAAACCTACTCTCTGTCAATTTAAAGCTATTACCCTTTGTCCTGTCACTCCACTCTCTTGTAAATAGTCTCACTTCCTCTTTCTTGCACGGTCACTTCAGGAGACCACAATTTGGTCACCTCAAAAGCTTCTCTTTTGAAGAGGGAACAATCAGATAGGAAAGATTATATTTAGAATTGCATAACATAGGTCTACAGAATTCAGGTAGATCTTTGAACAGTCTCCAGGAAGATGATATTTACATTTATGTTTGTAAATTAAGTCATGTTCAAAGGTAAAAGGAGATATGGGTGAGAACTCTCAAAATCTGGAAAAGATAGAGATGAGGTCTTCTAATGGAAATATGTGGGACATAAAACTGTATGAATAAATGACCTTGGGGGTCTCTGAAAGAATTGTAGAGGAATATGACTTCTCATGAGTTCAAAAATATGTGTTTTCAGTTTTGCTGGTGAAATAGACTTACTTTTTGGAATTTATTTTGTATTTATTTTGTGTAATCCAAGATAATATTTTCTTTGGATAAATTTTGACAGTTCGAAAAACTCAATGTATTTACAAATGAAAGCAGTTCAATGTGAAAACAGACTGTTTCATGGTGAAATTATTTTAGTAAATAATGTTGACTCTCCATATAATAGCCAAAAAAAAAACTGGTGCAAAATTACAAATATTTTTCCTTGCTCTAATTGAAGGCAAATCAAGAAAAACAGGGTCATATCAGGAGACCATGCACTGAGGGTGTGGCATCAGGAACTTGGTACTGGTATTATAAGCTCAATAGTTTCTTCTGTATACGAGTAGGTACATGTGTGAAAAGATTCACACAAGCATCTGGTTGTCGATGTATGTATTGTTCCTTTGGTGCTGTGAAGATTAACTGCATTGAATGGTTAGAAATAGGCAAGGGTTTTTCATTTATATTGACAGAAACAGAAAAGACTGAATATTTGAGAATGTTTTTTATTTGCAAGTGCCTACCATTATATTCTGGTTGGAATTCCTACTTAAACCAGTGACTAATCAACCTCCAAACCATCACCTGCTTCATGGCCCAAGCACTGATCTGGAATGTGCATGGCCCAAGTTCAAATTCCTTTTCAAATAAAAAGCAAACAAACAAACAAAACAAAACAAACAAACAAAAAAACCAAACAAAAAGACAAGTGATGTAGTGGTGGGTTGGAACCCCCATTTTGTAAGTGGAATGTCTTCACTGTCAATCTGTCTGTGTTATTTTTGGGTGTTAATGTCTAATTTTTATTTTANAAAAAAAAAAAAAAAGGACAAGCGATGTAGTGGTGAGTTGGAATGTCTTCACTATCAATCTGTCTGTGTTATTTTCGGATGTTAATGTCTAATTTTTATTTAAAAAAAATCTCTATGGCAGCTTATTTTATTCTATTTTAATTTAAAAGCTCTTTCTGTCCAGTGTGATATATAGAGTTAAGCCTGCAAGCTGCAGAGCAATGTGTGCTAAGTATCCTAGGTATTAATAGGGTAGGATGTTTTATTTGCACTAAATATTATCTGCTTTACAATTCCACTGTAAAGGACATGTGGTGAGAAAGATGCTGAAAGGAG
The DNA here is from genome assembly GCA_013400435.1 of Pycnonotus jocosus. Lineage (NCBI taxonomy): Eukaryota > Metazoa > Chordata > Aves > Passeriformes > Pycnonotidae > Pycnonotus > Pycnonotus jocosus. The sequence continues at coordinate 48,720 of VWYP01017693.1, read as the reverse complement.
GCAGTTTGGAAATACAACTAATTACTGCATCTGAAAATTTATCATCCTATATCATCAGTCTGTATGCGATGGAAGGAATCCAACACTATGCTAATTCCTTCATTATTTCCATTTTCTTATTCAAAATAGCTTGTGAACTTTGATTTTATTGGTAGCATTTATGAAAGAATCTAAATGTTACAGTAAAACAAGGCTCTATTTGCATTATATTCAATCAGTAACTGCTATGGCGACTGTGCTGTCGAGCTTTTTACACATGTTTCCACACACTTTGCAAAGAATCTGTTATTTCTCTCTTACAGATGGAGGAACTCTGGAATAGAGAGGTTAAGAGATGCCTGAAATCTCAGAGTGAATCAGAAGCAGAGGCTGAGAGGGAGTCTAGGTTTGATTATTTATTGTTTATCCTTTTATTCACTGGATCGCAGTCTTGCTCCTAAATTCCTAATCCCTTTGCAAGTAACTGATGAGGTTGCTCTTTTGGCAGTTTGGACAGCTGGATGACATGTATTATTTGAGTGAAACTGCATTTTTCACACTTAGGAGTTAATAATGTAACATGTCTTACTGGGTGAGTGTTTAAAGTTTCTGTAACCAACAAAAATGAGAAGAGAGCCAGGACAGCAACTAAATCCTTACATTGAGACAATGAAAATTCCAATTTTTAATAGCACTCCCTCAAATCCTATTTTAATTTAACTTTTATTGAAATATTTCAGGAGGAGAGATTAAAAAAACACAGGGGAAATAATTAATGGAAGCAAAATAAGTAGACATCTCCACAGAAAGAAACAGCATTTGAGGAACTTTATGCCTAGCTCCTGTGTTTTCCTCCTCTCTTGTGAAAATGCATGCTATAAAATTTTTTCAACTTGTTGAAAAACTCCTGTTTACTTATTTCTGCCTCATTCTCTGGTTGCACAATGGTTTAAGAATCTTTAAAACTAGTTAATTCCTTCTTGGCTAAGACACGAATGGTAAATCTCTCTTTAGTCATGCTATAATTCCTCTGATTTACTGGCAGTATGGGATATTGCTTGTGAATTGAAAATAGATCTGGGAATCATATCTACCTGTAAAAGTGATGGATGGTCTCTCACAGCTTTTGGCCCTGATGGAACACTGTTGGCCAGACCACTCCAGGGCAGAGCTCTCACTCAGCACTTTCAGTGCTGCTACATGTTGGAAAGCTGCAAGTTTAATAGAACTGACCCTAGCAGTTTTGGCTTTGGGTCCTTTGGGCCAGCCACTGCCAACTGGCACTGCTTGGTTTGCACTGCCCTGAGGACAGCCAGAGCTCCACAGGGATGCAAACAAGGGAGCTATTCTGTGAAGAGCCTATGAAAAAATCTTATAGGAACCCACCATCTTTGAGGAATGTGAATTTTTGCTATTTAAGGGACTATTGATAATGTCATTCCCCCTTCCCAAACAGTGAATTTTGAACAGTAAATGCTCAGTAGCTCACATCACTCTAGAGATGAGTTGGTTAACTAAAGCCTTAAAAGTGAAAATAAAAACCCTGTTACCAAGGAAAAAATTATGTGGTAACTCACAATCCTTGATGAGAAATATGTTATCACTGTAATCTGTTTATGTATTGTCTTTCACAAGAAGTGCAGCAGGCCCAACACCTGGAACAGATTTTGTTTATAATACATGTTGTGACATCAACAAAAGATTTGGAAAGACACTGTATTCATACTCAGAGTCACAAGATGTTACAAAATTGCTGCCTTTGCAGAGTTCCCAGTAAAACAGGAAATAAATGAATTTAAAATTGCACGAGAAGCAGAAAATTAATTTGAAAATAATGTTAGATGCAGAAAAATATAGAATGCCACCTTAGACACAGGAGCTGGAGGGGATCAGATTTTCAGCCTAATTGTGAGATAGAATAAAGGCTGGAGAATGATCTGAGAAAGTGATCCTTAGAGGAGATGATCAGATAACATGAAAATTCATGGGCTTTTTTGAAAGCCAGACTTTTCAATTTGTGTTCCGAATTTCTCTATAATAAACACATTATTCTTGCATAAATTATGCTAAAAGTGTGGTATGAAGTTAGGTACCAAATGCTGTGTATTACCATTCTTGGAGTTTAAAGACTTGAAATATAAAGGTCCATTTACTTTTTTATTATCTTTTTTTTCCCCCTAATTTCCTTCAAGCCTGGAGGAGTCAGTAGCCATGGAATTTACTCTTAAAACAGTTCCAAACAATATAATTACTAAGTTTTTTTTCCTATTTTGAGACAAATGGTGTGAATCAACAAAAAACTGCAGAAGTCAGCTTTCTACACAAGTTGCTGATAACAAAAAAATAGTTAATAAGGAAGAGAGGCTTCAAAAAGGACTTCTGGGGACACTAAACCCCAGCCCTCTCAATTAGAGGCACTTTGAGAACAGAACTTTGGCCCAAAAAGTCAAATCCTAGAATGTATACTCTTACCATCTCACTCTACTAAATAATTCTCTTGTCAAACTGGAAGCTTGGCATTGATAGCAAAATGCTGACTGTTTCAGAGAGATGTCAAAGGGAGAAATCCAAGCTGTATTCAGAATATGAGGTCATATTGTGGAAAGCTTTGATAAGGAGAGATTTGGATGGTGAGATTTCCAGCTGTTTGCAGGAATCAGGTTGTACCCATCAATGCTAAACTGACTCTCCCTTTTCCCAGAAAGAATGTCTTTTGCTTTTGTTTCCAAAGAAAGATTAACTTTGTAGGCCACCAGGGTCTGGACTTCTTTGGCATTTCCATTCCCCTCACCCTGTAGAGACCCCATCTCCCAAAAGAGAAAGCCTATCCATTCTTGAAATTTAGTAATATGTCCTGAACATTTTTTGCAGAAAAATGGTAACAGCCACCAGAATTCCTGTTATACTAGCGCCCATCTTGCTGCATCACTGGAGTCTTGTTTTCACTATTCCCACTTATCCTTTGAAATAAGATGAAACTACAGAACTGACATCTGCACTTCCCTAAAAGCAAAGCAAAAGCCCAAACTGAGACAGTGAAATGTTTTAAATACTGCTATTGAAGCCTCTGAAAGAAAATTTGCTTCATGCCTTGAAATAAACATGCCCTGTGCTTAGATCCAGACAGATCACTTTGTGATTCTCCCCCCAAATCTGTGAATATTTACAAAGTCACTGACTCTCATTTTACTTTTCTAGACGATGGTAGGACAAATTTACAACCTACCTGTTTCAGAGTAGGCTCATCCCTCTAAATACTTCAGAAAGGATATTTTTTACTGTATTTTCCTGCTTTTCACTCATTTCCAAGCTGAAGTTAAGGATATGCCATCCCACTGAATACTTATCTCCCGATATTTTATTTAAATTTATTTAAATCTTCCTTTCTAATTGGATATAAAAATAGCCCCTAGTCACCTGAGGATTATCAGTGATTCACTGATGTTGGAACATGTTTTAACCAAATCAGCAGTGTAACATTTAAAAATAAGCAGATGAAATCAAATAAAAGAATGGCTTATTGACCAGCTACATATTGATCTTGCGAGGCTGAATCTAACAGTAACTGTTTGTCACTTCAGTTTGAAGTGTTTAGCCGTGATTTTTTAGATGATAATACAAAAAACCCTTCCAAGAGCTAAAACTGCAAAGTCCCTCAGAAATGCAATTTGCTGCATTAATCTGGAAATTAACCTCAGGCTTAACCCGAAAATAATTGTCTAGATTTCGTAGTTCACATCATGATTTCTTTTGAAGGCAGTATGAATTGCTGCTCTCATAGGAGTGAAAAAAGCATTATATACATTGAAATCTTATCTTAATCCTTGTATACTTCATGTGCAAATATCTACAAATATTATCAGTTTCTATCTTGAAAAGAACAAAAAGATATAGAACAGAAAAGACTGTGTAATTTAATCCAATTTGCTGCTATTACTAAACAAATCCACTGAGCTCCATCTTGCACTAAATTAAAGTGTTTTCTCTCTCTGCTTCTACTCAAGGAGGGTTCCAGAGTTTGATTTCTTTGTTGTTTAGAAATATTCTTGGCATCTCTGGTTGAAATTTATTTATGGTCACTTTATATCCATTTGCCTTTCCATTGACATTGACTTTAAGTTTGAATAGTTCCTTTTCCCTCCCTTTTGTTTACATTTTGATCAATTAACAGAGAATTTTAAGATCCACTCTCAGACTTCTTTTCTCTGGTTGTATGATCTAGCGTTCTTTTAGTCTTCTTTACTAACATCAGCCCTCCACTTCCTTGATCACCTTAGAAACCCTTTTCTGTATCTGTTCCAGATTGGATTAATTTCTCTTGCCCCTGGGAGATGAGAGTTGTGCACAGTATTTAGGGTAAGGTTTTACTGGGCCTTTGTAAAAGAGGATGATACTTGCAAACATTTATTTTGCTGCATTATCTACCTCTATATAGTTAATATCCTCTTTCAAAATATGAATTTTTGGGCTGACACTACTTTTCAAATATATAAGCCAAAGTACTCACATTACATGTGTGTGTGGCGGTTAAAGAGGCAGGAGGGGTTTCTTTCAATCACCTTTTGTTAAAACCAGCTTTTTAGTAATTCACTTTCATGAGTGTAAGAAAATATTGACAACAGGAATTTATTCTGGACACATGGAAAATTCTGTAAGTGAAATTCAGATTTTGGTTTTCCCTTGTTACAGAGCACTACCCAAATCCAGGCTGCTGAGTTCTGGACTATTAGTTTTAGTTTAATATATGTCTGGAAAAGAAAGAAAGCAAAAACTCTTGAGTTCTCCAAATTGCAGTGGCATCTGTTCAGTAAAAAGAAGAAGTAATGCATAAGTAAATGAATACTATCAACATATGGTGACAGCTCCTAGATCTGTTTTGGCATGGAAATAAAGTAAGGGAGGCTGACAAAATGTTCAAGCTAATGGATAATTCTGGTTCAAACAAGCTCAGCAGTTAGTCACTTTCTGAGTTTTTTCATGACTTATTGAGGTTTGTGGAAGACATTTTCCTTGTATGTAGGAATGAGGACCATCAGGTGAGGCTCCTGGTTGCTATCATGCTATTTCTTTTTTGCTCTTATGAAAAATGATTTCTCTGTATAGAAAAGAGTGCCTTGTGACCTACCTCTCTGGCAGGCTGTTCCCCTGCTGACCTACAGGAAGCAGATAAAATATATATGGAAGGGGTTTAATTCATCTTCCTCTAAACTCAAGCACTCTGGGTTAGAGCTAAGGCTTTCTCTGCAAAGAGGATTTCCTAGGCAGTTCAGCAGGACCCAGTTCCAGCAAGCTTCAGGCCACGGAAGTAAAAATTAAAACCCCGCTTTCCCCAGCTGAATGAAATCCCTGCAAATCTCTGGGTCAGGCGAGTATGAATAAGTAGCCCATCTCTTAAAACAGGCTATTACCTATATGCCAGATATTGCCTTTCTCTTGGAGCTCTCCTGGTTCTCTGTTGATAGCATCTCTTTGAGATATAATTTTAGCTCATAGTCTGCCAGGCACTGATGATGGAAAATGCCTGGTACCATTGCTGCTGCCTGGAGCTCTGCTGAAACTAATTTAAACAAATGCCTTGATCCCTTTTCATGTTCTATCTCTTTAGACATCTTCTTGGGTCTGTCTTTTCAGAGCAGATCCTGCTTCCTTCAGGAAGCACAAGCAGTAAGCAACTGCCTCTGTATCTGTGTTGTCACCCCATCATGTGCTCTCCTCCATCAGCAGGCACATCTGACCTGCTTGACTCTTACCTCCTCTCTCCAAAGTGGAGCTGCAAGTTTGCCAATGATTAACTGATTTAGCTGTTTTTTTTTTCTGGATTAACTGATTTAGCATAGCAGATTTGGTGAATGCTGAGTGGAAGCCAAAATTTCATTAGTTTTCTTTCCTTTCTCCAAAATAACTGGGCTCAAATCTGTAAAAACCCTATAATTAGCCAAGTGTCAAAGGTCCACTCTAAATCTTTTTTCAAGTTCTAAAGGCAATTTGGAGATCAAGCAAAGGTTTTCCAATTCTTATGGTGGTTCACCTTTAAAAAACTGCTGTCTACTTACCCCTGAATAATTGGTCACTTTAAATGAGCTTTAAACTAACAGTGCTCAGGGTAGGTGCTTGTTTTGTGGAAGATTTATCAAGGTGGTCAAGTACTGATAATTTTTATAGGAAACCCTAGGTCTTAGGCTGGCCCTGCTGCATTGCAATGCTTGTTTGTTGAGGTTTTATTCTTTCAATATGGAAAGAAATTTCAGAGAAATTAAAAATAAAACAAAAAAAATTTCAAAAAAATCAAAATGTGTCCTGATGGAGGAGAAAGGGAAGAGAATTCATGCTACCAAGATTCAGAAACTGAAACAAGGTGCTAGGATTAGGTTTGTACGTAGGGCTCCCTGTGCAGTCCATGCAGAGTAGAGGTGCTACCATGCCTCCTCTGAATGTGGTGGCACTCAGGATTAGACTCTGCAGCCCAACACCTAAAATTAAGATGGGTTCTTTGCACCTCTGTCCTTGCTACCATGCAGATATGTTTTCTCGATAGAGGCAGGGAATATGCCTGGCAGAGAGTGACCTCGAGTTTTTTTAATGAAAACTGCAATATATTTTTTAGTAGGCCAGCCAACTTTTAGGTAAAGATGTAAAGTGTCACCATAGGATACCTGTCTATGTGTGGGCAAAAAAATGCATTAATGATAAGATACACAACTGTAAACTCTGTACTCATTATACAAGCAAAACTTAAATAGCTTTTCTTGTCCTGTTAATTTTCAACTTAGTTTGTGCATTCATATACAGGAACTCTCTTACAAGTTTCTCCAGATCACTCAGGATGCTCAGGGGTTGAAACATGCTCATGTTTGGAAAATAACAATTGGAATTCTGTGTAAAATAACCTTTCACTGCTTGAGATGTACATAGGGCATCTTCCTCCAAGGCTTCAATTCTTTGTATGGCTGCTTGCACTTGAACAGGAGGTGCAGCAGATCAGACCATAACAATGCTTGCACTCATTTTGCTCTGATGAGGATGGCTAATGGGAGGTGACAGGTAGCAGGGAAAAATCAGAGGCAGCAGGGTGGTGGCATGGGTGGTGAGAGACAAACATCCTTAGTTGCTTCTCTAAAAGGATTTCTGTCTTCTGAAAGACCTTCAAGGTTTACTCCTCTCGCGTACTGACTGACAGGTTGCATTTCAGGTGAAGAATTGGTTGTGCATATGTGGAACCACTCTGAAAGATTCACCTTGCTGGTTTTAAGATTAGTGTAACTCATAATAGTTTGCAAGGTGAGTTAAAATTTATTGCTGAGCTGGAAGTAGCTAGATGTATTTTTTTCTTAGGGGATGGTAGGATTTAAGATTCTATTAACAAAGCTGAGTCAATAACAGAGCTGTACAATAGATGGAGAGAAATAACTTATCCTAAAGGTCTAGTGAAACCTGTATACAACCATTGCCACGCACAAAATATTCTATTTTATTTGTATATTATATGATAAAGGTGTCATGGGTTGTCACCTAAACACATGAAGACTAAAAAAAATGTGGTATTTTGCAATTCTGTAGTTACTAATTCTAACATCTGATGTGTAACCAGGGTAGGCAGCTCCTCTAGAGAATTCACTGTTACAGCATGCTTTTCTAAAAACTGTTCTTACTGTTGTCTCTTTGTATTGCACCTTTTCAAAGACTAGCTTCCCCTGCTGTTTTTCTTGGTTTGTTCTGTGGTTCCCACAGTGTATGAGGCACCTGTCTGGATTAATTTAGTTGAAAAAAAAGGAAGTGCAAAATAGTTAGATTTATAAGGTGGCAGCTGTGAAAAGAGAAAGAAAACAAATGTTATTTATATTAATAGGCAGTTTACTCTTCCAGTGCAGCAATTTGTGCTTTCTGGTGTGGCTGCTGGCTGCTGCCAGCCCTCCCAGCATGATTCAGGACCTCTTAGTCACTGAGCAGGGGTGGACTGGGGATTTCTGCTGGCTGGCTCACGACAGCAAAAGGATTATATCTGTCTAAAACCACTTTGAAATATCAGAAATGTAGGATGAAGGGAGGCTGACCTGTGCTTTTTGAATTAATCAGAATTCAGAAGCAAAGATGGGAGATACCAGCATATTTTTTACAACAACTCAGTCAGAATTTTGCAGCAGTTGTAAGCCTGGGCAAAGTTTGGCCTGCTATGTTGTCAAAACTGTATTTTCCTCTAGTTCATAAACAAACAAAATATTTCTCCTGAAATTCCTGCAACACGGTATCATTGTCTACTCTATGGATGTAGTTTTCCTTCTTGATCTTATTGATTGTTTTCTACTATGTATAATAAAATTAAAGATACAGTAAAATGATCATCAGATTATTAAAACTTTGCTATGTTAATTTCAATTATGTCTAGAAAGAAAATTTTAAAATCTGGTTTATGAGTGAGGTAAAAAACATCCCAAAATTCCAAAAGAACCTCTAGAAACAGCATCAACCTTAATAGAGACTCCCTATTTACATTTACTTGGGCAGCAGCATCAAAATGTAATGTCTTCTAGTGTTGTTTTTATAGTAAATTAGATTTTTTTAATAGGTAGCTGCAGACAGAAACTTTACAACCTTTAGCAGATATTCAGCAAGAGAGATCCTTGGAAAATCTGCCAAAACCTGGTGGGCTACATCAAAAGCAGCATGGCCAGGGAGGTGATTTTCCCCCTGTACTCCACTCATGATACCCCATATGGAGTGCTGCACCCAGCTCTGGGAACTCCAGCATAAAGAAGGATGTGGATTTGTTTGGAGAGAGTCCAGAGGAAGCCACAAATATGCTCAGAGGGCTGGAGCATCTCTCCTGCAGAGAGAGGAGAGGCTGGGAGAGCTGGGGCTGTTCAGTCTGGAGAAGAGAAGGCTCCAGGGAGACCTCAGAGCAGCCTTCCTGTACCTGAAGTGGGCCTACAAGAGAACATAGGAAGGACTTTTGACAAAGGCATGTAGAGATAGGATAAGGAGAAATGGCTTCAAACTGAAAGAGGACAGGTTTAGATTAGATATTAAGTAGAAAATTTTCACAGTGAGGGTAGTGAGGCTGTGGAACTCACAGAGAATCAGTGGGTACCCTGGAAGTATTTGAGACCAGGTTAGATGGGGCTTTGAGCAGCCTGGTTTAGTGGAAGATATTCCTGCCCATGGCAGGAAGGCTGTAGCTAGATGATCTTTCAACTCAAAATATTCTCTTCTCTCCTATTCTAAATCAAAATATGTACTAGAAATATATGTTAGTACCAATCTTAAGCTCAAGATTAATCCTATGATATCCCAAACCTTGCTTTCAGGAATTTGAAATGTGATTTGCAGGTCCTTTAAGCCTAAAAAGTAGTATTTCTTGAAAGAGAAGTGTAGGACATCTTATCTCTAGTGAATTATTTTTATAATAGTTTTATCAGCTCTGTTTATAAAGAAAAACATAAGGAGGAGAAAAACAAGGTTATGAAAGACACAACGCATATTTTGAAGATTTCTAGATAGCAATCAAGAATAGGTAAAAACAGCACCAGAGCATAGAAAATAAACCTGTGAGGTGTTTGTGTACAGCTTTTATTTATATGCTCAGAGAAAGATAATTAACACACTTACCATTAAAAAAAGAGAAGGTAAATAGGTTGGATGCTGTTTTAAAAGTTATTGCATTTTCTAAATGAACCAATATTTTAAGTCCCCTCCTGACTTTGAGCTACCTAGCCCCTACCCATAAACACCAAACTAAGAATATTTTTACAGTAGCGTGTCTGATCGAACCAAAATATCCACTCTGTCTTAATCTGGGGCAAAGAGCTTCAGGGATGTAATGAAGTAGAGAAATATACCTTTAATTATACAGGCCTAGAAGCATGATACTGTCATAATTTAAAAAGTTACTTAAATACTGCTTGTGATATATTCTATATCAAGTGAAAAATGAACTCCCATATATCTGTTTAAAGTTGGTATATGACATTTCAAAAATACATTCAGTCATCATGGAAGGTGTAAATGACCTCTAATGCTGTTGCTGTGACTCTTTGGCTATCTCACTGCTGTTTCCTCTGCATCATCTACAGATAATGACTGTGCCATAGTTTTGCAGTCGTTAGTCTTTTAAGTATATTTTTATTATTCTAGTCTAAGTTGGCTTTATGATTATGAGTTTCCATGGTGCCTGATGGAAGTTCTTTGTTGCTCTCATTCAACAGCATTATTAAGTCATAAAATCCTATAATAACCAGGTGAATATATTACTATGTAAACAGCACACAAATATATTTCTTTTCCTCACTAAATTTTAATTTGACATTTTTTTCCTTTAGAGGTTGATTCAGTGAAACAGAGCTAGATAGAGTAGATGGAGGGGTAAATGTGTTCAAAACTCTGGAGTGGCTGGTATAATATTGATTCACAGATTGCCTGTACCAGAAAAGATTCTATTTCCTTTGCATATTTCCTACAAGTTGGTCTGAAGATGTACTTGACTGATATCTTAACATTCAATACACGCTGTTGCTAAACTTGCATTTTATACTTCAAAGTTCTGTAATTTCCTCATCTTTATTATGAATGATTTATGGAACATTCTGTTAAAGTAAACATTGATAGCATCAGGTAGTCCCTTCAGAACAAATGAAAATAATAATATTTCTGTCAAAAGTAGATGGAAATAATAATAAGACAATATCTGCTCCAAGTGCAACTCAAGTTTTGTTATTAATGCATAAATTTTATTTATGTCTACAATATATTGAAATACAAATATTGTACACAGTAGAAATGATAATGTATTAGAAGTTATGGACTTTTTGCTTACATTTCTAGAAGGTGCTGCATGTTACAGATGCAGTTAGTATGCATCAGCTGACATTTTTAATAAAACCTTTATGGGGAATCTGGAAGGGTGTTACCATGAAATAACTACAGCCTCAGAAAGGATATAATCTGGGAATTACAGAGGTATTTATTACCCTCCTCAGTTACCTGTGGGCTTTATAAAGTCTTCAAAGCAAATAAATTAATCATTCCAAATGAATAGACTATTAAAATAATAGAATGCTGGATTTAATTTTTTACCTTACTTTAAAAGATGAAACTAGCCTCAGATATAATTGTAGGCTATGCTTGGAGCTTCTGTAATTTGCACTTGCTGCTGTTATGGGGATGACAGAAAGAAAAGGTTCTTCATATACTGTGGAATTTACAAAACTAGATACTGAAATAATTGTGTGAATCTGGAGAATACACTCCTGGAAGCCTGGTACCCCTGCACCCCCAAACCGCTTGCCAAGTACAGTACAGTAAACTAAAGCTTCTCTTTCTGAAGTTGTTGAATACGGATCATTGCCTATTTTTCAAAGAAAAGATAACTTCTTTATATTTTTGTACATTTTTATATATGATATATTTAAATACACATATCTGTGTCTATCTGTACACGTGTGTCTGTTAGTTTGTTTAAAATTTTTAAATGCACTGGATAATATAATTCCCAGTTGCCGTGGGAGAGTAAAGACCTTATTAACAGTGCATATTTTCTGACAGTAGGTGACCAGGGAGAAGTAAGGTATTATAAACAATTCAAGGGAGGTCAAGGCTCCTTAAAAGTACCAAAATAGCTTAGATTTTTAAACTTTTTTTTTTTTTTTTTTTTTTTTTTTAATGTAGCTAGCAGAAAGGGCTACTTCAGCGTGGTGTTTTAATCTTTGTCTTTTTTGGTTTTTACTTTAAGAATACTATCTTAAAACATTTTAGAAATGGAGCTGCATGCTCAACAGGCATTTGTTAAGTTCTTACAGATCACATATAAGTAAATGTGAGTACCATAAATACTCTTGTCTTCTCTTTGTCAATGGCAATTCACTTGTATTTCTTTAGACTGACTCTGATCTTGGTTTATGAAAATCTAAGTTAGTGCTTATCAGTGCTGATTTATGTATTTTTGGCATTCTTGACATGGGCATTAAGTTTTGAGTATAATAAAGGTTTGAATATAATCTAGTACTTGTAGAATAGCAATTTAGATTTACTATTATTCTCTTAGTTTCTGTATGGTGACAACAGATTTTTTTATGGCTTACATTTTTATAATAAATTTCTTAGGTTTCATATCAATTTCTAGCATTTTTTTTACTAAGATACAGCATTGTAATGTAAATGTTGTCCTATTTTCCCACCTGATTTTCACTAGGACTCTACATATATAGCTTTTTCCAGATCCTTTTTCAGATATTCCCTATTACCCACTGACAAGTAATGAAATACAATATGCTAGGTCAGAGCTTTTGCCCCCAATCCAATTTTGGATGACCTCTTTGAAAAAAATTTGTGGCAAGGGATTGTTGTCAGAGTGGTAGAATTGGAAACCTCTGTGAGTCTATGACAATTGAGTTACAGATGAGTGTCACAGTTTATTTTTTTCAAATTCAGCTTAATCAGCATAGAGTTGATAACTGCAGCTTGTAACAGCAGGTTGAGGGCTTCTTGGCATGTCTAATGATAAAATAGACTATTGAGAAGTGTAAACTACATATCAAGCCAAAAATTGAATGATCTTATTGTTTCATTCTGTGTCCCCTGATCTGCAGAGCACATAAAATAAAAAGCCTATCTTTGCCTTTTGTTCAGAAGCCTTCTTGTGAGACCCTTCTGTTCAATTTCATCACCAAGTTAATTACTTATCTTTATTGCTATGGTCCTTGGGTATATGAAGGAATCTTCTAACTGTTATTGCATGATTTGAATTTCTGCCAAAGTAGATCCGCTCTGAAATGAATATCTTCAGAAATACTTGTGTGTAATTCTTGAATATAACAGACCTGTTATAACATTTCATTGGAAAAGACAATAACATAAATTTATACATCACATGGAAAATGCTGAGAAGTCATATTTATTATTTAGTTCAGGCTACTTTAGATGTGTGTTTGGGACTATGCAAAGGACTAACATGAGGAACAGAACATTTCCAGATCAAGTACCTTAATTAGATGCTTAAAATAGTATAAATACCTCTAATCAGGTAGTAAAAAAGAGATAATTTGCAGATCATAAGCCAAAGAGGAGTTAGCATCCTATCATTACCAGACCTGGACATCTAAGTAAGAAAAAAATATATATATGTATGGGAATATAGCTTCAGACTGAGCAATGTAATCCTTTAAAATCTGTCCTGCAGTTATGAGGCATTAGATAGCATACAGCACATTCTCAGGTATGGAAAAATACAGGTCAGCTGGAGTGGAACTGGTGGGAGAATGGTCAGAGATCAAAGGAACATGATTCTTGAGGAAAGAAAAAGAGACATTGACTTGAAGAGGATACTAAGGGCACAAAGACCTATAAGAGGAATAGTGCTGCAGCAGCCCTCTTGTTAGAGGGTAGTTCTTGTTTATCATAGCATGGAAAGGGTCCTGGTTTATTCCTCTTTACAACTCAGTCATCCTGACTCCAGCTATTCCCCGCCTCTGGCTGCAGCAAGCTCCTACTGTAGGTTTCCCTTGCAGCCTCTGACTGCTGGGTATTTCCTGCTAAACTCTGACTGCAGGTATCAGTTTGCAGACTCTGAATGCAGGCTTGTACCCAGCTAGACTGTGACTGCAGGTTCCAACAACAGGCTCTGACTGCAGACCCAGACTGACCTCACAGCAGTGATTCTCTCTCCCCAGGATCATCTTCTTCAGGATCCCCCTCTCACCAGCTAACCCACTCCCTTTTATCTTTATTGGATATAGCTGTTACTCATCAGGGGCAAGGCTGTATTGGGTAATTAACACAGCTGTTACTTATCAGGGGGAAGGTCAGCTGTATTCCCTTCTCCTATGGAATAGAATAAATTTCTTTCTGTATGCCTGATGCATTATAATAGTAATGACTTTACATGGTAGCACTGGAAAATTTTTTCCCTAGTGTAACTAATCTACACTGTCTTTGTGGTTGTTTGGTATCTATTAGTGCCCATCTTTTATCATCATCAGTCTAAAGAGCAAAAAATATGTTAGGGTTGCTGTAAGTAGTTTTGGGAGGGAGCTACACAGGTGACTTCTTGAGTGGTAGTCCAACCCTATGAATCTGTGAAAGACACCCCTTTGTTTAAACAAAACCAAAATACCGAGCTTTACTCAAGGACTCTGTGTGACAGAACGATTTTTTTTCAATGTTTTTCTCACTCTTTTTGCTTTTAATTTAATTTAAACATGTTTAATTTGCTACTTCATTGCAATTTTCCAGCAAGGGCTGGAAAATGGCTCTCAGCTGAAAAGCGGAGAAAGCTGGAAAAAAATGCCTCTTTTATGGGATGTTTACTTGGCACTTTGAGGCTAGCGACTCCTCACAAGGCACTGCTTTTGTGGCTTCATAAGCGGAGCACCGTAGCTGCAATTGTAAAGTGTGGAAGAGTCGCCAGAAAAAGCTAAACCACTTGTGGTGAAAATTACGTAAGAGTCAGGAATATTAAGAAAGTATTTCACTCTACAGCATTACCCTTGTTAACAGCATTTGAGATGTCAGCACAGACTAGTCACAACATCAAAATGATCAAACCCTGTTGCCCTTGGTTTTCCATGTTTTTATTTTGCCTTCATGTTTTTGTTTATGCCTTCTGATGTTTACAAAACTTGGAGATGAGTTCTCACATTTTTTATGTAAATAATTAAATGTTTATATTTTTGTCCTCTAGGAGGAGTTTCTTGAGTGATGGTGATGTTCACCAACGAGATTGAAAAGGTGGCGACACCTTGGACCAATCTCTGGTCCTTCTGTACAGTTGTATATATCGGAGTCAGAATTTAAAATAAAGAGAACATCCCTGCTGCCCTCGGACCTCGTCCTGCCTCTCCTTTTGTGTGCTATTGTGACAAAACCCCACCACAGGCTGTTTTCTAGCTTGAGCTCTTCTCACTAAGAAGTTACAATTCTGCAATTATTAATTGGAATTTTGGATTACTTCTGAATGTAGGCAGCTTTAAAAAGATGGTGGGGTATAAAACACACTAGTTCTTGATCATAAATGGCTTTACTTGAAGGGAGTGTCTCTTCACCTTCTGTGAAGGGCTGGATTCTGTCCCTTTTCCACGATTCTTATATCTCTGTTAGTGGTTTGTTCAATTTAAGTCTCAGTTAATATATGTTGTTCCTGTTATCCTTGTTACAAGTGTACTTATACTGGTGATTATACAAACATAAAACATCATGGATCTTCTTACTTGTCTTGCTTTGTAAATTCTGTTAGGAAAAAGAATGGCATTTTCAATGTAATCTGTCAAGAAGGAGCAATATCTATTTTCTTTTTTTAATAACCTCTTTGCAGGGAGGGAGACGGGGAAAGTAACTCCTTTGATTCAATTTTAAACATTAAAAAATATTTCTAGTTTCATGCATTAGTCTATTGTTGTTTTCCCTCCATAAAACCTTGCTATATATGTAACTGTCTGTTCCTTCGAAAATACATTTAGGACTAGGTGATATATATTTTTTTTAACGTAGGAATTTTATTTTTGTTTTCAGAGAGTCTGGTCTGCTGTAGTTAATCCAATATCAAGCTACATTGCTGAGTGCTGAGGCTGAGTGCTGTTCAGGTGAAATAAAAGAAAAAAAAATCAGCATTTTTAAATGCAGGTTAGAGATGACAAAAAAGAACTCTCTTTTTTGTATCTGACACTGAACTAGCAAAAAGCATGACTCCTGCAGTAAGGAATTATCACTGTTTGCATTAAGAAAGCTGGCAACTCTTCTTGCTCTAGCAGTTTATCTACCAATATAACCTTTCTGGGTTACAGATGTAGAAACATTGATAATTATGTGAGAATTCAGGAAAAAATTTTCTCTAGATTGGTAATTTTATATGAATGTGGGTATTGACAGATTTTATTGAGCTGAGGTTTGTCTTGTGTGTCCTTCTGTCAACAATAGCTAGTACAAATAGCTGGTTTGGAAAGCATCATAACTTCTAGCATCATAACTCCTCCATAGCAGAACAGGATAACTTGTAGTCCTGTTCATCACTGGCTTGTGCTTTTAGATGGATTGACTTAAGCCTGGAAATATTAGGCTTTATGTAATTTGCAAAAGCACAGGTACTTTCCAGCATTTCTCATTACTTGAACTACTCCTGTTGTTCATACTAATAACATTCAGGTGTTCCCTGAATATTTCTAAATTTTTTTTGTTCATACATTCTGCTGCAAATTATTTTCAAAATGTTACATTATATTAAAAAAAATATTTTTTATTTTTATTTTTGGGATCACCTACGTTACTGTGAGAGGAACTGCTAAACTTTCTTCCTTAAAATACTGATTTTAATAAATATTGGTGTTTTCTTGTTGTACTCTACTTGTCCTAGAGTAAAGACCTATTGTTTTTAAATCACTCTTCAGAAGATTCTGTCAATTTTGTATAATTCTTAGTACCCTTCCTTGAATCCCACCTACTTCTCATTTGGAATAACCTACATGTTAATTCAGATGAAGTTACACTTCTCATTTATAGGAAAAGTATTGTAACTTTTTCAAAAGTGTTTTTCCCTAGTCCTTATACAAACCTTGTTTCCCTGATTTGACCATATCTGCACCTTTATTTTCATAGCGACATTCAAATCCATTTTCTAAACTGATTCTGATCATTCAGAATCTTTGCTGTTTGTATGAATGTGAGCAAACTTGGTTTTAAAAGGAATTTTTATTCTGAATAACCAAGTTAGACCCTGCACTTAAAAAAAAAAAAAAAAGGTTCTAAATTCTGGAATTATGGTTGTATAAATCTTGTGATACTCTAGTGGAAGCATGACTCAGGTACACAATATTCTATTATTTTGTTTGCTTCTTTCTTAATTTTACAATTCAGAATTTAACTTCACAAGGAATGGTAGGCCTATGCATTTCTGAAAATATCATTGCTTTTCTTGGGATCACATTTCTCAGTATCTTGGACCTATACTAGAAACTGAGTTTCCATCTAGTCATCCCTTGCTGACACTTAAGTGAGAAGATATGTTTTGGTAATCTAGAAAAATAGAGAAAGGTCTGCAAGAAAAAACAGATTTTTTGGTCCCCCTTGTGTAATGTAGGACACTCTAAGCCACACAAAACCATATAACATTTAACCATTTATAAATCTTTTGAAAACCTGTGTTTACAGGACCAATCTGGATCTTGTCTGAGTTTTTTAAAATTCTGATTTAATCTAATTCCTTTATTACATGGGTGTAATTCAACCATGTGAAAAACAAGATGTAGCTCTCTGTGGAAAAATAGAATCACAGAACTGTTTAGATTAGAAAAGACCTTTAAGATTGTCAAGTCCAGCTGTAAACCCAGCACTGCCAAGTGCACCACTAAACCATGTCCCTAAGTTCCACATCTACATGTCTTCTAAGTATCTCTACGCACAGTGACTCAACTCTTTCTCTGGGAAGACTCTTTCAATGCTTGTCAACCCTTTCATTCTGAAAAATTTCTGAAGAAGTTTTTCCTAATATCCAATTTAAACGTCTCCTGGTTCAGCCTGAAGCCATTTCTTCTTGTCTCATCACTTGTTACTTGAGAAAAGAGACTGAACCCCATCTGGCTACAGCCTTGTTCCAGGTAGTTGTACTGAGCAAGAAGGTCACCTCTGGGCCTACTTTTTTCCAGGCCAAAAAATCCCAACTCCCTCAGGTGCCCCTCATAATATTGCTGCTCCTGAAATTGACTGTAAGTGCCTAAATTTTTGTTTTAAACCCATGGGGACATTGGTGCATCATTAATATCAGCAAGAATTTGAGGACAATCATCTGTTATTTCATGTTTGTCTAATGTGCTCCTTTGGGAATATTTCCAGGTATGTCATTTTACTTTGTTCCCATAGCAGTTGTATTACCACCCTGGAAAAAAAATGCAATAGGCTGAAAAGATGACCTTCCCAAACCTTATTATCTTTTATTTTTTGAAAGTAGTTAGAAATAACACTTCAAGATCCTGGTATGTTAATTTTTTTTTTTACATGACTACCACTGAAGTAGTTACTTTAAAGGAATGATTCAGCATCATTATTATTAGAAATTTTTAATAATGGAATGACTAATGCGATTCCTTTTTTTAATTTTATTTTTCTTCCCCTTAGTATCCTTTTCTACATTTGTCATCTTTAATATTCACTGTGGAGGCTCAGTAATACCCATGAATGGAAGCAAAGCTGGAAAGCTTATGCTTGCTGAGGAAACATCAGCATGTTTGCCAAAGTGTATTATGGGCAATTATGTGGGTTCAGGGTAATTTTTTTCTTAAATATTCTATTTGTGTGTTCTTGTGGGTGGGGTTTTTTTTCAGTTGTTTTTTTTGTTTTTGTTTTTGAGAGGAGATTATTTGTGTCTTAGAGCAATATCCATGAGATTTTTTCTGGAAAGGCAGAAAACCTAAACCCCATTATTCATTTATTTAAAGGATGTGAAAGCTGAAGAGGTGAAACTGTGAACTCAGTTTAAGACTATTTAATGCTTGCCCTGGACATTTGTATCTATGGCTTGGTTGTGCTTCAGCTGTGCTTCCTGCTGGGGGATGTGATCACACAGGAGCGTGGTCTGAAGTGCCTGGAGATGTCCTGCCATACAAGTGCTTTGTACTGTCCTGAGCCTATGCAAGCTCTGATGTATTTGTGGGGTCTGCAGCTACTAAAAGTAGTGGTAGTTGCCATTTGTTATGAAATGGACTGTAAAAATACAAAAGAGTTTCACTGAATAGAGGATAGGATGCAGAATTCAATTAGAAGCCTTCCAGCTGCTGAGACATTGCTTCCTTTCTCCCCCTGCCCTCTCCTCCCTTTTCCCATGAATCCGTTCAGGATTGCTTCTGTTATATAAGTAATAACCTCTACTAAAAAACAAGGGGATAAAATAATAATAATTTAAAAAGTAGATAAAAAAAGGGAATGAATCAAGGGATGAGAAAAATTAATATAGTACCAGAAGAAAGGAGGCAGGAGTAGAAAAGTCAATTGTGGCTTTAACTGTTAGAAGGCAGGGTTCTTTTCCAATTCTAGAAGAAGAAAAAGAAACAAAGCTGCCAAAAGACTTTTTCTTTAACTACTCAACTGGTTTAATTTTTAAAAGTGATTTTTTAAAGGTGTGTGTAAGTTTAAAACAAAACANTCATCCAGTTCCAATCTCCTTGCCCTGGGCAGGAATAACATCCCACTAGACTAATTTGCTCAATGACCCATCCAACCTGGCCTTATACACTGCCAGGGATGTGGCATCCATAACTCCTCTGGGCAATCTGTTCCAGGGTCTCACCACCCTTACAGGAAAGAAATTCTTCTGTATGTCTAATGGAATTTCTCCTCTTTCAGTTTGAACCCAATACTCTTTGTCCTATCACTACAGTTCCTGATGAATGATTAATGTAATTTTTAGCAGTTAGATTTACATAAAATAAATTATCACTTTGGATTACTACTTAAGCATTTTCACATTTTCAAAATTCAAGTTAATTGTTAATTATTTGTATTCTATATTTAAACAGTTTCTTTTACATGGGGTCCACGAATGACAGAAATTGTGCATATCTTTTTATGAGCAAATTTATCTTACAATACAGATAAATGGATCTAAGGAGCTTAATTGCTTGAAATTATTCTTGAATTTGTTTTGAATTTAGCAAATATTTCCATACAGTAATGCTCCCCTTTCTGCCCAGATTAGGGGTTTGAATCCTCCTCACAATTAAAATTTTTCAAACATAGTGCTACAGACCATGCATTGCTGAAAAGGTAGGTGCATTTATGTTCGATTGGTGCTGTTTGGCTTCATAAAAGGTATTTAAATACTCATGCAGCTAAGGAGATATGCTGTAGTTGGATCACTTTATGAGCTTTTGCAAGATGGTGCTTAGGATGCAGTCTGGAGCAGACACTGCAAAGATGAATTCAAACTGAGCTACATCAGTTTGAATTCATCTTTTCAGTATCTGCTCCGGACTGCATCCTAAGCACCGTCTTGTAGAGCACTGATGGATGGGCAGCTCCCAGTACTGCCTGTTGATGTTGTTATGCTTCATGATGTATTCATGGAGCAGGGACTAGGAATGGGAATGTACTGCATTGCTGCAGCCAATGGATTATAATGTAATTTCTTTCTGTGGCTCAGTAAGTACATAAGTACATTGTACAAAAGGTGGAACATAGTGCACAGAAGACATTGAAAATTTCTCCTCCCCTGTGCTTGATGATGTGGATTCAGTCATTTCAGGGAAGGTAGAAAAACAGACTGGGTTTTCAGCAGAACAAAGTGGGTGCCCAAATAAAGAGCTCTATTGTGCATCACGGGCTCATGCCCACACCCTTCCCATTTCTATTGCATGGTTTTTTCATAGATCCCTCAGTCACTAAATAGTCTGCTCCACATTTTTGCTGCCCACTTCCCCTTTAGGATCTGAATTTTAAAAAATGAAGCATTTGCTAAGCTGCAATCTTGGCCAAGTACTTGTTACTGGTGGTATAATTATTGCAATTATTTCTTATTGCTATTATTGTTTGGGGGAAAATTATAAATGACCTAAATCTTCAATGCACAGGTTTTCTATGAGTACATAAAGGTGCTCAGTAATGGGGAAGCTAATTTGAAAGGAAGTGGGAAGAGAACTTAAGTGTAGTTAAGTGGCAAATAGAGGTCAGCTGAACTGGAGGTTGTGAATAAAATGAAAGGAAGGTAATAAGCAAGAAATGGTTATTTACTTATGCAAATTGCCATCCTTCTATTTTGTACAATACCTGGATCTGCTTATTGTTTCTATGGCAAAGACTAATATTGGCCTTTTCCCTTCTGTTCTCTACACCATCATATCCCTCTTGTCTTTGCTTTTTGCTTATAAAGTTTTATATCCTCTTAGGCTTTCAAATAATTATGTTTACCTCTTGTGAAATAGGTTTCTGTGGGCTTATTTGAAAAGCTAGTTCTTTCTGTAACTACAATTGCATAGCAATAATATCCTTTAGGTGGAATTTAGTGTATTCAAATACTCTTGTAATTTTATTAATCAACCTTTATAGCTAGATTATAGCAGAATTTCTACTAATACCTTTGTATTAGCTGTAGAACTTGTTTCAGTTGGCTGTACTTTATCCCTGTAATTGCAGCCTTTTCTTAATAACCACATTATTTTGTAGCTTTGTCCTTGTGATAGTCTTCCTCTTCTCTTGAATTTCTGAAATATTAACTCCTGCTGTGTGTCTGAAGCATTTGTGCAGGATGTCATGTTGTCATCCTTGTCACTAAGGCATTACTAAAGTTTTAAATCCATTCATCCCGTTGCTTTTATATATGATCTACAAAATAAACATAGGTTCTGCTTCTGCTAGTTTGTTGGTATGTATGTTTGTGCATAGTAATTTAAAGTTATTTCCAGAAGGCAGCCCTCAACAGCTGGGTAATTGAAGCCTTTCCCTTCGTTTTTGATGCTTTTTAGTTTTGCCTGATTTGTAGGAAGTGGCTGAATACTCTCCTCTGGCAGTGAGTCTATCTTCTCACAATGTGCCAAATATCTAATTCATATTTTGTTCATGAAGGTGTTTCTAGAGCATTTCACCTGCTGTAGAAACCAAAAATAATAAGATCATGCAAGTGGCTGTGAAGGGTTCAAGAATGAATTTGAAGAGCCTTAAAAATCATTGTTCAATGATCAATATAATATTTAATGTCTGTTGATTTTCAAATTTTTGTCACCTGGTCCAGTTGTGTCCCCTCCCAGTACCTTGCCCACTTGCAGCCCCTTGATGGTGGGGGAGTGTTGCGACACAGCACTGATGCAGTGCCAGCCCTGCTCAGCAGTAGCCAGAACACCGCTGTGTTATCAGCACCTTTCCAGATACTGATGCAAAGCACAGCACTGTGAGGACTGCTGTGGGAAAATGAACCCCATCTTATGCAGACCCAAAACATAACTTCTTTACACAGAGAGATCATCCCCCTCAAAGATCAATAGCATTAGGAGATGGAAGACAGGAAAACTGTAAAAAGAGAATAAAATAGAATTTGTTTTCCATCAAAACGTTCTGTTCTAAATACCACCTTTACATTTTCATTTCCTTCAGTTTTTAAAAATGAAATTCAAGTTGCTTATCCCCTAAAATATATTCAACAAAAAGGACTATGCATGAATCAGAGCTTTGAGAATTTTAGCAATGCTGTTCAAAGGTCATCCTTGCCTCCTTGTTTTCAAAATGTTGCATCAGTTATTAGGATGGAGACAGTACTGTTGTAACTGTTTGGGCTGAGTCACCAGATTTATTGTCCTTCGTTACTTCAAAGTCTTTGAGATATTCAGGTGGTTGGGATCTTAAGCTTTACAGAGGATGATGCAAAATGGTTCTCAATATCAGTGCTGGTGAGAACAGGTGTGGGGTCAAATGCTTGGCTCAGGCCTCTGTTCCCTTTTTGGACTTTAGTTTAAATAAGAGGGAAAAAACCAGCTACTGTACAACAGGTGGTTGATTTTTTGCATACTGTTGTCAGTCCTTAAGTAATATAAAGTGGGATTTTTTTTCCAGAAAAATCCTGCATTGGTTAAAATATTTCTATCTACTGCTATTGGATACCTTCAGGAGGATGTGGTTCAGCTAGCATGTAGTCAAGGAGGGGTTGCTGTGAGTTGGTCAGCAATGAATATGAACATGAGGCTTCTGAACTGACAGTTGTCAACAGGAGCAGTACAGAATAAGTCTGATGCTGAGGTCTTTCTTCTCCCTGTGCCATGCCTGACCATCAAGGTGATATTTATCACTCTCAGTTTCATTGGCCATGGCAGATAAAGCAGCTGCAGCAGCAGTTGGGGGAGATTTAGGTTTCAGACTGGGAAGAATGACAGGTGACCAAGGATAGCACAGCAGTAATCAAACACATGGCAGAGAGTGTGCCATGTACTTGAAGCTGGTGCTGCATGGCAGCACCTCTTTCAGACAAGCAAGTAGTTATCAAAGTTGCAGCAGTAGCAATCTTCACACTTTCTCATGCAGAAGGACATTTTCCATCATTTAACTGCTGTTTTAACATACTTAGATGAGAAGTAAGAGGACAACCAGCAAGGGTCTGTCCATATAATAGATTTCAATTAGATCCCAGTATCACGCTAAATCTGTAAGTCTGTGAAGGCTATAATTAGGACTTATTAAAATTTTTTTTTTGTGGTTTTGGTTTCTTTGGGATGTTTTGGACTGATATTTTGGCTCCATCTTGGCTCCATTTCTTTCCCTATATTTTATAAAGATCTACACATTCTGAGATGATGATACAGATAGCTGCAATGTGCTGAAACTTTGTAATGTGTATATTGGTGGTCTATGTTAACATGGTCAATTATTGATTCTTACAACAGATTGCAATTTTCTGCAGTGGGAATTAAGAATTAAACAATGTCATTGCTTTTCTGAGAATAAGGCTGGGTATTCTATCAGTGCCAATTGCTGAATCAAGACAACTAGCCAAGTGTTAGCAAATTATCCTTGGGAGTTATTTATACTATCACTTTGTCAAGTCTGACAGAGAAGTCATTTATTTAGCCATGAGTATGTGATAGCAATTTCTATTTAATTTTTTTCCTGTGCAATGCAGACCTATTACAACCTAAATTCTCTGGTGATATTCTATAAAATGTGCAAAAGTAGCACAGTCTCTTGATTAGATTCCACTGGCCTAAGGACAAAAGGAACCTATTGGTTTTCCCTGTAGCATGTTTCTCTCCTTATTCATGCACAGCTTTTGCTAGATCAGCAACCTTTGGCACATTAAATACATCACCATCTTGAAATTTCTTATTTCAAATGCTGTAGATATAGAATGTTTTCCATTTCTGATTATTTCCTTTGAATCATTTTTTGGGGTGATTAAACACATTTGTATCTACCAAATATGTAGTCAGGTGAATATGGCATGCTTTAAAAACCAGCAAGAAATTGATGAAATGGATGTGGGGTTTGGTACCTAGTATTTCAATAATGGTATTGATTGACAGGTGGTGTCTAACTTTGCAGATGGTACTGCTCTAGCATGAGTTGTTCAAGTACAACCTGTAGTAAGTAGTGGAGCAGGTAATGGGGAATTCCTCCAAGGAAGTAACACAGATAACAAAGACCACATTACTAGACAGATATTATTTGATGATGAGTTTCATTAGTGTTTAAGTAAGGATGTGCCTAAAGTAATTTTAAAAGCCATCTGCAAGAATTTTATTTCCACTTTGAAGGACTTTCAGGATCTGAACAATAAATGAGCTTTTTTTTTGTTCAACCTTTTCTATAATAGTTTCATTGAAATTGATGGAACAATTGCTTTATATGCTGTACATTAAAAAGTCTAAGAAAAATAACTAAACTGTTTTGCGTGAGGGGCATTGTCTTTTGCTTAGCTTTTAGAAGCATTTCAGAGGCTTTTCCCTCCTAAAGCTGTCTGTAAATGTATGCTTGGATAGCTGAATTCATTACGATAAAAAGGGTATTTGGTTCTGCTTGCTTAGCTATTATGAAATGAAAAATAAACACTCAGTATCTGTTCATTAAGAGAAGAAATCTCGGTAAAGTATAATCTTTCTTTTGTTTGCTGCCAAATATTTACTAGTTTCCTGTGAGATGCTTGCTTACATTTTCTTATTTGTCAGCAAATGGACATTCAGATTTTAAGAGCCAGTCTCTCAAAGATATTAAGTATAGGCTTGCCATTTGTTTTCACAAGAAACTGAGAGTCTAAATAAATGTGAGGATCTAGTACGCTGTAACTGAGATGAGTACTGGGGATGAATTAAACAAAGCAGGATGGGCGGGAGGAGCTCTGACAGGGAAGTTTAAGGGTAGTGGTACTGATTGATTCCCTGGTGATTAAATGAGACAATTGATAATGTAGTCGTTTGCTACCAGGTTAATTCACCAATTCTTCCTTTTTAGATCCTGTTCTTACAACAGTAAAAAGCTGAAAGGCAATTCTGGTTGCTGACATTTGCATAACTCCAGAGAAATTCAGTTATCTGAGCTTCCTTCTGTTATCTGTAGAAGAGGTTATATACCTGCAGTTTTATGCAGACCTGTGCACATGAGAAGCTTAGTGGAAAATTTTAGTTTCATTTTATCACTCTTTTAGTTCTGTGTATATTCTGATATTTTATTAGGCATAAGTTTTGTGATCAAAGAAGGGGAGATTGGTAGCAGAAGGTAGAATTTTGTGAGTCTGTGAGGTTGTAAAATTCACCTGCTGATTCTCCTGGTCACCTGTCTTGATGTTGTATTTCCAGAGTTGTATCTGAGCTGCAGAAATAGAGAGCTGTTAGCAAAGTGGCAATGCAGGATTTATGCCAAAAGGAAACCCAGTCAGCTGACTATCGGGTTTTCTAAGACATACTTGTGTCACCAGATCATTTGTTGAAGTGACAGAACAGAAGGAATAATAAGTATCCTCCAAAAGTATACATATAACTCAGGTTCCAATTTCCATGGAAAGAAATTTAAGTGTGACTCTAGATGGGAATCTCAGCTAAAATTTGTGCTTCACTTAGAAGAGGCCCTAGAAAACCTGATAGACCCACTCCTTGCTACTTATAATTGCCAGTACTCTGATTCAGCCAAAAGTGTATGCTGATTAGATCTCTTAATTACAGGAACTTACTGTGAAAGCAGATTTTGCCTGAACTCCAGGATGGACACAAACACAGTGTACCTTATGCTAAACAGTGGTTGCTGAGAAGTGGCACTTTTGGCTCTATATTTAGTCCCAAGCTCTTTGGTGACTAAGTTCTAGAGTGCTTACTTGCCTCCCTTCCTTTCAGATGTAGAAACAGGTGTCTAACTTATTTTGAAATGTTAGTTTCTTTTTCATATTTTTAACTCAGCAGTAACTGAGCAGAGCCTCAGTCATATGTCTCAGTGTCCCCTAATAGACTCCCACAAAGAGTGCAATGGGATATCTAGCTATCATAGATGTATCTAATTAAGCTTTCTGGCTAAAGACTATTTCTATTGGATTCATACTAGCACTGCCTGCAGGACAGGCTTTGCTGGGGAAGAACAAGCCATGCACTAGCATACGTGGAGGAACAGCCAGCAGGAGATCTTGGAAGCAGAGGACCTAGGGGTCCAGGCTGGGACCTTGAAGATCTCTGTTTCCTGGCTTCAGAAGAGTTGACCTTTGTGTGCCATCGTATTTTCTGTTCAGACCACAAGTGTGACCCCATAAGCCTTCCTGTTTCAGTTATTATCAAATGTGTCAAATAGCTGCTTTTGGTCATCAACGCTACTGCTGAGAGATTACAGCTGCTAAAATTGTACTGAAGTGTTAATTTTGCTTCAAGGTTTTGTCAGAAACATATATTATTTTTATAGGGTTTTGTATGAATTTATTATTACCAAGAAACTGGTCATGATTGATATTTTCATATTTTGAAAAATGACGCTAATTTCCCAAACTTCATAGAATATGCACAAGGATAACATTTTCTTTAATTTTTAATTTTTTTTTTTACTTTATTGATAAGTGAAGATTTAAATAAATAAACAGCTGTATCAGCCAATGGTAAAATGGAAGGCCAGGATGCATAAATGTTTAGCTTGGTACTGGATCAGAAATGTACCTTAAGATGTGCCAAAATCTAAGGAGGTTCTGATAAGTGAAATAAAACAATGAAGTTTTTTGCTTGTTTATGTGAAGAAATGCTTATTTTTTAATTCAGTCTTTCCATGTACTCTGTTGGAAAATTCTCAAAACGTTTTTCTCCTGGATATAAATGTCTTGATATTTTGAACAAGTGCTGGTTCACAATTCAGGTAAAACTCAACACATGCCAATGCGCTGTTCTTTCCTACTGATTTTGCCAGAATTTTTTGTAGAAACCTATGAAAAACTGAGCCAATTTTGAAATATTATCTTTCCATCCTAGCATTAGCTCACAGTGTTTTGCTCTTGCTGGGACTGCCAGCTAATGTCTAGTCCAGTTTTCCTTGTTAATTTTTATTATAGTATTCTTCCACTCTTCCATTGTTTAAAATTTTACTTAAATGCATAGCATAATGTTCGAAATAAGGCCTCAAGACTCACGAGCTTTACTGACAAAATAAAGTGATAGGAAAGCATGAAATCAATAGATTTGAAGTTTTTTGCTTGAGAGGAAAAGGGTGGCCAAGTAAAAGAAAAAAACTTTCTTATTCCTTCTCCCTTTACACAGACTGCTTTACAGTACTCTGTTGCAAAGGATGGGTTCATACAGGGTCAGCTGTGTCCTGTGACTCTGTCCTACATTTCTGCTAGTTCAACATTTAGACAGGACAACACCTAGGCAAAGATTACAGCAAAGTCTATTGTTTTCAGTACAAGGCAATTATCTATTTCACTCAGACCTAAAGCTGTTGGTGCTTGTCAGCAGTTGTTTCTTTAGGTGGCTGGTGATGGCAATGTGGGAGGAAAGGAGTAGGCTACCTAAGGATTGCTCCCTTAAACTTAACAAAGTCACAAACCTGCAAGCATGCTGGACACTTACAGCTAATATTGATAGCTTCAGCTGGAAAGGGAGAGGGTAGCATTAGTATTGGTAGCTGAAAGTGCTCAAGAGCTGTCAAAATCATGACAATTCGTGAAGCCATTACCTTTTTTTAATAATAATAAAAAAATCTTTTATAAGTAAGAGCCTGTAAAATTTACTTTATGAGCCTTTTCTGTGACTGCGGGAGCTAAAAATAATAGCTCCTTAAGCTAGGTTTTAAGTAAGACACATAAAATACTGAGACACTTTTACAAAGCTGAAGCAATCTGTTTGACAGAGTTCGACAGGGACACCACCACCCTCTTTTCATGGTTAGGAAAGCAGCCTGGGATCTGTTGCCCTTTAAATTGCGGTTTTACTGCCAGAGGGTATTGGGAAATACTGTTCTGGGTTAGAGTGTGAAGCTTTCCATTGTGACAGGGAGTGACCTGGTGTCTCCTATCAGTCATGCCTTAAATGAAAATCTGTGTCATAACATGGTTTTTCTGTGCACAGGCCTGCTTGTTAACTCTTGTTTATGTTTAAACCCATGATTGACATGAGACTTCCTTCATCCATCCATGGTCAGTTTAGCCTACCAAAGCAGTCATGCAGCTCCTCTCATTGAGGTTTTACAGTCAGAGGGGCTTTAGCAAACATTGCTCAATGAAAACAGTAAGATAAATGTGAAACCTTCCCTACCATTGTTCTGTGAAGCTTTAATATGTATAGCAATGTTGGTTTTACTCTAAAGGAGAGTGGGGGAAAAAACTTGAGATGGGGTGATTAAACAACCCCCTCCCCTCAAAACCATGCAGCTTTTCCTTGCCCCCTCCTTCCCCTGGTTTAACTGTATTTTCTGTTTCCTGACTGCAGAAGCATTAATGACCCACAGAAACTTTGATTCCCCTTTGCGCCATCTGCGTGCTGTGCTAATATCACAGCAGACTTTGCTTCTCTTCATTACAGAGGGACAAGTACATAAACCTTCACAAGGCCACACTTCCAGAAAGGCAAGACAAATGAAGGACTGGAAATGCTAGAAAGTACATTCATTAGATCTGGACTGTATCAGCAGGAGGGGTAGGATGCAAACTGTTTTGGAAAAAGAGGGGCTGTGAGAGAGAGAGCAAGAGAATTACTAGCAAAGGGAAAGGAACATCTAAGTCTGAGTTGGGGGCAGGAAGAGGCTGAAGGTCTGTTGCAGTCATTATCCCTTTCTTCTTTGCAGTGAACATGTATTTCTTGTTTTAATGTATTACTTTCAATGGTTTCAGTGCTGTTGAAGGCTTACTGCTCTGCAGGCCTGGAAGGAGTTGTTCTTCAGTGACCCCATGTACCCTCCTGGTGTCCTTACAGCAGATTGCTGTAGGCTGTATCTGCTTCCCAGAGGCTTTGACAGCTCTATGAAGCTTAAAAGAAAGTTAGAGTCACACGGCAAAGAAGCAGTATTGCAAGATATTTTCTGGTGTGCAACTTTGAGAGTTATGGCATGAAAATCAAGATGAAATATAGGCAGGATCTGTGCAAAAGACGCAGAGGAACTTGAGATTGTCATAGGGAGTGAGAAGCTGGCGTGAAAGATAAGGAGTGACAACACTCTGGCAAGACCTGAAGGATGAAGATTGAGAATTGATCATGGAAAAATGATTAATAGCTGTAGAGGTAGGTGACTTCACAGTTATATTTTCTTAATAAGAAAATGGAAAATTTAGTGGAAAAACTGAAGCAGAGAAGTGGGTGGCTTGACTAATATGCCAACACAATCTAGCTTCAGAAGCAAAATTATTTTCATACCATGAAGATCCAGGAGATTAAACAGAGGCTTCATTTCAATCTGCAGATGTTTGGGTTTAAGTCAATGGCTTAAAATTATACTTGGAACTTGAGAGTTTAGTCCAGTGCTTGTGATGTCTCCTCTCATGAAAATTTGTCAGTGCTCAGAGCTTGCCAATTGAAATAGTTGGTCCCTTTCTGTTATTTTGTTTGGCTGGAAGGCAGAAAAAAGATTGGGGCAGGGAAATGGATTTTTTAACACATATAGGCAAAATTCCACTTGCTCATCCACCTCCAAAAAAGTAGCTGTTTTGTTAAGTCACAAATTTAAATATTTTCCTCAGTTATAACAGTAAGCATAGTCAAAGAGCTTTTATACAGAATATTCATGACAATTTTATGCCAACTTAATTCTTGTGCTTGAATGCAGTTATTTTGCTGCCCTCAAAATAATTAGGGATTTTGTCCAAACTCTTGGATAAGAGGTTAAGAAAGTGAATTTCTTAGAACAGGAAATATAGAATTTTTTCTTATTTTATTTTAATTCTACATGAGAGGATCTCAGAACCTGTGTCCTAGGTAAGTAAAAAACCATTCAACTCTTTAGCCTCACAGTCTGACGACTGCTCTGTGAGTTGAAATCCACTCTATTTTCTAGAGTCTTTCACTAACTAGTTATATTTTCACTTTTCTTTCTGATTTTAAGACTTACAAAGTTGTGTTGCTGTGAAGCTCATGGAACAGTGTTTTGGCAAGCAGGCTTCAAAACCTGCCTTTTTGTGCAGTAGATGACATGACACTTGTGCTGAAAAAAGAGATATCACTGGGGTACAAGTGTACAATGGTGCCAGTGTGTGTTACGTGGTAATTTTTATTAAAGCTATTTCTGCATGCAATAACATATTGTATTACTTTTCCCTGTGTAACATTAGTTCTCTTACTGTCCTGGTTTTATAGGAAAGCTTGCAATTGTAGAGCCAGAGACCAGATTAAAGTTCAAAATTTTGGTGTGAGAATGAGGGATGATCAGTCCCTACTCCAGGTTGAAAGTGTATCTCTTTTGCTTTCTGCTAGACATAGAAAGAATCTGGGAGATTCAATTTTCTTCCCATAAAATATTTTTTTTTTAAAAAGACCATGTAGAAAATAATTTAAAAAAAAAAAAAATTTCAGTAATACCATAGTTAAGTTGGCTACAAGTAATTTTGTAGCTGACAGAAAGTTTAAAACAAAACATGTGGTCAAAATTTGTATTGCATTTTATGGTTCATCATATAGGAATACACAGATACCTACATTATTGTGACTGTTATTAGTGTTTATTGTTATTATCAGTACTACAGGGTTTTTCCAGTCAAACTTGAACTGATTGGCCATGTGGTCAGTTGATCTTCAGTGAAAACTCTTGAGAAGGAGGTAAACATTTTCATCAGGGAATAAAAAGTGAAAAACATAAACATAATTTGACTTGGAAGAGCTTTAAACCTGCAATTTAAGGCAGTGGAAAAAAGTTCTCTAACTGTTGTTTCTGAATATGTAAAAAAGAGAACAAGCTTTTATTCAAGCTGTTTTCACCAATAAAATAGTGATTTCTTCTGCAAAAATGATTCTGAACCATTAAAGTTTGGGCTGGATTTCACAGTTCAGTAATAGTCATAAAGGACAGAAAGTATGCAACACAATGAAAATTGAATTAGTTAATCATGAGTGTCACATAAACTTGGTGAAAAGAATTACTTTTGCTTCTGCAGTTATAATAAGTTGCTTTTACACTGACAATGCCAATGAAGAAAAATATATATTGCTCAGTAGTAAATGTCTGTTTACTAGAGATAATTGGCTGGAAGAAAGGAAGAAAGGTGTGTGCAAAATATGGTTGATTATCAAGAGCTGATGTTCCATCTTTTACAAAAGTACTTGACTAGAACATGTTTGTGTGTCTCTGCTGAGAAATATAACTGAACTGACCTTCTTCAGAGTTCTGTGATGCACAGTGATAATTCCTTGCTGTCCTCTCTTAGGCATTACGTAGTCTTATGCATTGTATCAAGTCCCCAACATAATGCAAGCGAACAGATTTGAAGAATATAACATGATTTTATTTTAGTACCTTTCATTTCTCCATTGCATAAAAGCACTTTGGAAAGCAAGGAACTAAGCTCTAGTCTTTGAGTCACTATGTGCCTTGAAATGAAACATCATTTTGCACTCAGCAATAAACTGCAGGGAAATTTGAGTACAAGAATAGAATTAGAGACAGAGGATCAACTGGGAATTTAAACAGTTCTGTTCACTCCATCTTGTTTGGAGGTGTTTTTGCAAGAATGGCCCCATTTCCAGATGTGATATAGACTTTACTGAGGTTCTGAAAGATTTCAAGGCATTTTTTCCATTTTCAATTTTTTTAGCCCTTGAGTTTTAGGGAGCTGACCAGCACTTAAAGTGTCATCTTGAGAGGTGTACCTGCTAGAGAAATTCCCAGATGTGTTCAGAAGTGTTAGGAGTCTTGAAAGACAAGCAGTTCTTGTATTGCATCTGCTCCCATTTGCAGACACAGAGGTCTGAAACTCATTTATTTCAACCTAAGTAAGAAGTAATCATACTGAATTCAGTAGGTATAACTCAAAGGCAAAACAGTGTAAATGAGATCTAAACCCAGCCTTCAAAGGACTGGACAATTTCTTGTAAAGATTTTTTGAAATTCAGTGGGCTTATCTAAACAGAAAACGTAAAACTTTTTCAAGTTTTCCTGTTAGCCAGAGAGCTGTGTTTTACATGAGAGAGAAAAAGCTAAAAGAAGTACACATTTTGTACACAATTATTTTAAAATAACTTTGGGAAATCACAATTGTCTTTTTGTTTTTGTGTTGTCTTTTCCTCTTGGAGAAGTATAAAGTTTCTGAGTCAAATTAATCTAATTTGCTCTTAGTTATGTAAATAGGTTTTCCAGTACTTTTCCAGAGGTAAATATGGACTCTGACTGCTGTTAGGAAATACCTTTTGTGTTTTCTTATTAACAAATCATCACAAAAATTACAGCAGCTACAGTGTATCTATGAATTTGTAGGTATAGTTACCCCCTCTACAGGCAGTGGATGTTGAGTAGTCTAGACATTATGGATGCTGTGGATTTCACCTAATCTTATCTGCCAGTCAAAACTCACTCGGTGAAAAGAGTGACACTTTTGCATGGTGGCTCATCTCAACCTTTGTTCAGATGGGGCAGATCAGTTTTGGATGAATCTGTCTTTCCAGCTGGATGACAGAGGGAGCCCTCACACTTGCTATAAACAAAAGCAACAGAGCAATAAAGCTCCTTCTCAGGAAACTAACCATTCTTCCCTTCAGAAAGAAAGAAGAGAAATAGATGCAAAGGAGGCTCTTAGGGTCTTTATAATGCTATTGAATTTCCATTGGAGGGTCCTCAGCCCCATCAGAGCAGGTTTGTGCAGAACACTCTGTAAATTTATCCTGTGAAAGAGTATCTGATACTTTTAGGATGGCCACACAAAAGAATCTGAAAAAAAATGAAGTAACAGGCAATTTGGGAAACTTTAAGCTGTGTTGCCTTTCAGTCAGACTTCTAATCTATATTTTCCCTAGGTATTAAAAAGATCTTTCTTGAAGTGTTCCTCTTTCCTGAGGGTAGTCTTCTGTACATCACTGGGGCTATTTGGGTTAGTAAGGAGACGTTCAGTGTTAGCAGCAGAAGCATCAGTCTGGCCTTAGAGAACAAGACACTGAAGATTCTATTTCTGGAAATGTTCTGTTGCTAGCATAATAGACTCCAGCAGGTATTCATTTGATTACACAAGGTCACTCTAGAAAGGTATTTTCCTGTGCAGGTGAAGAATTACTCTTTTTGAATTAATAACATATAATCTTTGTCACTAAAGGGATCTGAACACTATGGTCTATATGATAAACTATTTTATGTAAATAGCTACCCTGCTAGGCCACCTCCATTAACAAATTGTCATGATTCATGGAAGACTACAACAGAGTAACACTATAGAAAATGTAAGTGACGATGATTAGGAAATTTAAAAAAAAAATAGCAAATGCTATTCTTATGTTATATTGTTATATTATTTACTTTCTATGTATTTATTACCAAACAAGAGAATATATAGATGCATAAATATGGAACCTTACTTTCATCCAATAGAAAACTGATGAAAAAGGGAAAGGCAATTTTTGCTTCAATCCATACTTCTTTCCACAAGACTTTTGATCAGCAACCTTTCATGACCAACCTATCTTATTTCTCAATTGCCAAAATTACGCAGGAATTTCACTAAGATGCAAGAATGATCAAAACAACCTAGTTTTGCATTCTCCCCGTTCAGGGTCAGGACTATTTGAGGTGCCCTAGAGTACATCCTTCTGGGAATCTAATGCAGATAGGTGTCATTTCAAGTGAAACTACCTCTTTGGGGTAGTTCTAGGTTATCTGGGCTCTACTCAGAAAGCAGGCTAGGACACTGATATGTTCAAGTGATGTTGCACTGGTATAAATATTCCATTGTTACCAACCAACATTGTTACCATTGCATCATCCTTTGATGGTTTGAATATTTCTATCTTTCAGTCTAACATAGATATAACCTTATCTACGTGAGCACTGAGGCTGAGCTATCACAAATTGATATATTCCCTTATTTTCTCTCCTATTTGTCATGGTCTTTTAGCTATGTTTAATTCAGATGATCTTATCATTAAGTCCATATGAATAAACATTTCAAAATATTGAAATAGATCAAACTTTCACTTGCTTCAAATCATACTGTTTCTTGTATGATTTTTCCAGTAACTGCCTTTGCGCATCCCAAGGCATTCATGTTCATCTGCAAAAGCGATTGCCTGAGCCGCTGCTCCCTATTTCTTTAACCTATCTAAATTTAATGAGTCTTTTCAATGAAGTGTCACTACATGATTTCAGAGTGGATAAAATTTTCACTTGTGCCCTTTTGTAGGTAAGGATTGTAAATGGGTGCCTGAGTGCAGCAGTCAAAATGCTGAATGAATGAGTAGCTCTCGTTGCCTGCTCACTGAACCCCAGTTAGTTTGTCAGTGCTCCACATCACTGCAACAAGCTCAGATATACTCTATTGCCATTTAACAATTCCTCAGTCAATGATTATATTTCTAAATACAGTTTTGGCTTTCTTCATATGGTCTTGTGCTCTACTTCTTCCAAGGTTTTTCTGAATGCCTCATCTGAATACTGAATTTGATGCTAAGTCAGTAATAAAAAAAGAAGAAAATGTTCAGGTTTTCCAAAGTTTTCCAAGATTTTATTGCTTTTAACTTTATTTCACTCTTCCTTTTTTTTTTTTTTCAACTGTCTGCAGATGGATCATGAGGATGTAGCAAATTCTTCATAATGAATTCAAATTTACATATTACTTCCCTGGCAAATGCTTAGAAGTACTTAATGCAGGTAAATATGCCCTTTGTTCAGAATCTTTTTTATATACTTCTCAGGGTTTTTCTATTTCTGAAAGTGCAAGGGAGCAGCAATGATATTCCAGCATTCTTATGGTAAGCACAAAGACTGATATGAATCTTCTATGCTAAAAGTGACTTGCCAAAAGGCTATGTCTTGTAATGCCTTTCATGCGGAATAATATTCACAGGCTGCATCTTAAGCCAAGCTGATGTAATTCCTTCTGCATGACACAGGTGCACTGTTTTAAATGAGTAAAATTAATTCATTCTAATAACTACTGCTCTGGCTTTGCTTTTGTTTCTGTCACCACTAATGGTGTCTCAGTCTATGCAGGTTTCTTTCCCCCTTTGCTCAATTTCTTGAGCTTGGAGAAAGTGATCTTTGAATATCAACCTTGAACCTGTCTTCCCACAGGATCTGTTGCTGTGGGATCCTTCCAAGGAGATCCCTAAAGAAGCTAAAGTCAGCTGTCCTGAAATCCATGGTTGCAATCTTACTTGCTGCCCTGCTTCCTTCTTTCCCAATGCTGAACTCCACAATCTCATGGTCAGTGCAGCCAAGGCAGCCTCCCAACCTTCACATCTCTGACAAGGCCTTCCCTGTTTGTCACTATGAGGTAACCAGCACACCATTCCTTGTGGGGTCCTCCACTACCTGTGACAAGAAATTGTCAACAATGCTTTACAGTAGCTTCCTGGACTATTTGTAATGTGCTGTGTTCAATCACCTGAACGAGGGCTGATCTGGTGTGCTGATCAAAAAAGAATATAAAGCTGTAACAGTTAAGGTTGTTTGCTCAAGTTGGTTTCTGGTAATAATGAAGTAGAATATTGAGATGTAATCATAATGCAAGAAGTAATATAGAAAGTGCTGATATAAAGATGACAAAGTAGCTAAGAAAAAGCATCTCTGAATTGATATGGCTAAGAGATGACTATGATATTTTATGACAAGTTGTGAAAATACGGGTGAGAAAGTTGTTTCTTTAAAGTTATCTTTCAGGTAAAGTCTGTTTGCTAGTGGAACCAATTTGCACAGACACTTTTAATATAAGAGAATAAACACTTAATTTACGGAAATAAGGAGAATTTACCATGCACAGCAGGTTTGTCATAGTGATGTTCAGATCACACTGTACACGTGGCCCAGTGCCCATAGATCCCTCTGAGCCATGCAACGAAGAACAGCTTATCCACACACATCCCATCCCTCTGGGAGATGTTATATGAGCAAAACTAAACTTGACACCCAAGCTGGGCTGTGGTCCTCTTTTGCTTGCTCCTTTGCCTGCATAAATGACTCTCTGCTTTGCATGGTATCTCTACACAAAATTTGATTTTTTTGAGAAGTTTTGGTTTTTGCTAATTGCAGGTGGAAGACCATATTTGAGTTGTTGCACGTGAAAATACACTTGTTATAAGCAATTTTAGTTCACGTAAACAGCAACGAGCTGCTTGCTTTGGACATATCCTGACTACAGGTTCAGAGGTATATTCTGGTGCAACACTAAGGACTTGGGCAATTCTGCCTCTGCCAGCCTGACCTAATGGCAAACAAGAAAATAATATCTTCTACCAAGCTGAGTTCTACCAGTGCATTTAACTTTTCAGTATTTGTAAGCCCGTAGTTTTCTATAATTTGAGTAGTGCAAGTTAATTGAATTTAATTTAATCAAAACTGAAAGATGGTAAGCGTATGATTGATGAAAAGCCTCTAAAAAAGATGTTCCAGACTTGACTACCTGACAGGCTAAAAATTAGAATTTTTATGATCTCTTAATAACAGTTTACATCCCATTACATGTTTTCTGTATTCAGAATTAAAGTGTTCTTTTTCCTCATTTATTTACCCGAGACATAGAGATAACAAATTCCTCCTGGTCTTCATTTTACTTGACTGTAAACTCACCTCGTATGATGGGCTGGTCATTGCTTAGAGCATACCAGTACTAATTCTTTACATCTGTTTTACTTCTGATTTTCTTGTACCTAAATATGAGTTGTAGAAGCTGAATTTTAAATTGGGCAATCACGTGACATTCACATTTGCTGAATTCAACTAGAAACAGCTTGACTGAAATACCTTTTAATTTTATTATCTGTTGCTGCTTCTCTTTGCTGGTTAATGGCCTTGTTATGATTACCTAAGATACCTGTATTTCTCTCCTTCTCCTTCAGTTCTAGCTGATGTTAAAGATTCTTTTTATTTCTTCAGTTCAGGATCTTATATTTTATTTTGCCATTACATTTCTGTTTCTTTGTGTTTCCAGGTCACCTGGTTCTTCACAGGTACGATTCAATTTATCACTTGAAAGGATTAACTTCATGGCTTTGTGTTATTGGTCAGTTTCTTAATTAATTTGTGTTAAAGAAATGAATGATAACAGTGAAATAAAATTCTAAAATACTGAGCAAAATTCTTGAAGGCTGTTTTTCAAGGCAATGTCACATAATGTTCCCTCAATACCTTTCAGATCTTGTTCCTCTGTTCCCACTGTCTGTTTTTCCTGCGGTCCTAATGCCTGCACCCCTGTAATTTCTGAAAATGGGAAAACCAATCTGCTCTGTAGCACAGTGGCTAAGGTTCTTTCTACCTGATCTTTTTGAGAAATAAAATACCTCTGATAGGAAATTGAGGCTTATATTTGAGTTTTGTAACTTCACCCTCCATTTCAATAAACAAGAATATTTTCTGAGAGAATATAACTTCAGTAATTTCTTTATTTGAGCTAAAATGGCAACCATTCTTATTAAATACAGAAAAATTCAAGTAGTTAGTAGCTCTTAATGTTTTTCCACTTTCAGTCCATGAATAAACTCTGTCCTGAACTTGTCTTAGCTATTTCTGAAGTCATCACGCTGAACAATTCTTTTCCTTTCTGCTTAATGTTTTGTTAAACGATATATCTCAGCAGGCAGTTCCTGAGTTGAAGTGGTTATGTTCAGCAGTATTCTGGGTAATACAGAGCCTGTCAGTCAGAATGAAATCAACATAGTTCTCTGTGTTGCCAAGCAAATAGTAAATCCACTTAGCTGGGTTTTCTCTTTTCTGGTCTTTAAAGACCAAATAAAATTTACTAAATGCATAATGTGTTACAGGCCCTTCTGCAGGCCAGTTCAGCTAGCAGATATACATTTGGAAGGCAATTCTGCTCTTTCTTGGATATAGAGATTATAGTTTAGCTTGAAGATGAAAGATTAATCTAACCTCTGAACTAGATATCATGTTTCTATTTCATCATGTTGGGAAGATGATTTTAAACTTCTTAGAGGAGTTTGTTCCATGATAATGGCAAATCATGTATATGTATTTTGAGTTATTTCTGTGTGTTGCAGTAGAATCTGTTCTTTAAAAGTAACAATATGTTTCTTATTAGCAGCAATAGCAAGAAAACAGAACACTTGTAATTTACTCATTTTAAGCCATATGATATTTGGTATGTGGGTAGCTGCTCAATGTAGGAAGGTCAGAAGGAGCCTCAGTTACCAGTGCTACACCTCTGTAGTACAGCCAGTTAAGGCTCAGCTTCCTAAAGAAAGTTGACATTGCCTTATATGTGTTGTCTTATCTTACCTTTTGGTGCTGAATGTTGCGCAAGAAAGATGGCAAAGCTCTTCTCTGCCTAAAGCGGGCAATAGAACTGGCTGTCTTCAGAGGCAGAAGTTTAAAAGCAACTTAGCAGATGTGATAGGGCTGGAAACAAATAAAATATTCCATGTTCTTAATTGATCTCGGAATTACTGGACTAGATTTTTTTGTTTTTTATGGATAGTTCAAAATATACAAATAGATGCAAGCAGCCTCATGTTTTAATTATTTTAGAGCTGGATCATTTCTAGTAGTCTCAATTATTTAATTTTTGGGCTTCATGAAAAGCATATTGCTCAATGAATATTCAAATTTAATGAATTTTGTGTTGAAAATCATTATCACTGATTCCTTTTTCTGTAAAAATGTTTGAGTCTTGTGAGCTGACAATGAGTAACAAAATCACAGCAAGCCTTATGATGTGAGCAAAAAATATAAAATATATGAGTAGGAGTCTGGTTCCTAATTCCTCTTGATAGAAATCAGGGGCTGCTTCCATAATTTAGAGGTTAAATATTAAGTTTCTGTAAGACACCATGAATCCTACAGGGCAGAAAACCCACTGATTTCATAGTCAAACTTTGATACATCTGGTATGTTTGAATGATTAAAAAAAAAAAATCTATTCTTTGGGAGCAGTTAAATCTGTCATAACCTTATAGATTATTTCAAGTGTGCAGGAAAGAGAGTCCTTATTTCATATGAAAATATTTTTAATACTCTGAAAAATGAATAATTCAGAGATGGTAATTTTTTCAGGTTATTTTCTTCTTTCTCTCTGCCTTCTCCTAGGAGATAATTGTCTAAAGATGAAAAAAGGAAAATATTTCTTACATTTGCACATGTTCTACTAGATGTTTTTCAGAAGAGTGAAGGTCAAGAAAATTGGTTGTGAAGACAGAAGATAAGGTTAACAGGCCTTGTATTTGTTCTCAGGTCTTCTGAGAATGTTTTCAGAAGAATTGGACCAGGTCCAACTAATGTTTTGTCTGACAAAGAACCTTAATTCACCTGGCAACAAACAGTATTTTACTTGTTAATCATAGTATTTTTTAAGAAAAATCAGTTTTTGGTTGATTGGGTTTTTTTTTTTCCATGGGAAGCCTAACCTGAAAGGTGATGAAGATCTCAGTCATTATGGAAATTTCTGCAGGGAGACCTGAAGGCAAAGCTGAGTTTCAGACTTCACTGTAGTTTCTGAGTTGTGTTTTATGTCCAAGACTATGCTATAATCTTTCTAAGCACATCCAGGAGACATAGAGTCAGGTTATTTAAGGCAAATTATTACCAAGTGTCCTAGTCAAAATTAATTATTTCTCCCTGGATATTACTGTATCATGAAAATTTTCTATCAGTGAAGAGAAAGAATTCTCAAGTAACTTTTGTTAAGGATGGACTAATCATGATTACACTTTATCAAATAGCTGAGAACATGCCTTTTTGCAAAGGGTGTTTTCCCTACCTCACTGTGTAATTCTAATTTTGGTCTGAATAATTTTCAAACTGTTGTTTTTCAACCATGGGCTCATCTCCATCAAAAAGTCGATTAATTTAGTGAGGGTAATATACCTGTATGATGTGAAAGGTAAACAGAACTGTGTATCATTAGCAAAGATATTCAAATTTGAGTCTGTAATGTCTAACCAGTTTTCTAAATAGTGGAAGATGAAAGACCTTTTTGAATGTTTGTGTGTGAGTTGTCTAAAATTTTAATTTCCTGCTTTCTGTCATGAGGTATGTTTGCTTAGGAAGAATTAGGTGTCACCTTAAGAGAGCACATCCTTATCCAAGCAGCTATACACAAAATAGAAGTATATGGTTTCTTAAGTTAAAGGGAAAGTTAAAGGAGCAGAATGCTGTCCAAAATATGAAGTACCTCCTCAGATGGCACACTCCTCTCTCATGATGCAAACACTGAATGATGTACAGAGATCCCAAAAATATAAGAATGAGCGTTATCCTTCTATCTGTGGGATAGTTGTAGCATGGCTAATGTGTTTTTCATTCTGGATGCAGTTTGTACATCACCAAAATTACTGATAATGGATATGTAAGCTTTAAAGACACTTCTCTGAGATTACTGAGGAACAGAAAGGGTAGTAGGTAGCCATTCAGATGAATTTTGACATGGATTCATCAGAGATTAATTTCATCATACTTTCTGTTGAAGGTGGAAACAAAAATGTCTTCAGCGTGTGAGAAGGGCTCACAAAAAGAGCTAAATGGCTGATATTTTCTGCAACTTTCTTACATGTTTTGTTAAAAGTAAAATTACTTGGTTTGAAACTTGGTTCAGTTATTTGTCAGAATTGATCTAATAACCATCATTAAACCTTTCTTCTCAGTGTTTGGTAGAAGAACTGAACAACACTAGGAATTTTGAGTCCCTTGGTAGAAGTAGTAGTTCTAGAAAATAGAGAATATGCAGAATCTAAATAAACAAGGGAGTTTCATAGAGCTTTAATTCTTTCCCTTTCTTGCCACGGTTAATTTGCCTGAGGCATCATTGTATGAAAAATTATATTACTACTACATTATTGACTGTCTTCATGGTACAAGTTTTTTTAGCATGCTTACTTGAAATATTGAAAGAGGGAATGAGAAATGTTTTCATGTTCTTCTGTTCCTTAGAACTTTGATGTGCTAGATGCTACCAGAAAGGCACAATCAGCTATTTCAGTGGACAAGACACTTAGTGGAGAAAGGGTCCAAAACTTACATGGAACTTTTCCTATACAATTTGTCTTTGAGATTACAACCAATATATAAGCCCACCTTGCTCCTGGGAATAATTCTCAATGAAAAAGATGTGTTTCTGTAAACAAGAATTAGTTTTGACAAATTATTTTATTCAATAAAAATCTATTTTTATTGAAAAAATCTCACCCAAGCTGCTGGCTACAGTATACAGACTGAAGAGGTTTGCTGTAGGAAGTTGAGGCCTATCTGTTTTATTACATAATCTCTGGGACTGACTTTTTTACTAGGACTCTGAAGAATAAAGAGTCTGTTATTTTAAGAATGTCTCATTAAGATATAATAAGCCAAGCATATTTATTTTATTAGTTGTCCTGTAGTCTCCTAGCTGACAAAATGAAGCTGAGCGCTTGTGCATGGCCTTACCTGGGATATATATGACCAAGACTGGACATAAATCAGCTGAGCCAAGGGACAGAAGCTGATAAACTACATTGGAGTTTTCTAATTGTTAGAATAGAACTTATTATATTCTTAGAAGAAGAATAGAAAAAAGCTATCCTAGACCAAGACTATAATATTGCAAAATCCAGATGTAATATATGAATCTGATTAACATCCTGTATTTTGCTTTTAAAATACATGATATGAAAAAGACAATTCCCTAAGTTTCCACCTTACCTATCAGCCTCCCTAAATGTCATGGGATGGACAATCATAAACTAAAAAACACCACTGGAATGTAAGAGCAGGGATTACCAGCTTGGTGAGAATGGTTGTTTAACAGAGATTCATAAACTTTCAGTAAACAACCAAGACATTTGTTTCATTCTTTTGGATATTTGTACATTGGAGCAGCCAATGTAGAAAATAACTGTGACTTGTGTTCAGTGTAGTGAAATTTTGTTTGAAAAAATGCTGTCAAAGAATGCCTATTTCCAGATGTACCTTCTGCCATCAAAGTAAGGCGGAGTTGGAGCCTTCTCCTTAGACAGCATTTCCATCATGTTTGTAGGATTTTGTTTCTGATAAGAGATGAAAAACTGGGAGGAATCCTCAGATATGTATTTGGAGAAATCTTCAGATGTATATTTGACAATATATGTAGGAATGGTTTGGGTAGAAGAGAGAAATAGTTCATCAGCACAACGTGTTCTATCATGAACAGAAGCAGACAGACCTAGATATTGTTTTTAAGTTAACGGAAAGAAAAAAACCTCTCAAATTGAAACTAATAGTAAAATTGTTAACAAGAAAAATATATTGAAAGCCAGGTGTAATAATCTAAAAAATAATCAGAAAGAGAATAAAAGAAAAATTTGCTAAACCAGAAAGCCTCTGCCTAAATTTTTTTTCAGCTACAGTATTATCAATAAAACATAAATACAGAATTTCGTTTCATCTTCTGTCCCCACAACCATATAAGAGACTTCTGTTTGATACAAAAGAATCACTGGAGAAAAGAACTCAAACCAGATGTCCACAAACAAGCTTACAAACTAAAACTGAAGTACAATATAGAATAATAACAGAAAACTTTGATGAATATAGAATAATAACAGAAAACTGTCAAATGAATGAATATTCTCCAGAATCATGGGAAATAAAAGTCCAAATTACTCCTGACATGTGTCTGAGTGACTAACTGGTCTGGGTGTGTTCTCGTTCAGATTCAAAGCACTAAAGAGGCTAATAAGTGAGAATATACACAGAAAGTGTGCCTTTCTGTAAAACACATGCATTTGAAAGAACTTTTTGTCATTCTGTTCATGCTTGCATCTGCAGCATAAAGCAGAGATCACTTGCTATTAGCTGGGCCAGTTCAGAGTTAAAAAGCATCCTTAAAAAAAAATCCTCCTGATCCCATTTTGCAAAATGAATAGAATGCACAATGCTATTGACCTCAGACTCAGATTAGTGTAATTTCATCATATTTATTCTTGCGTTGTTCAACTTGTGTATAAAAGAAAAGGAAAAAAAGAGATGAATGGCAGCTGTCACTCATCCTAAGCCTGATAGATGACTTGAAACCCTTTTGTGGCATGAATAAAGTTTTTTTTTTGCCAGGCAATAGAAATATGTTTATGTCCTTGTAAAATAAACCAAGTCATTTAGAAACATTATTAACAAAGAAAGAATGTCAAGGATGGATTATTTGTGGTCTCACTAGACTTATATGAATATGAATGACACTTGTTTCCTGAATGTGTTGACATGTGAAATGCAACAACGAACTTTCTAATCAGAACTACTAAACAAGTAGTTTCAAAACATACAAGCCAAAACCAAATGTTATGAAAATCAATGTGAAAACTCATAATCCTAAAA
Source organism: Pycnonotus jocosus (assembly GCA_013400435.1). NCBI lineage: Eukaryota > Metazoa > Chordata > Aves > Passeriformes > Pycnonotidae > Pycnonotus > Pycnonotus jocosus. Next base: position 5,445 of record VWYP01017693.1, on the reverse strand, counting down.
GAGATGCTCTGAGAGCTGTAGATGAGCTTCCTGATCTGGACAGCCTCATTTGTATCCATACAATACTGCTGTCCTGAGTATGTAGGGCAAGCACACTTTTCATAGATTGGGTTCACATTAGCATTCTACAAAAAGCAGGTTCAGCTGATGGAGGTTCAGCAGTAAAAGGCACAGGGAAAGTAGAAAAGACAGGTCATTTCTGTGGAGACTCTGTGGTGTGACAGTAGCTAAGGGATTGTGTAAAGCTTTGGACACCAATTTCCAGCGAGTTTTGGTCTCCTTGGTTTGTAGAGCATACATACCTTATACGAATAACAGTCCTGGTAGAAGCTGTGTGTTAAAGATTTTCTTTGCTTTCCATATGCACAGTTTTGCAACTCAAATGCACAAAAGATGCAAGTGGACATAGGGAAAGTTGCTCTCAACCTGAAATGTAAACTATGGCAGAAGTCCTGTTGCTCTCAGTCCTACTGCTCTTCTGTGATGTTCCTGTTGTTTCCTTGTCTCTCCCTGGGCCTGAGGGGCAGCTTGTTGATTTATGTTGATGGAAACTGGCATAAATCAGGGCTAGATCAGCATGGTGACAGGAGGCTGTTCCTGCTGCTCATAGCTGCTACCTGTTTTGGCATCATTGTGCTGAGTGATGGGCAGGGTCAGTTCAACAGAATCGGCCTACAGCTGACAGAAAAGTAAACTCTGAGCATGGACCCCATGGCACACTGTAGCAGAACCTCAGTGCTCTGGCATTCCTGACAGGGAGCTGACTGACTGAAAGAGCAAACAGGAGTTTAATTGCATTACTGCAGACTTAAAAAACAAGATGTGAGAGAGGGAGAAATGGAGAAATCTACATGGCACAGATGTGTTTGTATTACTGTGAACCTATTTTCTGTATCCTTTCTAATCTTCCAGCTTTTAAAGAAAATGTAAACCTAGATAAATGATTAATGAATCTTTCTTCTGATTTTACTTGTGTGTTCCTTTATTTCAGCCTTCTTTTCACAGACTCTAATCTGTTCTGAACTTATAGAGACTTTAAATTTAAGATTTCTAACTAAGTTAACTTTCTATAAGATCCTAAAGAAAATAGAATCTTGGGTTCTAGCTAATTAGATTTTGCTTTGAATAGTTATGTATTTGAATGTTGTATACTGTGAGTTACATGTACACATGTATTCAACCATTAAATAATCTTGAACTTTACAAAAAGCTTTAAACTTTGTAATAAACACATTATTAATACACTTAATACATTGATAGCTAATTTAATACATTCCAGTTGCCATCATAACCACTTGAACTGAAGACTATAGATCATCACATCTCAAATTACCTTTTCATGGCCTGACTTAGTCAGAAGTCTTGTCTGTAAATGTTAAGTGAATGTATATACATATATATACACACACACATATATATATACACACACATTTTAGTTTTGAGTGGCCAAGAGCAGGATTAAAATGTCCAAGTTAATGTACACAGGACAAGGTTCTGGGTCCTTTTTGTGTGGATTTAAGCACCTATGGCATGTACAAGGAAATGTGCCAATCTCTCAGGCTCATAAATAAACCAATTTTTTTGTTTATTTCCCTACCAGCCATCTATGTATCTTTGTATCTATATATGTATGAATGTATCTATCTTCCTAAATATAAAATAACACAGAAAACTTTCAAATTCATGTGATAACGTTTTTGTTCTTCATAACACATTCCATTACCAGTGTCATGTTGGTTCCATGTAAAAAGTCTGATACAATACATTAAGGGAATTAATTTTAATTATTTCACAGAAGTGTGATGACTTACTCCTACTTATTATAGGAATATATGAGGGAATCTTGAATAGAGCATAAATGTATTTAGTCCTTGTTTCTTTTGTAACCCTTTAGGATGTATCATGTCAACGGACTGCAAGCACATCAAAAATATTAATTTACCCTTTATGACATTTTGATATTTGTGACAGTGCAATTCAGGGGAAAGGTGTCTTCGGAGATATTAGCTATGTTGTTTCTGTTTTTTGCAAGGAGGCTGATAACCATATTGATGCACACTAAGTTGATACTGTGGTCCCTGTCTGGTTGGTATATTGAAATGCCCTGGGCCAGATGAGGCGTCTGCATGGGACAGGCAGATATCATCCTGGTTCTGTGTCTTTCTGCAAGAGAAGCCAAATGTCAGATAAGGCCAGGCAACTCAGCATTAGGTGACACCTGACATTAGGTGTCTACAAAGTACAATTCAGTTAGAAGTTCAAATTACTAAGCAGAGATGTCTTCACATAAGCAGGGTGCCCAGACTCCCACTACAGCCAGTGGAGCACTTGCCTGTAGAATGATGGACAACAACCATATGCAAAAGCTGCATAAAAAGAAGTGTGTCAGTTGAGTTGTGTGGTTTTCACCTCTCCTCTGCTCTCATGTGGCTCCACCAGGAGTACTGCATCCAGCTCTAGGGTACCCAACATAGGAAGGACTGAGACCTGCTGGAGCAAGTCCAGAGGAAGTCACAAGGATGATCAAAGGACTGGAGCACCTCTCCTAATTCAAACAGGCTGAGAGAGTTGGGATTTTTCAGCCTGGAAAAGACAAGACAGAGGAGACTATTTTCAGGCCTTACATTATATAAAGGAAGCCTCTATGAAAAATTCAGAAAGATTTAGAAAGAGTTTTTACCAGGGCCTGTAGTGGCAAGAGACAATGCTTTTAAACTGAAAAATGGTGTATTTAGACTGAACATAGGGAAGAAATTTTTTATGGTGTTGGAACACTGGAACAGTTCTCCTAGAGAAGTTGTGGATGCTCCTTCATTGGAAGAGGTCAAAGTGACATTGCACAAGGCCTTTCAGCAAGCTGATCTACTGAAAAATGTTGCTGCCCATGGCAGAAGTTTGCAGTGGATTATCTTTAATGTTCTCTTCCCACCCAAATCATTCTATAATTTTATGGTAGACAGCAGTTGTCTGGTGAGATAAAGTTTATAGGTTTCATTGACTATTGGTCAAATCTCCACTGACTGCAAAGGGCACTTGGGCCTACATAAGTTCACATCCACATATATGTATATATATGTGTGTGTGTATGTATATGTATGTAGGTATCTTCTTTCTGAGTTGAATTCTACATGACTGAGTCTGGATTGGTGTAAAGAACTGACAAACCATTGTAAGCCTGGTTTATCTGACAGATCTTAAGGTGTGTCTGTGAAATGGGGCAGATATGTCCAGTGGGTTGTACATTAGTATAGGTGCCTCCAGTGTTCAGGCCAATAGAAAGTACCAGGGTTACCTCTGCTCCAGTTTTCCATCATACAGGAGAAAAGAATGTGAAGAAATTCATTGTAATTATGGAAAACTCTGTGCTGAAGAGGAACGTAGTGACACTAGTGCACTCCCCTAAGTGCACTGTCCTCTTCTTTGCATTGACCTTGAGTCAGAGAGCATTTTTTACAGTTATGGAAGCAAAATTTATCTGAAAGCTTTCCTGAAAAAAAAATTGTATTCCAGCAGCATGATACTGCCAGAGGCCTTCTTTAGTAACATCAGATTGGAACAAGTGTGTAAATCTGAAGGAATTTAATTTTTTTAAGCATAAACCCGTCAAACACTGCATAGGCTTGAACACCAGAGAAATCTCTCTTTTCTGCTTGCCTCAGGCCTTGATGTTGCTCTCTCTTCCCACAGCATACAACAGAGTGGGGTGTAACAAATGACAGAGGAAGTCATATTTCACTGTATTCTGAGAGAAGTCAATAAGATAAGATTTGTTATCAGTGTGCATTTATTAATGTTGTTTTTGTTTTTCACTGTGGGAGTCTAGCTGAAGTGTAGATACAAAAGTCCCATTAAGACAGACACCAGTTTTATGCATCTTGCTGTGCCAAGTTTTTGGATAGGCAAGTGATGTTATTTATAAAACAAGACCTTTGAAAGTGTGGCATGAAGACATGTAAATTGATGAAATATTTGTTTTTCACAATTATTAGTGAAACTGCTTTTCGTATATGCATATCCTTGATCTGTCTCTTTCTTTTCCACTTGATGTTAATGGGGAAAATGGTAAAAGTTATGCTGGTGCATGGCTCATGAAATTTTTATAAACAAGCTTTAAAAACTGAAATCAGGTTTTTATCTGCTAGACCAAAGAGAAAAGAATTGACCAAGCACTCTTATCAATTCAGGAAAGTGGTGGTTGTAGGTAATGAGAGGTGAAAATAAAATGTGGAGGATAATTTCTAATCCTTGTCATATATTATTTGAACTCAAATTACCCTAAAGCAAAATTGTTCCTATGATTTCAAGAAACAGCCATATCCAACTGTACCTAACAAAAAATATAATGCACTGTCTTTGTGTGTGTGTGTGTGTGTGTGTGAGAGAGAGAGAGAGAGAGAGAGTGTGCATTTAATTTAGATTCTTTGCATTGAAATAACCCAACAAAGTACTTCATAAGATGAGTTAAACTTTCCAGCATCACTTTGATGAATCAAAATCTTTATTTTGCACAGAGAAAACCAGAAAGACAATCAGTGAGTGAAAATTTTCCAGAGTCTGCAGAAAACTGCAGCAAGCCATGAGAATGACTGCTTGTGCAGAGACTTTAATTTCCAAGACCTGTGGGTTTTTAAAGCTAGACTTTTTCTTCCATAGGTTTTTAAATGTTAATAAAATCTTTCTTTAATATATTCTTTTGAGAGGACTGTTAAAATGGTATTTCAATGTCTTCTTAAAAATGTATTTATGCCAACAGAAATATGTACTCCAAAAATATACCACAACTGGATTCTGGGAAGGTGCCACGAGCTGCAAGTTTGCTTACGCAGAGAAATGTTGTGTAGTAGGATCTTGACAGGGTAAAAAAAAAAAAAAAAAGGATTAAAATGTTTTTCTGTTTGTGATAGGGAAAAATATGAATAATTGTACGTAGCTTTTGTCCAGTCAACTGGTCCAACTCTATTACAGTAAGGAGCTGAAAAGATACTACAAAACAAAGAACAAAATGCTTCTCTTGTTGTACAAATGCCACATTTTTTGTCTGTCATTTAGTTTTTGTTGTTTATTTTTAACTTTCTAAATTGATCTCTGAAATAGTGTTGTTCAGTAAAATAAAAATGCAAAATTCCTTTTTTAAAATTTAGTTTTTAGATTAGTAATGATAGTAGAAATTTTTGAGTGTGTCAGTGACTCAAAAGCAGTAGCAACTGAAGTCACTTCTGACTATCAAATTAATTGCCAGTCAATTGTTTTTTAGTAGGTCGAGTGTTGCCATCTGGTGAATCTTACTACATGCTATAAGAAATTATTTATTTATCTTTAAAATTAGGTAATTTGTCTATGGTCCTTAGTTTAAATAGGACTAGTTAAGTCACTTTAACACACCTTATATTACAGGGGAACTCTGAGTGGTGTGTAGTTTGTGTACAAAAATAAAATTGGTTGTTT
>VWYP01017692.1:0-29636 GCA_013400435.1 Pycnonotus jocosus | reverse complement strand
CCTTCATACAGGAGATTATTTCTTAATATTTGACAGCATAGATAGCATGCCAGTCAAGAGCATCTGTCTCCAGTAGAACCATGAAAGTTATACCTTTGCAACACACACATGCACCTCCCCCACAAAACAGAAATATGAAGATGGTTAGAATTTTCATATAAGCTAAAATTTGTACATCATTTCAGCTATATTATAATAGATTTCATTGTCTGGATGTAATATAGCAAACAAATTTCAAAGTCACCTTTGCACTTTCAATCATGATTGCTAATAGGTAGATAAATACATAATAATTTAAATATTACAATCTTCTTTTTAAATATAGAAAAAACTGATTTGAATTAGGTTTCTGAAATCTGCATCAATTTCTAAATTCTTGTGTTTTTTAATCTACTCAACATGCAATAAAGTTCCTTAAGTTTATACCCACTTAATTTTTATTGGCAACTGAGCGATATAGAGGTCAGGTGAAGCCAGTTGATGGAATGTGCTAGAGCACAGCATTATAGTCACTTTGTTGAGAAGCAGCATTCTTACCAGCCCAGAGAGAGGTCAAAGGGTCCCAAGAGAAAGAAATCTCTCTCTAAGCTGATACTTTTTTAGTCTTTATTTTTTAATTTGTCATTGACTCAGTTGATAACACTTGCAAAATCCTGTGTCTTTTCAGTACCAGTTTGGCTTGAGAACAGCAAGATAATATAAAAAATGGACCTTATTTTAGATTTGCTGTTTCCAAAGTCTTAGCTGAAACCATAATATTTAAAAATATACATAGAAATATTTAGAAATACAATTAATTATTTCAGAGAGAAACATAGGATCTTCCCATGAGCATGTCCAATGCTGTTAGAATTGCTGATATCTTATATCTGGCTGTCTCCTGTGTCTTGCTACTTTTAAGGGTTGAACCTCACTCTGAATTGTGTGTACACATCTTTAAAAAAATTATTGTAGCTGAGGAAATTATGTACTTGAAACAAAAAAGGACTAAGGAAGGCAAGATGATTTTGCAAGCTAAATGACAGGATTTGCAATCTCCTTGCAATAAGTCACAAACAGGATATAAGTTTACTGTCTTGCTTCTTAGGTATACATGCCTGTCTTTGGAAAGCTCACCTTTGTGACTTTCTGCTTATAGCTAGCTGTCATTAATGATTGACTGATTAATTCTCTATCCAGACTATTGAAAAGTTATTTAAACTTTCAGGATATTTTAAGCATCTGAGTATATTTTTGTCAATAGATTTTGTTAAGGAAAAGAGCACTTTTGTCTCAAAAACTCTGTGGATGTGTATTTAGAAAGTCAAATGTGTGTTATCAAGATTTTGTGATTTTATAGTACATGGAATTGAATTAAGATCTCCAAAAATGTCCCACATTTACTGGATTAAAGTATGTTTTGTAGTAACAGACAATTAAAACAGTCTATGCAGATTTATACATTCCAGATTTGCCCCATCCAGTTTTCAGTCTAACCCCAGAGCATCCCTGATTTTTTAGGTGTTGTTAATAGCGACCTTGTAAGTATCTCATGTCTTGGAGTCAGCTGAGCCAAGCTAGTCAGCTGAAAGCCAGGGATGAAGCCCTCACCTGCCTACTCCTATTGACAACTATATAATTGCTATCAGTTCATTTTTGTTTGCAGCACAAATGGGAAAACTTGTCAATGTTGCACGTAACTTTGTAATGTGCTGTAGCACAGAGACTGAATAATTGTCATATCTAAAGGAATGAGATTTTAGTACAATTCTTCAGTAAAAAACAACTACCCAAGAAATAAGTTCCAATGAAATTTTCATATAAAAACAACACAAAAGGAAACAATCCCTGTAAATTCTAAAGTGCCACTGTTACTTAACTTAGCTAAAATCTGTCTTTCTCTGGCTAATTTCCTGGTGCAATGAGAAACAACAAACCTAGTCCAAGAACAAATAATTACTTTATGTGGCCAAGAACAGAGTCTGTCCATAACAGAAAAGATCCTCAAGCCCACATAATTTGATTCTGATCTCACATTCAGGAAGATTAATATGCTTATATATTAAGATTGTGTATATTTGTAAAAGGAAACAGTATTAATAAAAATATTTTCAACAGTTATGCTAAGTATTCTAGTACCTAAAATACAATATTTCTATGTGAGCAAAACAGAACTAATTTGAAAAACATTTCTCAGCCTTAACTTGCATAGGGAAATAAAAATGCATACAAAGATATCGAATGAGCTTTTTTTCTTTCTGTGTCTTTCAATAAAATTTCACAATTTAAATCACAACTTCATCTTTTTCCCATACGTCATTATCCCCTTGCTCACTAATTACTTCTATTTAAAACCAGATAAAATATTTAGATAAAGTCAATATAGCCTCCAACCTTAGAAAATGACAGGTAATTTTAATGTCATGTAAAAATCACTGATTTAAATGTGGCTATAATTAGACCTCTGTTATTTTTAAGTTTCACTTTAAGTAGAAGAGTATATTGATTATCAGTGAAAAACAATGGAAGATGCTTGAGTCAATTGTGAAATTTGTCAAAATTAACTACTATTGCATTATAGTAAAAATTTACATATTTTGTCACACACAGAGTACTGTGTGCTGATCCGCAACTTGCAGATCATTAATAGTCACTGCAACAAAATTATGCCTTTTTTTGTTTGTTTATATTTGGCCTTTTTTTAAAGTTCTTGAATCTTCCTTGTCCTAGTGCTAGTGAAAATGATGGACAGCAGTACGCACCAATATTAGATGCTGCTACCTAATAATTTCTGAGATTATTCTCCCTTCTCTGTTCTCCCTTGATCAATGTTAATGAGTGCAAAAAACCTGAAACTAGCTAAATGTGGCAAATCAGAATGGATGAAGAGAAATAACAGAATTAATTTAATCAGACCCATAGGATCTAAGTTAGCACTCCTAATTTTATTTTTTTAATTAATTTTCTGCTTTTGAGATTTTTTGGAAATAAATAGCTTCATATCTGGAAATTGTTGCTTACTGTTGCTAATAGTTACTAATTTGAAAGCAGTTTCTTACTCGTTGGAAACAAAAAGAGGAAGGTCAATTCAAAGAATATGCTATGTCTAAACACTGTTCTCATAGCCCTAATTACACTTGCTATGAAAAAAAAGTGTAGATGGTGATTGTACTGGAATCTGACATAGATTCGCTACATCAAAGTTCTCAACCTTTTAAGCATTCCTATGGTCCTTGTGTCACTTTAATGAGCTTCCTGTGGAATTGACTTTACTGTGTCTAATAATACTATGGAGCTGGGATGCAGCAGGTCCAGAGAAATGCTGCCATTTTTTGTAATCTGCATGTATTGTGTGTGGATCCAGCCTTTCATGCCTATAGAAGAGGTAATAACTCAACACTCCATTGACCATGCAAAGCATAGAGATAAGGATAGCGGATTTTGCACTGACAACAAAGTAATTTATTTTTCTTTCATTTGGCAGTGTCTGCTGTACCCATATATGCGTTTCTCTGTATGCATAACAGAACACACAGATCTTTAGGAGAATAATGAATTCTAATGTGCTGTATCATTAAAACAGCATCTCTCAGACATGGTGTCTGTTTCATATGCTTCAAAGCAGAACATAGGATAAACTTTGGTATAACCTTTCATACAGTTTTACAGAATAAATTTGTATTAATTAACCAGTGCATAAATGAAATTCATTCCACAGTACTGTGGCCAAGGACAATAGATTTATAGCAGTGATTCATTCAACTTTCAAACCCCCTCCCCACCCAAAAAAACCCAAGCCTATAAAAGAGAGTTGGAATACTCTTTGAATTAAGAATTTTCAACCTCATTTAAAACAAGTAATCCTAGAGACTGGTTCTCAAGAAAAGTCTTTGTCTATTCCATGCCACAACCTCAACAGGAAGGATTTCAGACTCTTTTTCCTGGAGAAAAACTGGAGCAGACAATGCCCCATGATCACTGAGCTCACCAGAGTAATCAAAAACAATCTGAGAATCTAAAAGGTCACAGTGGGTGCCCCCTTTTGATTTCCATTTATTATTATAACACTTAGGGGGAAAAAAATCAAGCAATTTTTCATGTGGTATTAAAGTGTCCAATACACAGATTGAGAGCTCTTCTGCCTGCTTTACCAAGGGTCCTGCTAAGCTTCAGTTTTCATGCCTTGCCACTTACCGTCAGGCTTTCTTAAAATAACAAGGAGGGAGTCAGAGAGTGACAGCAGGCTGTCAATAGCACTTCAGTTTCCCATCTCCTACGATAATTTTGGAAGCTGATAAAGTAACAGTTTTAACAACCTTAATAGTCCTCTGGTCATCATATGAGCAAAATAATGAAGGTAATTAAATATAGCTTGACTTTCCCAGGAAGTGTCCAGTAAAAAACTATTCTATTTGGTTTTTTATTTTTCTTTAGAAAAAGATCCTCAAAGAATTATTACCTGATATTTTGCTTGGCTGAAGACATACAGAATTCTCTTTGGTAAGGTCTGATTTAATTTATTTTCTAGGCATACTGGGACATTCTCATATTGAATATTCAGTAGCTGCTAGTATTTTGTACATTTTTACCAAAGTTTAAACCTCCTTAAATGAAACCCAAAGTTGTAACTGCATAACTGAAAGTCAGCTAGTAGACAAAACCCACCAAAGAAATATAACCAAAAAATCTGAGGCCTGAGGAGATTCTGAGATTTTTATTGGTTTTAAAGTTGTTTATGCCAATATAAATTAAGACTAATTCTACAGGTTTCAGTGGACTTTAAACTATATAAAAAAAGCATTACATCAAAAGAGGTGTCAATATTTAAAGTAATCAGCTCCTGCATTGGAGCTAAAAGTGTGTGATCGTTGAAAAGATCATTCATTCATTCAGTTTCATGTTTCATTAAATAAAAGAATGTCTGGTTCCCACAAATATTTATGGTATGATTGGACTTGAAATATTCTTGTTATTCTCTGTTCAGGAAAAGATTTAGTCAATTTTTTTCTGGTGTGCTCAGCTGAGTGCCCAGGTCAGTAATGATGCCACCCACAAAGCCCTTTCACCTTTGTGGACTACAGTCAGTGCAGCTCTGGTTTTCTCCTGACCTAAAATGCTGAAATTTTGGATATTTCCTGACTCTTGCCAGCACAAAGATGAACATTGTGTATTACAGTGGAAAGGTATCTAGTAGTGGTCACAGCTTCACAGCCACCATCTCACTTGCAGCCCTTGTTAGAGGAAAAGAAAAAACCCTGGAAAGAAGTGGTAACTATTAATCATTCATTCCTGCAAAGTCGAAGATCTGCTGTCCTTAAGATTAATTAAGAATGGTTCACATATTTCTGCATATTAAAAAAGATAGTTGTACTTTTTTTTAGGTATGGGTTCAAGTCCTTACTCCAAGTAAATATGTGTAAACATTTATATTTCAGATTTATGGACACATTTTTATTTTTCATGCTTTATATTGTATATTTTTTGTAAGTATAATGACCTTCAGAGCTGGAGTGGGAATCTATTTAGCTTTATGTTTAATCCAGGCTTTCCTACAGGTAAGCAGAAGTTATTTCTGGAATTGCTCCTCCTGGCTTACTCGTATACAATACTCTACTGTATTTCCTATGGTCTCAAATGATTTTCCAGATTTTCTGGCACTCCACAGTGTTGTTTTAATGCTGTTGGCAAATTCTTCTCAGATGGTTCCTTCTGTTTCTAAGACTTTAAAATAAATTCTTTTTCTTGTAAAAATGATTCAGTTTGTTCTGTGATATCCTATTTATAAATATACATCTTTTTATTCAGTTTTGACAGTAACATTTGTTATAGCAGATTACCATGAACTAAACTGAAAGGTGCTTTATGCCTGCTGATAATGCCTAGAAAATTTCTGATTGTATATATATAGTAGTCAAGGCCTGGAAGACTAAAACAGTACATAAAATTCTAGTGCTCTTATGTTGAACTACAGCTGAAAATTAATTAAAATAAAATATTAGTGGGTAGGGTGGTGTAAATATTATGTAATGTGTTTAAAATATGTAGCCCTTTATAATGGTATTTTTCTGATTGGCTTTGATTCTATATTCAGGTTTTCTGGACTGATAAATAAAAGGCACATTGACTGCCATGGATTGAAAGTACTCATCTTTGCAATAGAAACAATCTGGTATACCCTGGTGTGTGTCTTTGGAGACATAGGACCCCAGACATATCGACATATTTTGGATGGATCAGCAAATTGTCAGTAGAATAAGAGAAGTGGTAATGTAGAGCCACCAGCTTATCAATTGCTAGTTCAGATTTGGCTAAGTCATGTCTGATGGCTTCAATTTCATGATTATATGATCTGACCTGGTCAGAGTCCTTCATATAATTTGTTGCTGATTGCAATCCAGGTCCCAGTGGAGCTTGTCCAAGTCACAACAGAAATCCCTCTAATTGACATTAAGTGTCAGTTTCCTTGGCAGGAGTGGATGGCAGGTCAAGGATTAACTACAGCGTGAAGACTGAATTCCTTTCATAAGAAACAGTGCTGACAAAGGATACTTTGAGTACTTCAGGGAAAGTCTCATCTTTCAGCTTTTGTGAAAGATTAGATCATTTATATCAACAATATGTTGATGTTTACCACATGGTTCATCCAGGAATACGTTACAATTTAGGAGATAAAATCACGTGTCCTCTATACACAATGATATTTTCTGATTTTGAATCACTACTTTTTTTAACTGTAGTGCTCCCCCAAAAACTATTTTCTCAGTTTTTTATTTCAAATGTTTTCTCTGAAATATGTCTTAAGGGGTTTTTTCTCATTTACTGGAATCTTGGAAGTCACATTATGGGGATTGTCACAGTATGTTTTGTACAACGCTTTTGTACTTTCATCTAAACTTGTATTATGTTGAAGAGATGTTTTTGACTTTGAAGATCCCACATATATATTGTCACATTAAAAGTTCTTACATTTTGCAATTTAATTAATGATTAGCCATGTTGTTACTATTTTCTCATAAAGTAACATATCCTACATAAGGCATTATGAGATCAGAAACACAGAAATCACTAAATATCATTAAAATTGAGATATTTTGAAATAAAATGTATAAATTATTTTATTTTTTATTCATTTAACTTAATTTTTGTGTCTGTGCCTTTCTCAGATAGTGGGTCATGTTTCCAATTTTTTCCTCTCTTGGAAGGTCAGGCATTAATCCATTCTTTTAAAAGGACTGTTCTTTCTGTTTATTCCTGTGCATGACAAATGCAGGTGGCTAACCAAAAATGCAGGTGATCACCAAATAAATTACTAGAAATTGCCATCTGTTGCTCAAAAAGTTGTTGTAAGAATATTACAGAAACATTTTTTAACTGTTTGCTTTTTCTAACTGGCTACTTTTTGTTGTCTCTTTATTGCCATGGGTCACTAAAGTTCCCAGCATCTGTTACTGCCTCCGCTAAGACAGTATAAGCAAAACACATCCTTGAAGAAAATGACATAGATATTTTATGTGATAAATTATTTATTTAAAAAATATATTTTTACAGTAGTCAGAGAATTGCAGCAATGTATATACATTTATCTGCATGTTTACTGGTTCTTTCATTTCTGCCCAGCCCTCAGCCCTTTCTTGTCTTCCCACTTGTGACTTTCAGACCAGAGTAGCAGTATAATAGATTTTCCAGTTCTTTATTTCTTGCTTGAAAGCCTGACACTTCCTTACAGTATACAAGTTCTCTTGGCATGCATGCCTGTGCAAAATGAGCTGGAGGCTTTTTTTCAAATGGATAGTAGCAATTAAATTGTCATGTGAGTGCTTCACTGAAAAATGAGACTTTTGCAGGTAAAATATGGACTAATTCCCCCAACTTCTGTAATCATAGGACTTCATAAAGATGTGTTGGGAGTTTAAAGAGGAAGAGAAAGACACATAAAAACGTGTTGGGAGCAGGGAAGCTGCAAGAAGAAAATTTTAAAATTTGTAAAGCCCTTTTCTGGCTGCTTTGCATCTGCATATCTTCAAAAACACCATGCATCTGTAAATTCTTTGTGCTCTGAGTACAATGGGTCAAAGAAACTCTTGATGTAATGACACTAAAGTAAAAGAAGTTATATACAAGTTGAACTCAGCACATTTTTTGTTTATCAAATACTATTCCCTCCTATTCCATTTGCAGCTCAACACTTTCTGATAATTTTTAAAATATTCTTACTAGAATACACAAATATCAGAAAAATAAAGCACATTTTTATTATTATACTTCACAACTCTTATCTCAAACTTTCTTCACATTTATATTAAGATCAAATTAAGCTCAATCATTCCTGAGATCAAAAAAAGACAGAATCAAGTAAGTATGAAAAAAAACCCTGAAATGGAGTCTACAAACATTTTTTAAAGATATAGAAGAACATCCATATAATGTAGATATCCAAACTAAAGAAAATTCAGATAACAGTCTCACTGTGCAGTAAGAAAATACAGAGGAAGTTTAGTGCTAGTGCAGAGAGAGAGAGAGTCTCCAGTACCTGAGCTAAAAGTTTTATAATCACATTTTTTATATTTATCAGCAGGCATCCAAGAGGCAGAATGTTAGTGAATACCTCTTAAAAGCTAAACCTCTTTTTTTTTTTATTCCCTAGTTTCCTTAGAAATTTTTAATTTCTATGGAAATTTTTACACTCATCAAAACTGAAAAAAATATGGGAAATTATGAGTTTCATCAGACCTTTCAGAGAAACCTCTGGGTTTCACATCAGCCCTCCCACCTTTGGTGTATGTCACACCATGCTCTCCTTATGTTAAGCAGAGCCCAGCCTCTTTGACAGAGTTCACTGTGAATTTCAGCCCTAGCCTTTAGCACATTTACTTTCCACAATAAGTAGAAAAAAGCTTCTTGGTCTACAGGCATTTCAAAAAGTCTTATAGATTTATATTTTCATTTTTCTTATACCAAGGTTTGAAAGGCTAAGGATTAATTTCAATGCAGAGAACTTAAGGCTTGAAGATTTTCTGTGCTACAGAGTGCCAGGGATGAATATCCTTAAGCAATCCTCAGAGACTTTCAAACATTTAATTCCAAATGCTTATACTTTTGAAACATACTTTATTATAATCCTTTTTCATAGTATTGCTCAGAAGAAATGGCACTAGTTTGTTACTACATCAATTTGAAATACAATAGCCTGTATTTTCAATAGGTAAACTTTGGTGTAATATGAAATCTACTTTTCCAGGAATTTTTGTTTCTCTTTACTATGGTATCTTGCTGCATGTGGTAGAGAAGCAGAAAAAACCTAAACAGACTGCTCTATTTTTAAAATTATTTTATATTTCTTCATTTTCAACATGAGTGCCACCATTCATTATTTTCCTTTTATGTTAAAGTATTTCAATTTAAATTCTTGCAGTAAATACTTGGACTCTGGGAGGGCACCTGGACACTTTCCTAAACAGAATTTGTTTTTCTTACTCTGTTTTATTTTTCTTGATACCACTAAATCTGTGCAATTTCAAACACCCTGTGGTCCATTACTCTTGGGACGTACACAAATTCCACTCCATCCTTCTGGCTGCTTGAAATGAGACTCCATGTGAGGAAATTTTCTCTCTAATTCCCACACTCAAGCAGAATGTGAAATGGGAGTTTGACTTCTTCCTGACCCACACTGCTCATGCTGTTCTTCATAAATTGTGTTATTATTTCTAGACCAATTGTAATTATATTTTCATTGGCCTTCTTCATATATGTTTTGTTTCCACATAGTCTACAATTTGAACTGTTGGCTTACCTTCTCATGTAAAAAGAGAACACTACACTGGTTTTTGTATCCTCAATCAAACCTCCATGGACTTCTCCATCAATGGATAGACCCTAGGAATCTCCTCTTGGGATACTTCATATCGTAACTAATCTATTATTTGAAGCAAACCTGTCAGACCTCTAATTTTTCACTTCTGACCTAACAAGTCATTATTAGGTGATATGATGTATCGACTTAGAAAATAGCAGCAATGCTTTGTCGACTTTTAATAAATTTTAATATATCTGGATCTCAGTGTTGCACTCATGAACTCTCCTCTGTGTGCCAACTTTCAACACGGTGCTGAAGCTGCTTTGCGTTACAGGGCGACAGCAGCATCCTGTGGAAAGATAAGAGGGTTAGCTTTTGCAGATTGTAGGTTTTCATGTCACAGAATATTGAGAAACATTAATCCTGCTCACTTGAAAGAAACCATTCCTCTAATCCTGCATCTGTGTCATGTCAAGATTTTTTATAATTTTTTTTAAACTTTTGGCGAAAAAACAACAACAGCAACAAAAAAAGGGCTTGATTTACAAGGTTTCCTGCAGCAGTTACTATCAGCCTGAAAATCCAAGATATAGGAAGGAGTAATTTTCATGTCCTGATAGTATTTTAACTCTCTAATTTAAAATTACTTAATAATTAGGTTAAAATGTGTTTTCTGGTTTTATCTTTAACAATGGGTCTAAACCACAAAGGTGGGTTTTTTTACTTTCTATCTAGATTACTTCTTAAAAATTCTATTTATTAGAATTTCTTACTCTCTTTTAACTGTTACAAGTTTTTTTCCAAAGTAAATCCTCAGATCACTCACATGACATTTCTCTTGACTTTTTGTTCTAAATTGCTGTGTATCTTTGCTTTTCCTGCTATTAGAATAGCTGACAAATTAGACTCCAAAATGCACTTCAGTGATACATGAGGGAATGTTCCCATGAACTGGATTATGTTGTATTCCACTATAAACTTGGCTCAAGAATTTGAATGCAAATCCAAATCTTTCCTACAGCTTAACAAGTTCATGCAAAAAGTAGGAAAGAAAGATAAAAAAGGGCAAGTTTGTAATGATGTCACAGAAGTGTTTGGGAGGATTTTTTTAAAAGATTCTGCTCACCAGTCTGGCCAATGCGTAAATCAGTAGTCATTTGGGTATAGGTCTGCCACATGTAGCTTGAATTTTCACCAGAAAGGGCTCATTGTAAGCAGCTATTCTCATTTTTATTATTTTTTGTTAATACAACATGTTTTTAGCAACATGTAGTGAATATATTTGACATATTTTGGTCTTTCTACAAAATAATTTATTAATTATGTATTATTGGAATTTATAGATTCTTGCAGGTTAAGGATGTAGCTGGAAGAGATAAACCCAAGAGTCATCTATTCTGTGGAAAATTTATAAAATGTAGAATGAAATTTCTAATTTTCAAATTTATTTCAGAGAGATCAAAAATACCATCTGTCATCATGATTGGATCATATTGACTGAGAGTGCAAGTATTATCTTAAATGTAGACAAATGCAGCAATGGCCAATAAGTTATGGACAGTAATCCTGACTGTGGGGTGAACTGAGGTGATTTCTGAACACACTTAAATTCTGCCTGATGGATGAATCACCCTCCAGTTCTGTGGCTTTAAAAACTCAAATAGAATTCTGAAGAAACTACCCCAAAGCAAACCCTGCAATGTCCAAGGCCTTGCTTGCATGTATAGCCTTACAGTGAATTGGAGAATGAAAGCTCAGGGGAGCACTAGTGTCAGAAAAGAGAATTTGTGTCCAAATTCAACAGATTGCCATTGACTCCCATGAACACTGGTTGACAATTTGCATGTGTTTTGGTCATCCGTAGGGACATTAGTGTGTGTCTGTTTTTTATTTAACATTTTGTCTCCAGTATTCTTTCTTGCAGTTGAGGGATAATTACTGAAAAGTGAATAAATTCAGTTACGTAACAGACATCTGGTGGAATGAGAAGTGCCTCAATTAAATAACCTCTGTCAATAAAACTCTATTGGTCTGAAATCTAAATAATCTATAGAGGAAGAAAAATGCAGTGAAACACAGCTAGTTGAAAAGTTAATCCCAGAAGATTCTTACTAATCAGAATTTTGTGAAAGCAACATTATTTAATCTTATTGTTTGATTGATGTACAGCAACACATCAGGTGGACAGAGAAACAGGGTAAAGAAAAAGACAGCTATGTTACTCAGATACGTGAAGCAATTGCAATGGTCCCCTTAAATACTGCACTGTGAAGAGTTAACTAAAAAAATCTGGTCAAAGTAGAATATTGAAGCATGGCCTTCTCTGGTAGGGAAAGCAGTAGATCCATTAACATGACAGCTTAATGTTCAAATTAACATCTCATTCCAACATATTCTGCCCTGTTTCTGTCTATGCATAAAGAACAGACATAAATTTATTGCTTCACTGTTCTCTTTGTTGGAAGAAGTGAATTTAACTAATCAGCAAAGTGAGTGGACAGATAACTGTGCCTTATTGTTTTGCACAGATGAGACAAGGGGCCACCAAAATTTTTTCTCTGTCTATTCTTGACCATGAATCTAACAAATTTATCCTGGTTTCTGATTGTAATTGTTCATTGATTATCTTCAGAAAAAGTATTCAAAATCTGAGCTGAATCCCACTACACTATTTTTACCGATGCCACAAAAATAAGAAAAAGGTATTAATTTGTCCCAAAGTCTACTATTTGGCTAATTTCTATGAAAATTTTTACTGTGTTTGGGAAATAGTTAATGCAGCAAAATGTACTTCTTGTTGCTGCACAGTAGAGCCCATATTTTAGTCAGACAAGATTGATAGAAAACATTTGGAAAATACTGCTATTGCCATTTTTCAGGTAGAATACTGAGGCTAAGAAATATTAAATTTCTTGCCCAGGAGGAATTCTGTAGCACAGTCAAGAACAGACACATTTGGAAAATACTTTGTATATGTTTTTCTTCTGCAAAAAGGTATTCTCATTGTAAACTGAAAATGTTTTACTCTGCATTGTGGTACTACAAAGCACCATACTCAAACAGTTTTGAGTGCAAACAATAATTATATTCGAGGAGACTCGAAGAAGGAAGACATTGTTATGAAGTATGATTTCAGTAAGTTCTGAACCAAATTTTTGGGTAATATATATCCATACCAGTCTCATGATTGAACAGATACACCATAGTGTTTCCCAGTTAAGAGTAGGCTGAAATTTGACTACTGCAGTGAACAATACACTAGGAAAATCATGCTTTGACAATAAGACCCATTTGATTAGTTCTATCTTCCTCAAGAAATATGGACTCCTAACAACATGTTTCCTGCATTATTTGTAGTAATTTAATCAGTTCTTATCCATAAGTGATAAAATCTAAAATAGCAGATGCAGACATAACAGAATATTAGGGGAGAAAAAAAAGAAAAAAAAAGAAAAAAAATGAAAAAAGAAAACAAACAACAAAACCTAAAAACAATGTCTGGGAATTTCACAGTGAGTGAGGCTATACTTTAAGATAGAACTAACAATTTGTATTGATAACAAAAAATGCAAACCCAGATTCTCAAAAGTGAATGACAACTTGTCCTTGACAACTTGTTACAGGTCAATGCTTCTGTCTTACAGACTTTACAGCATCTATTAAAAAAGGACTTCACTGTGACTTCCCTGTCAATTGATCATGAGGTCATTTGGTCAGAAAAACATTGTCCCACCATCATGAGCATGTCTGTACTTAATTGTATGCCCAGTTATACACCAGAGTGAAGTACATTAAAGAAAGCATTTATTAACTTAGAGAGTGATCTATTATGTTAGTGGATTCACTGCTGGCCATGCAAAAGAGATTATAAATTAATAAATCATAGCAAATGTGTTCACTTGTTAAAAAAAATGCAGCTAGTATTTAGTGCATGGTCTCTATTGCTCCAATTAAAAGAATAGCCATTCCAGGCTGGCTCAAACTGGATAGCATTTCTGCTTTAACAGTCAGCCAACTCTAGCACAAACTAAACAGATCTATTATTGTCACAAATTCAGTTTAAAATTTTTTTGTTTGTTAAGATTTTAGAATAAAAATGTTTTTATTAAAAAGGGTAGAATAAATAGATTATTTCTAATGTTTCACTGCTTTAGACATTATTGTTCAGGCAGTAAAGGGTGGGCCTGGAAAAGAACCACAGCAAAGCTGTCTTCATAAATCACACAGTTGGTTTTGGATTGGGTTTTGGCAGCAAAAAAAGCAAAAACTGCAGCTAGTAATCCTCTTTCATTAAAGAATGATAAGCGTTTTTCTTCAAACCAGAAATATTGCTGGTTAATTTAATATAGCCAAAAAAACCATCATAGGCCTGAAAAGTGATATGAAAAGGAACCACATTCAACAAAAATATTGGTTCAAATCCTTCACAGTGGAATTAACACAGACAAACTTTGGACACAAATTATCCCTAATTTATGAGGGTACACCATATGTGTGGGTGTTGGCAGCCTGACCATTTGCAATAGAGTCAAGTGCTTTGGAACACCTAACAAGTACAGCTTGTGACATAATGGGATAACATTTGTGATTTGTTTGCTTGAATGTGCCTACTGGCATGTAGCTTCAAGATACCCATGGCACAAGTACCTGAAGGATAGCCCTTTCAAAATCTGAGGTCATATGTGTAGATGATTGCCATGCAATTTTCAGGCATTGGAGAGGAACAAATGGCAGTATTCTAGAACTTTATGTGGCTACTGAGTCTCTGTAATGTTTCCCAGCTGTTCCCTTTCCCAAAGAGAATGCATGACTCAAAAGAGGAGGCAACCTTCAAAGATGTCTCTTCAAAAAGGTATCCTCACCTCACTACTCCACAAATTTCTTCCACATCCTGAAAGAAAACCCTTAATCAAAATCCCAAGGAAAACAATGATCTTAGCCCTTGGTCCAAACACCATGCAATACAGAAATATTTTAATGTTAGGCTAGAAGTGTTTCTGAGCCAAGCTGTTAAATTTTGAGAGTGTTTAAAATTTTAGTGTAGCTCACTCCCTGACCCTGGTCCCTGGCCTGGGTCCAGACCAACGCTCCAGACCACGTACCTGGGAAAGCAGACAATCCTGCTGCAGCTCTGCACTTCACGTGTCGGGATTTTATTTTTTTAATGAAAACCTTAGCTAATTTAGGGCAAATTTAAGGCTAAATTTAAATACATTTGCACAATCTACAACTAGAATACAGAAATGACTGATGAGCACAAGCATCCTTTGAGAACACAGTAAAGTTACAAGATGGAGTTAGTTTTTGGTGCTATACTATTGATCCATTGAAAAACATTGATACTCTGAAGTGTCTATTCTTTTCCCAAGAACACATTTTTATTCCTGCTATAATTTCACAGGAATATATATCAGGCTTTTCTAGGTTATGTGTGTTTGTTGTTGCTGTTGTTATTTTGTTAGGGGGTGAAGGAGGGAAGGGAATTTCCAGGCTAAAATGAGAAGCAGAGCAACAATGATAATGGCTGGGCTGCAGAAGTAAGAATAGTTTTGTTTTATATTCTGCCTCTTTCTTTATGCCTACTGTTATGAAACAAAATGAGAACTGCCCCATGATTTAAGAACAAAGTGAAAATACCTCCTATAATTTTTATTACGTTGGAACCTGCTGAATGCTTGATAGATTTATTCTGGTCTTTGCAAACATAGTGTAATATGTCAAAATTAAACTTGCAGTTTTCTATGATTTTACTTTCATTGTGCTTAATAATTGGTCAGAAACTGAAACAATGTCAAAGACAAAATTTGTATTCCTCTACAGTTGGTACAGCTACACTTTAAAAAGTAGCTAATGAAGTATTTTAAACATTGAAGCTAAATTTGATGTTTCCTTATTTTGTACCATATTAAAAATATTACAAAAAACTCTTGAAAATAAAAAGGAACTGACAAGACATATAATGAGAAAAACCTCTTAAAAATGTCTACCAATAAATTGCATGTAACATGAAGAGTGCAAATCTGTTTAGTTCGACTCTAAAATCACACATACGTAAATATAAATTTCTACTACAGATTCTGATCTAAGAACTAGACAAATAATTAATGGAGATTTAAATCAATCAAAGCATCATTTCATGTGTTATACTAGAAACTTTTTGATAATTACCTTAATATTCCAAGAAAAGATAATTTGATTGGCAAAAACAATTTATAAAAGCCAGAAGTGATTTAAAAAAAAAAGCTTTAAGGCATTTTGAACGTTGGAAAAATGAGTTTGAAATAAAAATTTCCTTGTATAATTTAATTTTAAATTTATAAAAATATATTAAGAAGAATTATTAGTTATTAAAATTATCGAAATTCTCTGCAAATAAAGTTATCTTTTAAAAGAATAACTTGTGCTGAAAGGAAGTTTTAATTATAATAATTTCTATCATGTTTAGGTAAACAAATTGAATTCTTTGGGAGGATCTTATCAATGTGTGTAAATATCTGATGGGAGTCTGTAGAGACTGAACCAAGCTTTTCTCATTGATGTTCAGTGGTAAGAAAAGAGGTAATGGGCATAAACTGAAATACAGGATATTAAATTCAAACATAAGAAAAATAAATTCTTCTTTTAAGGCTTGCCCAGAGAAATTGTAGTCTGCCTCAGAGATATTAAAAAGCTGGCTTTATCTGGTCCTGAATAACTTGTTTTGAGCAGAAGAGTGTCACAGGGTACCCTCCAGAGCTACCCACCCTCCTCAACTGGTCTTAGATTCCATAAACTCTGCAGAAACATGACAATAATTTTCCTTCTAGCCAAACATATTTAAAAAGAAAATAAGTATAATATTATGTGTACACAATTAATTTCCACAGAAGCCAAGAGAGCACCCTTCAAGCTTCCCTGGAACCAAGATCTTACTACTTAAATCAAAGAAAGATAAAAGGTCACACAACTTAGTTTTTCTTTATAACTCCATGTTCTGTATATAGATAATTAGTATTTGTTTACTTTTGTTCTTGAAATATTTAGAAGTTCATAGTGCACATAGTGCCCCAAAATGCTGATCTATGTAGAAGAGACAGAAACCAGAAATATTGTTGTCATACCTAAGAGTTTGAAGGCCTGAATGTTGGAATCATGAGGAGCCAGGTGTGAATCTCTAAGTTTCTAAAATATCCAGGAGATCTGAAAGCCACTTGTGCAATTCTCACTTATTATTCACTGCCTAAGTTCTTATGAGAATCACCCACAACAGATAGAAAGAGGAAGAACAGATGCTTTCTGGATCTTATTATAGTAAATGCAAATAATATAAATAAAAGCTTATTTGAGTCAGGCTTGATACAACAAACATACCTTTACAGTAGCTTAGGCTCACTAAGTTCCCCGTACACAGAAAGAACCTTTCCTCGAGCCACATCTGTGCAGGAGGTAATTTGGTGTGACCAGATCCTAGGCAATCAAAAATGTTATGTGAATCTACTCTGCATACTTTATTTTGCTTTTTAAAGTATAGACACCAGTAGGCTTCAAAAGTATACTTTTTATAAGGGTGTATATTTTGGAAGTCACAAGCATATATATGGGAACAGGAAAGCAGCACTTTAGGCAGCGTAAACCCACAGCTGTTCAATGAGCCAGAGTAAACAAAGTCCTGAAGATAAGTCTTCCCTTCCTTGTCCCCACAAGATGGGTCCTCCTTTTTTCACCCACTTTGTAGGTGGTTGTGTTTAGTTCTGTTTCACACCAGCCTCACAGCACTATCTAGGTCACTAGAAAAGCATCTTGCTTTTCATCACTTTTGAGAATTGGTGTTAGAGCTATTTGTTGCTACAAGTAAGAAAGACCCTGTCAGGTAGGAGCCAATCCATCCAGATCTAAGGAACCACCCCCTCCTTCAGCTGTACTTTTGGTAGTGGAGACACCTAAGTGTTTTTACAGTGTGATTCATGTCCTTATAGATGTGATTCATCTATATGTGGTTAGAATGATGCACCATCTCTAAAGACTGTCTGCTTTACTCTCTTTATTTTAAAAGGACATGAGGGTACAGAGCTCAGTGCACATAGTGTGCATCCCAGATGACTAAATCAGACATAAGGAATACATATATATTTCAGCCTGAACTTCTGCTGCAAGCTTTCTGTTTTCCTCATACTTATTTAATTTTAAATGGTGGTCCCACCTCCATAGTCCCATTGCCCAGAAAAGTCCAAATTTTTCCTCCTGATAGAAGGTTTTTGTTGAGCTGCCTGAAGCTCAGAGGACACGACAAGCCATAATCCCATTTGGTGCTGTCACCTTTCCCTCCAAGTCTGGGAAAGAAACACCACAGCACAACTTAAACAAGGAGAAACTTATAGGATCTATCAGCCATCAAACATGAATTTAATTGTCCTCTGTTGAATCTGCCATCACATGACAGTCTTTACCTAATCAGATACATATCTGTGCCACGTACATGTTTGCAGTTACCTTGTGGTTTATTACCAACTCCACTTTTTTGGCTATTGCTGAGTTCATGAACAGAATAGACAGAATTATGAGTGTGTCTCTTGACAGAAGCTAACTTGTTACAAGTTTTTCCTTGTCTATTAGATCATATAGAGAAGAGTTTGAAGATTCTCACATTGATTTTGGAATGTTTCTTGACAGAAACATTGATTGATATACAATTTAGTGGAAATTATATTCATATATCTTGACACTAATTTTTTTTTCTCTTCCACTTTATTTGCACAAAAGAACACTCCCATGAAAATGGTTTCTTTTTTACTTTTCATGAAATACATCTGAACTTTCTACTTCTGTTTCCCACTAAATTTTTCCAGTCTCAATAAAGTATTTTAGTATCAGAGAGAGTCTGAACTCCAGCAGAACCAACAGTTTCAAAATCCTTACAATGCCAGACTCTAATAGAAGATGTTGGTAATATGCCAGTGAAAATGTTTGAGGATATATATTAGGAGACATATTGGATTCTCTAAGTCTCCATCTGCTCCAAAAAAATTATTTTAATTTTCCTTCAAAGATACCTTAGCAATATTTCTCCTGTTATCTTTTTGGCTTTCAGCAGCCTTCTCTGCTTCATCGTTTTCACTAATGGAAACATATGGTCACACAATAATAAATATGCATCTTGCTTTTGCATTTTAAGCCCTGGAAAACTCCCCAGTCCACATATTTCAAGTCTTTCTCTGGCTTTGTCACACTGTTCTCTCGTCTGAGTAATAGTTTCTATTGTATCAGTCATTATATAAAAATTGATAATTATTTTTCTTTAGTTAGTCAAAAAGAGATCTGTTGCATTCTTCTTTCTTTTTAAAATGGATATATTTCTACAGTGTCATCCAAATTAAAATTTGTTAGGTACATGTGCTCTCAGAACCACAGAATCAAATGGAATCATGCAACAGAATATGCTGAGTTGGAAGGGAGCCATCAGGATCATCAAGTCCAACTCCCTGCCCTGTACAGGACACCCCAAGAGTCACATGATGTGCCTGAGAATATTGCCTAAATGCTTCTTGAACTCTTGTCAGCTTTGGTGCTGTGACCACCTCCCTGGGAATCTGTTCCAGGGCCCAACCTCCCTCTGGGTGAGAAACCTTTCCCTGATATCCACCCAAACCTCCCTTGACAGGTTCAGGCCATTCCCTCAGTCCTGTCACTGCTTATGAGATTGAAGAGATCAGTGTCTTCCCCTCTGCTGTCACTCACAAGGAAGTTGTAACTGCAATAAGGACTCACTTCAGTCTCCTCCAGGCTGAACAGACAAAGTGACCTCAGCCACTCCTCATACGGCTTCTTCTCCAAAACTTTCACCATCCTCATTGGCCTCCTTTGGACAATCTCTAATAGCATAATGTCTTTTTCATATTGTGGTGCTCAAAACTGCACACGGGACTCAAGGTGAAGCAGCACCAGTGCAGAGCACAGAGAGAAAATCCTCTCCTTCCACTGGCTGGTGATGCTGTGCCTTATTTACCCCAGGACATGGTAGACCCTCCTGGCTGCCAGAGCATTTCTGCTTTTCATATATTTGTCTTTTTACCTCCCTACTCTTTTCTCATCCCTCTCTAAAAGAGATTTCTCTTGTTTTCTATCAGCTAACAGGACAATCAAAGCTGCTGGAATTTAGTCTTAACTTTTAGCTAAATTTTCCTTTATCTTCCAGGAGATAAAATCTAACTTTTCATGTATTTCTTTCATAAAGATTGAGATGTTACCCTGACTTCAGGGAAATGACTCAAATCTGCCCAGATAACCCAACTCCCTCTGCTTTTCCCATCAAGAAACTTTTGAATATGCATCCTGTACTACTCCTTGATAATGGGCATCCAGCCAAGACAACATCCTCTGGAAAATGCCTAACATTCAAAGCAGGTTATCCCTTAGATTCATGAAATTCTAACTTCCTAAAAAAACCTTCTGTCTTCTGCATGGGCCTGATGAGAAGGGATTTCCACATCTACACTTCCTTTTCTCTAGAGAGTGTCCAAATAGGGAAAAGTCTAACTTCTGAACTTGGAGATATCATTGGTAGTGTAACTCTGGGTGTCTGAGTCAGGATGAGGAGAAAGGGACAAAATTCACTGTACAATTTGTTCAGACTTTAGAGCCAGCATACAGTAACAGCCTACCAGAAGTACCCCAGACGTAGTGCATTTTTTGAGATTTGTAAAGTTGAAAGTAAAGAATTAAATTCTAAACATCTTTAATAAGGCTGTGGGTTTTTGCAATTGATAGAAGCAAGCCAATTTGTACTGAGGCCAAAAATAATTTAATTTTAAAAGTGTAAGTAGTATGTGTTAAAATACAAGATTATACTTCTAAGTTCAGTATTGATAGTTGAAATCTAATGGTAGAAAATGGCATATCTAATACAAACTTTTGTCTTGCTTTAGTAAAAGAAAAAATCAGACAATCTGTTGAAAAAATATCATTGGTTATACAGGGACCATATTTTAATATGACCTGAGAGTGCATGTTTAGCACATGCTGAAATATCAGTCCAGGCTGAGAGTCTAGATGAACCATTTTGTAGTTTCCTATCTGTACACCCACCTGGGTTTCATTTGTGCAAAATCCAGGGTACATAGGATGAGGCAAATAGCAGAAGTCCAAACCTCGCCCTGATGTGAGGGTCAGGATACAGGATGACTGGAAGCCCAGAAACTCTCCAAGGTTGCACAATTTTCACATAGCCTGAGACAACTCAGAAATGACAAATGATCTCCAAGATGTGTAATATGCCACTTTTTTAATCCATAGAGAGAATTTTTAAAAAATGTATACAATAAAATTAACTTTTAGTGTATAACAGTGATGGTGAAAAACAACCATATTACAGTTCTTTGCCATTATCTAGGGCACTTTCAGCCACAGTGCACAATAGTGTTCACAGCATGTCTTTCCCATTTGGTTCTTTATTGTGTTATGGATATCTTCATGGATTCTGTAGTCATTGCATTAGTATTTATGGGTCCTTTGCATTCTGAAAAACGAATCTGAAGATGTTTCTGAATAGCCGAAGAATGTAGATGTATATCCTCTAATGCAGAAGCGGAACTGTCAGAATCAGATTACATCCTTTACAATGCCAGCATGAGTTCACAGGGAGTCTGGGCCAGATTATAATATCCTTTCACCAGACCAATCATAAAACTTTGGCTAAAACACGTGAAAGATGGAAATAAAGTGAGCATTGACACTTAGGGGACTATTACCTTCAAGCTTATGAGCTAGTGTTCACACGGCAGTTCAGACGGCAGTTCACAGATCCTATGTTGACTTGTCAGAGATGGTAGATCACAACAGGAGCTACTCTTTCTCCCTTGAGTACAGCAGGAACTCAGAGAAAACCGACCTAATTTAAGCTGTGGTTGTATGGTCACTTGAACTCTGCATAAATCTCCATGGATATGGACAGACAGTCTGTGTGTCTTTCCACACATATTTCAGAAGTCTACATCTGAGCTGGCTAGAAAGCAAACTGATCAAAGTGGGGAGATGGGTAGGGAAGGGGGGAAGGTGAAGATTTGGAGATTAGTTTTCAGTCATGGCATTCCTGAATCCTATTCTGGTAACAGGAACCTGAAAGAAAGCTCTTGCTGACAGAATCAAAGAGCTGAGAAACAGGCAAAGATAAGAGGGAAGAGAGGCCTGCCTCTTTAGACAGCATCATGGTTTTGTGTTATAGTACTGTGGATCTGTAAGACAGACTTAATTTACTTATAGACATGTAGCACTGAGTCATGCTAATAACGTACATCTTGGTGGAACTGATTGTGGAATAAATTTCCAAAGTACCAGAACAATGCTGGTGTTTCATTAATTTAGGGAGTATTGCCAAACCTTTGTCCTTGATAAAAGACTTCTGCCCGAAACACAAGCATATTCATTGTATTAACCATGCCTGAACTATCAAAACACTTCATGCAAAGAAGTGCTTCTGTAACTCAAAAGAGAAATGCCAAAGCATGTATGAATTGCTGCAGTCCTTGTGACCCAGTTAAGAAAAAGATGTTCAGATGTTACAGAGCTGGGAAACAGTTCAACCCCTTAAATCAAGTATTTTCTTTACAAGTATTCCTCTTACTCTTGGTAGAGTGACTCACAAAACAGGCCACATTGTAAAAAGTGTCTGACAAACTGTAGCTAATATTCCACAGTGAGTTACAGATGTCACCAGGCTTGCCTCTGTTTGCTCAGTTTGGGAATTTTGTGGTGGAAAGCAACTTCTGAGCATTTTGGCTTTTGTTACATACTGACATTAATCCAGGAGTTTAGGCCCCTAGTCTACTGTGTTCACAACACTTAGGAGGACCTCAGACTACTATTTCAAATTTATAAAATAAATATAAGATACTTGCAGATCAGAATCATGCTGTGAATTCAGAGTATCCCTGTTTAGTTCAAGTATCCATACTACTTGTCCTGCCACAAGAAATTACAGTTAATACCCATTCTACATAGATATAAAAAAATAGATGTTTTGGAGAAATTTTTCAAGCCTTAAAAAAAAAGCAGCAAAACTCTACATAATAATGAATGAAGACCAATACAAGCAGTTTGTGTAAGCTTGTTTGCTGAGGGCTGAATGTAGCAAATAATATATGCATGGTATAAGGAAAATATGGGGTTTAGCTCCTGTTCATCTGTTTTCTAGGCCACAAGTTCAACATCAAAGTATCGATCTTTACTAAAGACATTATGATTATTTATTTTATGTTTTGCACTGGTATTTACTGTTTCAAGCACAATCTGGGTCTTGTAGACCTTAACAATTGTGAACTCATGGTTACAAATGGCTCCAGTCTCAAACTCAGCTGAAGAACATTCATACATAGCTGAAAATGTTTATTATCCTCAGCATTATGCTTTTAAGATTTAGGATTATATCCTTATGTTCTTAAATTTTTCCCCTTTATTCCTTTTTACTCCCATTGCAGAAAGTGTGATTTTTTTTTTCTTCCTGAGGGATTAAATTTTAAAATAAATTGCTTGAGTTGGTCTAGTAATAATAATGTAAATGTTCATCCAGTTATGGAAGAATAAAACATTACCCCCTTCTCATTTCCCTCAGAGAGTTCAGCAGTCCTAATTTTGCATTTGTACCTTGAAATCTTGCGCTGTTTTGAATTTTAGCATCCAGTGACTTTGCTCTATTCAGTCTTTTCTCTTTAACCTAGCACTGAATTCCATTTATTTCATTTATGGAGACATTGGAATTGGGTTTTAAATTGATGTAGTACTCTAAGCTAATGGCTATATTCTGTTTTTCTGTATTCTGTGTTTACATAAATTTAAAACAAACATAGTCTAAACTCGTATAAGTGGAAGAAGAATAAAATAGCTTCATGACAGATAAAGAGAGTATAAAATCAAATAAGCCTTAAAAATAATTAAGTGTTTGTTTTGAAATATGCTGTTATTGTAGAAATTGGAATGTTAAATCACTTTAGAAATCCCTAGAGGTGAATTCACTCAGAGGTATTACAAAGATGAAGTAAAATACAGATGTGTGCATACGCACAAATATGCACATACACACATACACACAATTTCACACTGTTTGTTAATAACCCAGTAATTACTCACAGACCAGACGGTAAACAAAACTCTATCACCAAGAAACAGTGGCTATGTTATAATAAGAACATAGATGTCCATGACCAAAATGCACCCTCTAAATACACGTTAAAAAAAAATCCAAATACAGAGACATCCATATTCTGTCAAGACCAAAACCTGAAAGTGTTTGAAATCTTAACCTTCTAAACTGTCTGTTTCTATATATACACTGTCCTCCACTCCTTTTGAAATCTTTAAGGTAATTGGTTTCATTTTTTTCCAGGTCTCACACTGAAAACCTCAGAGTTGGATATCTGGCCAGTTAAGAGGTATGGGAGGATGGATGGACTGGTGAATGTGAGAGAGGGAGACAGAAAGGAAGTGAGAAACAGGGAGCGAATAATAAGAAAAATAAGAAGGAGAAGAGAGACAGGAACAGCACTAAAACTGTACTACTGTGGTTAAAATGTGTGGACACCCTGAATGTGCCATGTGCTGCTGCATGCCAGGCTCAGCACCTTCCATTTCTGAGTGGGAGGTTATTTACAAACTTTTTTTTTTGCTTCTGCTTCCTTTTCCCAGTCTTTGCAGACCAAAATGAAGATTATTCATGACTAATCTGAAACAAGATGATGCAGATCAAATAGATTCTCCTGTCAATCTATATCTCTGTGTGCCATAAACAAACAACTATAAGATCATCTCTGTGAGCATCTGAACGACATGTTTATATATCTAAGTACAATGTATATAAAATAAGAAAGATTGATGGAGATAAACAGCACATTAATGTGTATATTTTTGTAGGGAATAATTGTGTCTGGTGAACATTTAGGAAATTTTAAGCTTTTATATTTATATTGATATTCAAAGGCTACATAATCAACAGAATAAAACAGAAAAAAACTGCAAAATCTAAGCTAATTGCTAGTGAGTGATTTAGTATATCAAAGCATGAAGCTGTTTTATACAGCAGTCTTTGTGATTTTAAGATAGCAACATGTCTTTGTCTTGCCCATGAGTAGAATCAGGCACCTAGAAAGTCCTGTCTTTGCCTAACTTCATGAAAATTTTGTATAAACAGGGGTTTCTGCCACTTCACTGAAGCAGAGGTGAGTGCCTTGCCCAGCTCTGCACTCACTGCTGTGAGACAGGTGCCTGTGTCAGCCCTTCCCCTGGATACATAAAAACTGGAATGTCTGTTCAAGGAATAGTTACCAAGTTCAGTGAAGGTCTGGGCTGAAGTCCTCTTTGTGCTTGTTTGAGTTTTCATTGGTGTGAGTTAGGAGCATTCTGTACCACCAGACCAACAAAACCCAGGCTCTCTGCACCCTTCTGGAAGAGGACAGCATAATTAAAAATTAGCCTGTGATCCAGTGACAGGAAAGCTCATCAAAGGTATAGAGGACAATTTTAATTATTTTCCCTTCTGAATGTTTAATCACTAATATCTATTTATATTTCATGGAGTGACTCCAATGGATATGATGCCAATCCAGAATAACTGAGGAGTTAGAACACTTAGGAGGTCAGGAAGAGATTCCTACCCAGGTTCTAGGTTAATTTAGGCAGTAAAGTGACTGAATCCTAATCTTTCATACATGCCTTGAAAGTTAAGGTACCACTGAATTGTGTCACATAATATACGATCCTCTTGTTTAGTCCAAAAATGCCATATTTTCTGAAACTTAGAAAGTTATTATATCTGACAAAATGAAGTTGATTTAAAACATAGTGAGCCATCTCATCTCATTTATGATAGCAGAATCATATCCTTCTCTGTGTTTTCATCATGCTTTTTCAGGATTTTCTTTTAAGAGTTCTTTTTTTGAACACTGTTTTTTCCTTCCTAAACATTCATTTGAGTTTCTGTTTTCTTCTGAAACAGTAGGAATCTTCATATG
Organism: Pycnonotus jocosus; assembly: GCA_013400435.1. Taxonomy (NCBI): domain Eukaryota; kingdom Metazoa; phylum Chordata; class Aves; order Passeriformes; family Pycnonotidae; genus Pycnonotus; species Pycnonotus jocosus. The sequence goes on along the minus strand of VWYP01017692.1, from coordinate 3,887 downwards.
GAATTGGGCATTGAAATAAAGAGATGAGTACAACGACTGGAAATTGCAATTTAGTTAAATAGACACTACTTTATACTACATCTAAACACTTTAAGCTATACTTCTTGTAAGAGGGAAATGAGCTTACAGTCCTTAAAATATGTCTAATTTCCTACGATTTATGTAGAATAATGGAAACTGCTCCAAGAGGAGACATTAAGAGAAGCTTTTCCTGTCAAGGTGGATATGCAATTGTTCAGGGTAGGCATTTCAAAATTAAAATAGATTTCTGTTTTTATCCACAGTGTTTTAAGCCAATTTTCTGCCATTTGACTTAGTATTTAACCTTTTTATTAACAAGAGTTAGCTTTTCTTTCCATTTGACTCCACTTTCTTTCCTGAAATAACCCCAAGTGCCACAGTCATATTATTAATTGCTCCTTGGGGGGCTTTTGCTCCTTAGGGGGTTTTGACAATACAATTGTATTTAGGATTCTGTCAGGAAGACTGCAACGCTATCTGAAGTTGTCTTCAACATTTTATGTTCTTACAATCTGATTTCTTGATGAAAGTCAAAGCAAAGTGTTCCTGAAGCAGACTTTATACAAAAACATTCCAACTTTAAATGTTCACAGTTCATATTACTGAAATTTATTATCATGTTTGAGGTGATTGCTTCAGCTGCTTCAGGCACTTTGTAGGGAATGATATGTCTAATACAGATATAGAAAGAACACATGTCTGTAACGTGGTGGAAATTTCCAGTGAAACATTGATTTGGCAGAGAGAGGGTGTTTGTATGTGCTTATGTGAAGCACTTGGCATTTTCATTGTAAGCAAATCCCATGCTGTCATTCTTATAGAATGGTATCTTAGTGATTTCTGTACATGGCAGATTATTCCTACTTTTAACCTCATTGGTTTCTAACTCTTAACAGTGGAGCAAGACTATGAAAGTTGTTCCTAGAAGATATTGCCTGTCAAAAACATCTGGTGAATTTCTATTTAACTGTGTCAGTCACAGAATTTGCATGCTTCTCTAGCGGTTGGTAAGTTAGGTTAAAAAAACCCCACAGACAATATGATGTTAAGATCACATGAGACTTTTCTAAGACAAAGCACTGTGCTTTCCTCCAGATGTTTAGGCCCTCTATCTATGAACACATCGTGGGGGTTTTTTCGAATTTTTTGGTTTGTCTTTGTTTATTAGTTGAAAGACAGTAGAGCTTTTTAATATATAATTCTACTAGAAAATTGGTAAGCATCTCAAAAGATAAGAAACCATCCTTAAACATTTAATCTTTTTTAAATTTCTGTAGAGAATCTATTCTTTTTTTCTTACTCTTTCCACAGTCTTGTTTGAGATTGTTACAGATTTTGTGGCTGATTTTTGTGGCTGTTAACAACATTCCATTAAGCAGCACATGACAACAATGCAAGAGGACCATGAATAATACTTAATGCTGGATAATTTAATGCTTCTGCATAATTGTGCACTTAGAGATTTCAACATTCTCTTGTCATTGGTATAATCTGGCTACTTGGAAACATCAGAAGGGAGTATGGAATTTCCTTAACTTTGAAATCTTGATCAGTATATCTCTTCCATATGTAAACCCACAAAAAGAGATGGGAAAGCGTAAAAATATCAAGTTGATTGTCCTGACATCTAAATTTGGAAGTAATTATAAATTTAATAGAGTTATATTATATAACAGATGTCCCAATCTAAATATTCACACATATGCATGAGTAAACATGCTAAAGATGGGGCCGCTCCTTGCAATAGTCTATTTGTTCTAGATACACTCTAAAGATAATAGATAGCATTATGACAACTGGCAGGGCATGTGTACAGAAAGGCTTCATTTTATTTCTTAATGGAGAGATGTAAGGATAAATCTAAAACTGGTGAGAACTTTCAAACTATTCATTCAGCTCTATCTCCACCAGTTAAGCAGCTGCTCTCTACGTGCTGTGGTGGCCTGTATCACCCAAAGCTGTATAACCCAAAGTGACAGACCTACCAGTGTCCTAAGAGCAATCTGGAAATGAGTCAATTCCAGCTCATGAGAAGAGTTTAATCTCCTGTTGTTGAAAACTCCTTAAGAACCTGACTAATAAAATACCACATAAGTGTCCAATCTTCAACCACTTTCGACATTCCCACATATGGATCATAATGTAACCCCAATTCATTCAGAGGCAAAATAAAGGATGGAGACCACACCGGGGCAGAGAGGAATATGACTACTCCTTTCTGTCTCAAGCAGCCAGCCACAGACATGTAAAGGAATCATAAAGTGATAGAAAAATTGTTGAATTACCACACTTTCCATTGACAGAACGTATGAGATAATGAGACTCAGGACAAGAAAGAGTCAAACCCTCTGTCTTTTCTTATACTTTTTCGTTCTTCCATCCCCCATATTAGCAGGTACCTGCTCCAGGCAGGACTCTTTTAACCCATTTCTAATTAATACTTCACTTAATCTTCTTGTAATACTGCTAATTGTTCACAAACAGGCGATTTAATCAACACTCCTCTAACAGGAGAAGCTTTATTCTCTTCACTGTTTTGTGCTTTGACACAGGGAGAACTGAGGCAACTAGGTCCCAATTGCTTTGTTTCCATGTAATTTAACAGCAAGACATTATTTTCTCATAAGAGATGCTTTGAATTTTTACTGCTAATGAATAAATTAACTAAAAAGGTTAATCTGCCTACATGTTTATGAAACATTATGCAAATTGCTCTCAGAAAGGTTTAATGGTAATTGAAAGCAATTGAAAATCATGGTACATTTCACTCAATTTTAACTTTTTTTCTTTAATTTTAAGTATACAAATTGCATTCACTTTAGATTTTACAGATGTGTAGAGTAGGAGATCCTTTTTATAATTTAAAGGAGCTTTCTTATAAATTTTCAGCTTTCTAGATTTCCATGGTTATGGAGATTCACCTGAAAGTAGATGAATGAATAGCAAAATATAATTGTCATTTAATCTTTTAGTCCATAAAATCACAGAATATGCTGCTTTGTCACTAACCCAATTATATTAATTTAACACGTTAAAGAAAATTTTAAAATATTTGTGATACGATTTTTTTTTAACAAGGTTGTGTAAGAGCTACTATGCACTCCAGAGCCCTGTGGGTTTATAGGGGCTGAGTCTTGCAACTGTGAAATGGCAACTCTTTAACACTTACTTAATTTGCTCAGTTTCCATGTTTCTATTCTAAATTCAACAAAGGAATATATTATAGATGCTCTCAAGGAGATGAGGCATGTTTAGAAATACAAAGCAAATCCCAATTTCTGTCTTTATCAATGAATGGTTCTGTCCTTTGATTGAAAAAGAATGAAGAAATAAGTAGAGGAAAGAGACAGAGAGAAATGTAGAATAGTTTGGTCCTCTAATTCATTGAAAAGGCATTAATAAAAACAACAGCAAAAGAATAGGCCTATACATAAAAGTTTGTATTCAAAAAAAAAAAAAAAAAAACCAAGAAAAAAAGAATTATTATTTAGACTGTGAAATGAGATAGCCCCATGGCTTAGGAAATTTTTATTTGCAGCCAAGTCACCTCCATTTATTTCATCACTGAGCTTCCTTGTTAGGCTGGATTTCAAAACAATCTGAATATTTGTTCTGTGACAGAATGAGATACATTTCTTAAAGACCACAATAACCTTACCTGGGAAATCATTACTTGATTTGCCCAGCATCTAAGGTATTTTAGGAGTTTATGTAGGAATCATGTTTTAACAAAAAGATGAACATTTCTTCTGCTTGGTATTTTTTGGGGGTTGGATTTTTTTCCAGGGTTTTTCTTTTGGGATTTTTGGGGGCTTTTAATTTTGCTAGTTTTGAGGGAGGGTAGTTTTGGTTTTGGTTTTGGTTGT
>VWYP01017684.1:46555-79778 GCA_013400435.1 Pycnonotus jocosus | reverse complement strand
ACAGGAACAGGGAGAGCAGGGGGTCTCCTTCTCTAAATTCACCTAAAAGCAGCACAGATGCCACTGATTGAAGACATAAGAAATTTTACGTAGTGGAACTTTACAATATAAGAAAACACAGAAAACTATGCAGCAGAATAACTTTTTCTTCTCTTTTTCCATTTGCAAAGTGTATTGAAAATGTCTCCAGGCAGGACTGTCCAATATGTTTGGAGGTGAGCAGCTTCTTTTCATCTCCTGGATATTTTCTTCTCATCTTTTCATCTCCTGGCTCTATTTTTGACTGCGTCTGACTTAACTTTCTTGTCTTTTGTCTTATATTTGCCTCCAAACAGGATATTCACACATCTCGTGTTGGAGCCCATGTTCTGCCCTGTGGTCACCTTCTTCACAGGTAAAGCAGGCACCTGAGAAAGGGAAATACCTGCTGCACTGTGTTGGTGTTTGTTTAGCAGCATTCAGTCTGTATCAGCTGCTTACAGCTGGTTTCTGAGGGACCTGCATTGTGGGGACCATGAAATATTTTCTTTAGGGGGGTTGTCTTCCTTCTCAGGCAGTTTTGTCAGTGTGAAGCTCTCCTGTCACTTGGCCTAGGGACGTTTTTAATTTCTGCCTTGGGGATACCTCTGTGGTTGTTCCCTTTTTGCAGTCCAGGTGTGTTACCTGTCAGTAATTCCATCCTTCTTACTGACCTGTGTTTCCTTTTCAGAACATGTTATGAGGAAATGCTGAAGGAGTAAGTATTTCCAAACTTCTTTCCTTTCAGTATTATCCCAGTCGAAACATATTGCTTCAAGAAGTAAAATCATGGTGCCAATTCTGTACTAACTAACTTTTCAAGACAGCTCCCTAAAGGGGTAGCTTAAAGGGATAAAAAGGCATTTAATTTCCAATTCTGTTTGCAAGAACTTGCTGTTTCATGGTGTTTGTTTCCCTGGTACAATATGAAACCCATCTCTACGAATGGATTTGTTTTGTGGCCTCGCTCCATCCTCTGATTTAGGCTTTTCCCCCTCTTCCTGCCAGAGGCTACAGGTGTCCTCTGTGCATGCACTCGGCGTTGGACATGACCAGGTACTGGCGCCAGCTGGACACCGAAGTGGCGCAGACCCCCATGCCCACGGAGTACCAGAACATGATGGTGGAGGTAAGAGCTCACCCTTCCCTGGGTTTCACGGAGCTGTGCCTCGGATTTTCTGGCAGTAGAGGGCACTAGGGACATGTGCTGGATCAGGAGCCAGACCGAGGGGTGGGGAATGATGAGGAAAAGTCACGTGTAGGCTTCGGGTGCTCAATCCTGCTGTTCATACACACGCACTGCTGGCGCTGCCGCGCTCCCTGCCTTCCCCGTGTGCCCGCAGATCCTTTGCAACGACTGCAGCGCCCGCTCCACGGTGCAGTTCCACCTGCTGGGAATGAAGTGTCAGAGCTGCCAGTCGTACAACACGGCGCAGGACGGGCGCTGCCGGCTGTCCCTGGAGGAGCAGTGACCGGGAGAATGCGCCGCCTTCGGCCGGACCGGGAGCACCACCGGGAGCGCCGCGCCGCGCCGCGGGAGAGACTCTTTCACTCAAACACTCAAAGAGAGCAGCTCTTCTCAGTGAAAAATCCGGTTTTCTGAGTCCAAGGAGTCCTTTACTGCATCAGGGAGGAGGCAGGTTGGAAGAGCAGCGCCAGGAGATGTGATGCAGCAGCGTGGGGAGGCGTCACCTGTGTGTACAGAATTCCCTCGAAGCAAGGGAATTGCCCTGCCTGTTGGCATGAACAGCTGGAAGATCCAGGTGCAAAGCCCCTCTTCTTCCCCTAGACACCCATTCTGACTCGCTGCCATCCCTTCACTCAGATTCCTTTGCCAGCCACAGTCGCTTTTTTCCCTGTTTCTTCCTCATTTTGCGCTGTCCACTGGCAAAGGCCAAGGTTTTAGACACGTCCATAGCTTGGTTTTGCTGGTTAAGTACCTGAAGTGAAGCACATACTTCACATCAGGCTGAGCCTGAGGTGTTCACTGAAATAGCAGCAGTCCAGAGGCACTCCAGTGGTGCAAGGACCAATTTTCTGTGGTTTTGGCATTTGTTGATGGTAGAACTTCATTGTGGGGAGAGAGAATGGGACTGCCTTTTAAAAGAAACAAAAACCCCAACCCCATCCTTTCTTCACGTGACATGCTGCCTGAGGTGTTTTGTAGTCTTAAAAATTGCAGGAAGTTCTTGATTTCTCTGAATTTCACCTGCAGGTACCTTACAGTAATTAGATATAAAAAAAGAGTCAGTTAGTCTTCAGATTACAAGTACTCATTTTTAACTTGTTCTGTTGTAAAATGAGCTTTTCTTAATCCAGCACTGCCCCTCTCTGTATGGAATATTTAGGATTTGAATGATAGCTGTTGTAGCTTGCCTTGACTGGGGTATCTTTTTTCTGGAACACTTTTCTCACTGCTATAAATAAATGTAAAATATGGTCTCTATTTCAATAAACAAACGACACTGTGCGTGATGTGCCCTTCTTTCACACACGTGCTCCCTGGAAATTCCCAGCTGAGTTTAAACCATGATTCAGTGCTGAAAAATGGTTGGATGTGGGGAGGTGTGAGGCCTGAGACACTGTTAGGAAAAGAAGTGCTTTATTTTTTACAAGCTCCTGTGTTTCCACGTGTTTGTCTTGTGGTACAAGCAGGACTCCCTGCTGCTTTGGGTGGCACCTGGTGACTCCACCTCCTTCCCTGGGTGGAGACCTGCTCCCAGGTAAGCCTGGAAGTGCCAGTGGGGCTCCCAGCAGCCTGCAGGAGTTGTCATCCCAGAAAACTCCAGCCAAGCAGCCTTGGAGTACATTGCTAATGGTAAATGCTGGCCAAGTCCACAACCAAGCAGCTTTGCTGTTTAGTGGGAAGCTAATTTTATTCCAGTTAATTGGAAATGTTCGTGTTTGGGTTCCAACCACAGGAGGAGGCTGAAAGAAAACCCTTAGTTGACCTGAGCTTTGGAAGAGCAGTTCCTGCTGAACCTTGGTATTGGGAAGGAAAATGGTTCGTGGTGTGGGATCCAGGTGATTTTGACCTTTTGTTCTTCTGGTTTTGGTGTTTGCCTCTGGAAAGTACACGAGGGGATGCAAATGCTATGGGAATGCTGAACTGCTGTTGGTGTGTTTATCTTGGCACCGAGCCCTGAACTCCCTTTGCCAGGGAATAAACCGCCCAGCAGGAAAAGGAATGGCATTTTCAGGGGATGAAGGACAATGGAGGGGATAAAGACAGGCAAGGAGCTGCTTTATGGGGTGGGAGGTGCTGTAGGGAGCCCTGCTACTGTGTCCATGGAGAGATGCAGCCGATGGGAGCAGGAAGGATGCTTGGATCAGGATCCTGGGATGATCCTGGGATGGAAGCAGCAGCCTGCTGGCCACGGGAGCTGTTGGGAATCTCCCTGCCACCCAGACTCCTGCCTCACTCACCCATCTAGGCCAGAACCAGGAGCAGATGGGATCTTTTTGCTGCTTTGTGGGAAAAAAATGTGGAGTTCCAGCCGGCACAGGGCCTGCAGGCACACACAAGGTCACGGAGCTATTAATAGAGCCAGGCCGGCCGCGGAATGTGGAACGCGGGAGAGGGGCTCGGGAAGGCAGCAAGGGCAGCAGTGCAGGGCTGGGGGGCTCGGCTGAGCCCTCCATCCCACAGGGGAAGGTGCAGGAGGATGGCACAGGAGCTGTGGGGAACGGGGATCCCCAGTTTTGGGCTGGTTTGATGCCTCTGGTGTGATTTGGGTTATTTGAGATGGAAGTTGGGGGTGTTCCATATTAAACCTCCGGCTCAGCCGCCCCCTCCTGTGGCTTTCCCGGGGCTGGGGCTGATGTGTGGCCCCTGCCCAGCTCCAGAGAATCCATCTGTTGTTAAATTTCCAGCTGGAAGGGGCACAGTGAGGGAGAGGCTCCTGGTGTTGTGCTATTTATACCTCTGAGGGATCTCTGCAGAACCAAGCTCAGCCCAGGGCTGCGCTGGGACCTCCGCGCTGGAAACGGAGCAATTTCCTTGGATTTGCTCTTTCAAGGTCCCAGCTGGAGCTGGGTTCTGACACCTGAACCAATTCCTGTGCCCGAGAAGCAGCCGGGAGGCTCCAACCAGGAGCTGCTCATTGCTGCTCACTCCAGCAACTCCAGCAGGAGCCTGAGGAGAGGACGCTTGGAAACAGGGATGATAGATGGGAATGTTCCCAAATGAGCCAAACAGGAGCGTAATTAGGGAGGCCAGAGGGAGTCTGGGAGCGGTGATGAAGCAGCCGGCGGCTCTGCAGTGAGGGCAAAGTGGGAGACCCGGAGCGGGATCGCGTCATTCCCGGCGCCGCTGCCTGCGGGCTTGGGAATGGGATGTTCCCGTAGCACGGAGCTACGGCAACTATTCTATTCCTGTGTAAATAAAATATCTCTGAGATGAAACGGAGCCAAAGGGGGTGGTAGGGGAGGTTGGGAGGAGGTGGAATTGAGCCAAAGTAGGGGGAGTCTTTGGGAAAAACGGGGATTTGCTGGTTTTGCAAATGAAACAAGTCGATAGCAGGGTTAACCCCGTTGTTTTTTAAAAGAGAAGGGAAAAGGCATTTTTTTACAGCATGTCTTGGTGGCTTTCCCCCCCTTTTCCCCTGTTATAGTCGTGTGGGACAGAAACCCCTCCATAATCCAGAGGGTCTGAGGTGGGAATGTGAAGGGAGTGTTTGAAGCCATTGCCTAGAGCACAGGCAGCTGCCCTCTGAGGGCATTGCCCCCCAAACTAAAGAGCTTTTTCCGCTTGCCAAACCCCTCTGTTATTCCCTAGGCTGCCTTGTGCCTTGGCTCATGCTGGCAAACAGCCCTGCAGATGGAAACACACCATCCATGTCCATATCATCCGTGTCCCAGGAGAGCTGCGTTGGGAATAAAGGCCCTGGGGATGGTGCCTGTTCCCAAAGAAGTGAGAAAACTGTTTTCACCCCAGGATATCCCCAAAAATATGTACAGCTTCTTCCTTGCATTGTAGGCAAGAGAGAGCAATTCATTTTGAGGGTCCAGGCACAAGGTTGAACAGGAAAACTAACACCCCATTTCTGTCCTCCTGCATGAAAAAGGAATTTATTCCCTGGGGATTATATACTTTTAAGTGAAGGTGATGGCTTTTCCTCTCCTTTATTCCCTCAGCTTAGCAGTGGCAACAGATCACCTAATTTATTTCCAGAGAAGAAGGGTGGTGATTTTTAAACTCAGTTTGTGCTTTTTCTTAGCCAAGGTAGCCTGATTTGCTGCTTTTGGGTGCCAAAAAGGTGAAAAGGAATTTTGCTCATCCTAAGCATCTTCAGAGCCTGTGCTGCCTCGTGTATGCTCCCAGCCCCAACAGTTTTCCAGGCTGGCTGTGGCCGGGAAGTGCAACAACCATTCACAGGTTTATTTCCTTGTTTTCACCCAGTTTGAACTAAAGAGAGGTTGAAACACACGGCAGAGGTGAAAGGATGGACTCCTGAAGAGGCTGAGAGAGGCTCAGGAGGAAAAGGAAAACTCACAGTGACTGCACTTCCTTTTGGGAAGCGGAGCTGCCCTCATTTCTCCTGACCTTTCCAGGTGCCTGTTGTGGCGCCGCGTTTCTTACACTCACTCCATGGAAATCCGGAGATGATGCATCTCTCGCAGGAAGCAATCATGGAAACGCCCCAAGCTTTGATGTTTCCAGGGATGCTCCGCTGGGGAGGCAGGGAGAACAGCAGAGCCTGTTCCCAAGCCTGCACCACCTGTACCAGGACACCCTCTGAATCTGCAGCGCCATTCAGTGCTGGTTTGTTTATTAAGGTCACAGGGATTGTGGGCTTTGCTTTCCACTGCCAGGGAATTTAGGCAGAGGGAAAAGCTGCTGAGCATCCCCTTCCCAAACCAGCTCTGCTGTCAGCCACCCCCAGCCTTCCCACACTGAAAGCTGGACACAAAGTGGGGATTGAAAGAACACTCCGCTGTATTTTAGCAGCCAAGTTTTTTGAGGAATGGAAACAAAGCTGTGGAGCAAGCAGCCACATGTGTGAAATGGATGGTCAGTGCACCTTCCCATGGGCTCCTGGGCTGCTTTCGGGACCAAACCCCCCACAATTAAATGGAAAAAAAAAAAAATTAAATCAGGAACCTCTGCATGGAAGCACCTGCAGGAAAAGAAAGGGAGGAGGGACTGAGCAGCCCCATAACCGTTCGTGGTTCTTGGTGAGACAAGGCAAAGGATTTCACAGCAGAGCAACACAGGGAAGTGATTTTAGGGAAAGGGACATGTGAAAGCACAGGAGACCCTGGCACACCGCTGGCTCTGGCTCAGCAGCCCCCCACTCCCCCCCAAATCACAGAGCAGCAGCATTTCAAAGGATGCCACAGCACTGGCTGAACCTCCATCCTCTCCCTTGACCTCCCCAGCGCTTCCCTCTGGGGAATTTGGGTTCCCTTGTCTACAGCAAGTGGCTGACCTGCCCCAGGACCTGGTTTCCCGCTCCAAGGCCAAAATTCAGGTTTATTGTCAGCACTGCACACCCGCCCTCCAGTCCCTGCCATCCACCAGACCCGTGGTATTCCTGCCTGAGGCAGGGGCTCCATGCCCGGCATCTCCTCGACAGCGGATGCTCTGCTGCAGAAGCGCTTATAAATTAAGGGTTTATGGGGTTTTTGTCTTCATCCCTGCTAGGAATCATCATAGAGGGGGTTGTTGTAGTTGCCCCAGGAGCCGTAGTCGTGGTCATCCAAAAGCCTTCCATAGGAGGAGTGCCTGCCAGGGGAAGCAAACCGGTTACTTTGAGGATTTATTCCTTATTTTGCCATGGCATGAATAAATATTAATGCAAGGGCTCCCTAGGTCAGGCTTTGGGGTATTTTAAGAGGAAGGACCAGGAGAAGGGAAGAGGAGCCCAGGCTGATTTTTACCCCTGATGAAAAGTCCTGGACAGGGCAGGGAATTAAAACAAGACCTTTGCTCATCTCAGCTGTCAGCAAAGCCTCATTAGGGATGCTCAGCACTGGGCTCTGCTGCTGTTTATTGTCCCAGTGACAGCGAGACCCACGGCAGCAGATCTCCCAAGGGATAATTACTGGTTATGACTGTGCTGAGCAGCATCCCTGGCATTTGAGCAGGGCTGTTGTGAAAGGAGGGATCGAAACTCTGCTTTCCAGTACAGCAGCGGTGAAGACACAGAGCCGTGCTGGCACCAGAGGCTGCACATCGCCCTGCCACGCCTGGGGACAGCACCTTCCTGGGACTTTGCATCGTCCTTGTGACGGTGAGAGGGTCTGCAGGGAGCCTCAGGGAAGGGGCCCAGTCCTGGGAGTGAGACAAGCACCCCAAACCCAGCCTTACCTGATCTTGAGGTAGGCGGCTGCCCCGAACACCAGCACCACCACCACGATGACCGTCACGGTTATGGCCACGATGCTCCCTGAGGATGGAACACCACAAAGGAAAGGGTTCAGCCCCCTGAGTCCCAGCTCCATGGCACACATCCCACACCCCAGCTGCTCCCAATTCACCCACACCAGCTGTCTCTGACAGAGGGAAGATTCCCTCACTGCTTCCCAAAGAGGAGGATGGCCCCCCCTCTGTTTTTGCAATGATCCCCTTCCCATAAATGCAGAGCAGGTGTATGTAGGATGAAACACTGCTGGGGCACCTGAACTCACTCCTTAATGCTCCTCCCAGCACTAGGCAGCATTTAGTGCTGAGAAAATGCTCCAGACCTCCTCTTTTCCAGCCATATGGAGCACTTTTAAGCTACCTGTGTTGGCACAAGGGAACAGGGAGAAGCTCATGTCAGCTTCCCGAGGTCTCCAGGAGGGAAAATTAAAACCTACATCATCCTAACTCAGGCTGCACCCACCATCCAGCCATTTGTTCCCTCTCATCCTTAAGTGTTTCAAGTCAAATTTAGAACGGAGGATTTTTATCCACATCTCCAGGCAACCGAGATTTGTTATCTCCCAGTCCCGGCCTCTGCCAGCGGATCAGATGACACAGGCTCCTCCAGGAATTCTGCAGAATGATGCTCTGGGGAAGCTGACCACCTCTTTCCTCCCAGTTTTGGGGCTCTGCCCCTCCTACCTGAGCATCCCTAGGCTGTGTTATCCCTGTGTGCACACGGGGAGCAGCGGTGCTCACCTGCACTCAGGGCACGTGGAACCTCCTCCATGGTGACTCCCGTGGTTTTCTCGGAGGCCGCGGCCTCGCCTTCCGTGGGGCTCCCCACAGTCACTGGGGGGGATGTTGGCTCCATGGCCAGGCTGGAGGCCATGGCCAGTGTCCCCAGGGAAGGGACATCCTTGCTCAGCAGCGGTGGCTGGGTGGCTCCAGGGCTCACCAGGACGGGTGTCGGGGCCATCCCGGGAGGGGATTTGGGGTCACTGGCGGGAGGGGAAGAGGGAGGTGATGGCACAGCTGTGTCTGTGGGGCTGGGAGCTGCCCCCAAATCCACGGTGCTTGTGGCCAGGCTGGCAGTGTTTGCTGTCCGGAGAGCCGGGGCTGTCCCCACGGTGGGTGGCACCGAGCTGGGGCCGGAGGGACCCTCGGTGGAGCCGACGGTGACAGAGACAGGAGCAGGGGACGGTGCTGCCACGGGGGCGGTGGCGTTGTGGTGGCCATCCCCCTCCGGGGGCCTGGAGGATGTGTCATCTCCGGAAGGTTCCGTGGACGAGGACAGCGAGGGCTGGCCTGGGGCTGGCGTGGGGACATCTGCATCCCTGGAGTCTGGTTTCACCGGGGCACCGCCCCAGAGGAACGGGGGGCGGATGGGGAGCAGGGGCCATTCCGGGGAGTCATCGCCCAGTCCTAGCGGTGAGACAAAGGAATGTTAGTGCCAGGGCAATCCCTGGGGCAAGCTGGTGTTTGGGAGAGCACTAAAGGGCTTGGGGATTAAGCTGGAAAGAAGTTTTGGGGAAAAGAAAATCGTGAGAGCCATCTAAAATAAAGAGAGGGGAGATACAGCTGTGTACCTAGGGGTGAGGTTTAAACCAGACCAGTTGTCCTGGCTCCATAAATAATAATAAATAAATAATAAATCAGCCTCATTTTCCCCTCAGTGTGGGACACCCCCATCCCCAGTCACCCCCTCCATGCTCCCAGCATCTCCTCCCAGCAGCAGGGGAAGAAGCTCCTCCTCACAGCAGCCACTGTGCAGCTGGGAGTGATAACACAAGACGCCTCTTTCTCCTCTCCCCCCATTTCCTTGTGCATTCATTCATTCGTCTCCATTTCTTAGCATGAAGATGAGTCATTTCTCCCTCTGTCCCCACCAGCTGACTTCTGGGGCTTTTGCCCCCCTTTCCAGGGCTGAACTCAGCACTGCTCCAGCAATCCCAGTGTGGTTGGGATGAGGGAAGAGCGTGCCAACACTGCATGACATCGGGAGGCATTTTTATTCCATGCATTCATCTATTTACACCCCCAGAGCATCCCAAGCCCAGCACTGGGAAGAGCAGGAGCTCACTCCAGCTGCAATGAACTAATCCTGAGTGGGGAGCACAGAAACATTCAGTGCCTGTGTGCAGAAACAATGGGATCTGGCACTGGTGAGCAGGGACTCCAGCCAAAATGTCTTTTTTTGGTTCTGTGGATATCCTTCTGTGAAGGACCCCATTTCCCAAGCCAAGGGGTCTTGGAGGTGGGAGTGAGGCCATGGCTGCTCCTCTCTCCTGAGAACAGACCCTTGGAGATGCCTCTGAGCATTCACCCTCCTCAGGCTGAGGACACAAACCCTAGCACAGGGAGGAGGAGAGGGATGACAAGCTGGAATCTGGTTGCTGGATAAACCATCTGGCCACCACAGCAGCAGGGAGGCCTGGAGCAAGGATCCCTCATTCCAAGGTTCAGAATCCATCCGTGTTTCACTGATCCTTGCCCCAACACACCTGGACCTTTCAGATTTCTCCAGCAGCCTGACAAGCACAGCAAGATCCTCCCAGGGCTGGGAGCACCTGGGAAGTTGTCACCTCTGTAAATGCAGATGCTCCCAAGTCTCTCAGGGTCACAGGCAGCTTTCCACCTCCCTGCCAAGCCACCCTGATGTCCCAAAGTGCTTGGGGTCAGCAGAGCTCCCATGATCTGCCTGAACTTTGGAGGCAAAGCAACGGGGAGCTCGGGAAGCTGGCAGTGCTGCTGGCTGGGATGAGTCAGGAACTTTCCGATAACATCTGAGGGGTACAAATTGGGAGCCTGAGCCAGAGCTGGAGGCAGGAGCAATCTTTGGCTGCTGGCTGAGTGCTCCTGGCCAAGAAGGTCACGGGTCACAGGGACTCTTCCCAGGAGAGCGGAGGCACTGCTCAGCTCAGCCCTGCTCTTCCCTGCCTGTCCCTGTGAGCAATCCCTGCCTGTGCCGGTGCTTTCCCCTTCCTCCTCCAAGCCATGAGCTCCAGAGGTGATCTGGGACCCAGACACTGCCCCTGGGGTCTCACCCAGAGGAGATAACCCCAGGAAACCCCAGCCACGCTCCTAGGGGCGATGCAGGCTGCTTCTGAATGGAGTTGGGATTAAGGGACAAAAAGGAGCGGGATGAGGGCCCTCTTGGCTGGTGCTCCAGGTGTCCCCATCCATATCTGTGCACCCAGCCCTTGGGCAGCCTGTCCCACACATGGGTGATGTCCAGTTGGTCTGCAAGCCCTCTTCCCAATGCATCTGAAAGGGAAGATCACAAGGAAACCAAAAGCCAAGGAGAGCTTTTGTTTGTTCCCCCAACAGCTGGGGAGCTGCAGGAGCTGCTGCTGACCCTGGAAAAATGTCCAAAATGGACAAGGCTACAAGGCTCCACTCAGGACCACATGACTGGAAAGGCTAAAAACACCTCCAGCACGGGCTGTCAGAGGGACTGAGGGATGTTGGCTCCCAGGGGATGCCGAGCATAGCTCAGCCCTGAGGAATTTGCTCATCTGATTCACTTGAGGCAGTTGACCACCCTGCTGGAATCCAGCAGGGGATTGCCAGGATGAGGCAACCACCTAGGAAGGCAGCAGTGTCACACTCCAGAGCCCCACAGGAGCTTTGGGAAGTCATTTTCCTAGATTTTTCGCACCAGGAACACAGAAAACAGCCAAGGAAAGAAGAACCCAAAGCCGTGTCATTCAAACATCCTGCTCTTGGGGAATATTAACCCTTAACCAACCCGAGGAATGAGCCTGATGAATTATCTCTGTCTCCTATTGCCATGCTGCCCTCCTGGCTCCTGCAAGGCACACAGAGGGGCAGGCCTTGCCCTGCAGGAGCTGAGCCACGGTCCTGCTTCTCCTGGGGAAGAGCTGCTTGACCTGGGCTGGCAGCCTCTCCAGGATGCACTTCCCAGGCACTCCAGAAGCCATTGCAGCAAACCCTAAATTGCTCTGCCAGCTGAAAGGAGGCATAAAAGCCACCAGGGAACATCTCCAGCCCGGGTGCATGACATCAGATGGGAGCAGCAAACAAACACCCACTGATAAGGCAGAGATGGAGCTTTTAACCAGCTTCACCTCAGAGCTCAGCGCCTCTGACACAGCCACAGGAGACCCACATGACCCAACCCACACTCCTGCACTCAGCCCAAATTAACCACAGCACCCAAGCCCCAGCTGCAGCCAGGGATGCTCCTCCAGCAGCCAAGGCCAAGGGGATAATGGAAGTTTCTGTGGCAGGGATGTTGTTTGTTCTGCCTGCCAGCAGCAGGTCCTGGCTGTACTCACACGAGGAATCCTGGCACCTGTTCTGGACAAAAAACACAACAGGAGGAAAACAAGGAGAGCTGCTGGACACACACAGCTTGGGCACCACTTTCTCTGCCAGTTTAGCAGCTGGTTTTGGGGTAAACACCCAAAAACCACAGGTAACCAAGACCATGCATAAGCATCACTACTCTTCAAAGCAAAACTCCATAGACACCTCGGTCTTTAATCACAAGAGTGAGCAAAAAACCCCTTTTGCCAGTCCTGTATTAAGCTGCTCCTCACCAAATGCTGATGACAGAACAGCCCTGAGTCCCCTGAGTGTGCCTTGGTTTATAACCAGGTTAAGCAATGCAGAGCAATAAAACAATCTATATTTAAGCATAAGTAAGGATTTCCTGCTCGTGACCTTGTTGGCTCAGCTCTGGTTTCTGTGGCTGGGGTTTCCCATAACTTGTGCTGGTTTTTGGCAGCTCCCCTCCCCCTCGTGAATGCTCAGGTATAATTTTCATTGTATTTCTCTGCTATAAAACCAGCAGCATCTGGCTGGGGATGGCAAAGGCTCTCCTGAAAGCAGCAAGGACTAAGCCAAACTGGTTTTTGCTTTGGGTTCAACGAGTTTTTCCAGCTGTTCAGCCCTGCACTGCCTCACCTTCCCTGTCACCATGCAGTTTGGGATTTGGGGATGCTCATTCCACTGGCTGGAGGCCCCATCTGCAGGGCACAGGGTTGTGACTGAGCCCTGTACTGACGTGGGGGAAGGAGCACAGAGGATGTGGTGGTTGCTTTGGGCCTTTAACTCGTGTCTTTCTTTTTCTGGGATGCTGTTGGGGACTCTTGCCTTGTTATCCATAAGAAATATGGATGATGGGGAGGTCTGGGAGCAGCTCTGCAGGCTCTGAGCTGTGTGTCACACCCACCAAGCTTTTCATGCCATCACAGAGGGAACGCCCAGCTGGATTAGTGATGGGGAATGCTGACTCCCGAGGGTATCTCTAGCCTGAGGTGTGCAGCAGAGCTCCAGCACTGTGTATGAATGCTGGTGACCCCCAGTGCTGGCAGCAGCACCCCTGGCTGATGTGCTGCTCCACTCTTTCCTGCTCCATCCCCTCTGTTTTCCAGTGCCAGGGTCTGCTGGCGATGGTATGAAACCAGCTCTGAGAGAAGGGAGAAACCAAGGGAGAAAACCAGAGGCCAGAAACGCCAGCAGGTACAAGGCAAAGCTCTTCCTTGCCCGTGCAAAGGAGCCAGGCCCATCAGATCCAATGAATCTGCAGTTGCTGTGATTTACTGGCAAGCCGGGCTGGCTTCCTGCATGATTCGTTTTATTCTGCTGCAGGGTCGTTAAGTGCTTTGGGTCTAATTGCTCTGAAGCTTTCTGCAGCTCACAGAAGCAGCTGCACGACAGAAAGCCCTGTGCTGTGTCCGTGTGTCCCTCGCCATCCCGAGCCTCTGGCCAGGACATTCCAGGGGTGTCCACCTCCATGGATGTACCAGCACAGCCTGCCCCTCGCAAAAGGGAAGAGCAAAACAGGGGGGGAATTTGGGAATCGGGCAAATCTGCTCCTTCTCCAGGCTGTTCTGTGGGAGGAAGGAGCTCCTTTGGAGGCCTGGCTCACTCTTGCATCCTCTCCAGACCCTGAGGAAGGCCACTGGAAGCAGATTCCCCTTGAGGAAGCAGGAGGAAAGCCCCACCACCCTGCAGTCCCCGCTCTTCCCAGCCGAAAATGGCTTTTAAAATTCACATGGTCCCTCCTTCCTTGCCTGGGGTGGGTGTCCAGGTTCTTCCCAGGGCAGCACCTGCCCCATGATCCAAACCCAGAGGTCTTGGTGGCACAACAAACCCACACTCCACCCAAAGGGAAGGTGGTGTTTCCCCCCCAAAGCTAAATGTTGCCTAATTATTCAGCTCATTAAGCCCTTGATCTTGATGCTGAAATGAAAATATAGCAGGAGAGAAGGTGAAGAGGAATTTTTAGGTGCTTTGTTTTCCTCCTAAGAGTGACAAAACACCCTCTGGCTGGTGGTCAGCCTGTACAGCCAGAGGTATCTGATGAGGACCTGGGGTGGAAGGCAGCAGCTGGCAGCACCAGCTCTTTCTAAAATGATGTTTTGCTTGTTTAAATAATAATAATAATAAAAAATACATGAAGTATTTCCAGTTCTATATTCCTGAAACATGCAAACAGGTGTCATGCTGTGCTTATTTCCCTGGGGAAGGGGAATAAGGGATCCCGTGGGAGGGGATGCTCTTTGCTGTCTCCTTGGGCTGGGAGCTGGCAGAGGGACCTGCCTGCCTGGGACATGTCACAATCCCTTTTTCCCAGGCACAGATCTTGGACATGGCTCTGGAGCCAGCCAGGAGTTTTGCAAGAAGCAGCTCTGCCCAGGTGACAACTCCCCAGTTCCATAATTTTCCTGGCTGGCTGCTAATTAGCGCTTCTAGGAGCAGCTTCCAGCGTGCATCAGCCCCATTCCAGCCCCTCCCAGGGGGAGAAGCACCTGGGTTCGGCAGAGGAATTTCGGAGCATCCTCTGGTGTTGGATTGCTCATTTGGGCTGGGAGAGGGGATAATCACTCAACTGCCCTGTCCTTCAGCTCATGGAGGAGCAGAGTGCCTGAGGATTTGCCTCCTCAATAGCAGCTTAAAGCAGCCCGTGATGCTCTGAGAGCCCAAAAAGCAGCTCTTCCACCCCAGAGCCTCCAGGAAGAAGCACTCAAAACCTTAAAAGCCAAGAGCTGCTCCTAAAAGGTGCTTAAAAATGTCTCAGCTGGGGCACAGGGGGAATTGCTGAAGGGGAGAGCAGGCTCGGGGCTGGGCACCGCATCAGGAAAGCAAAGCAGGTTTCAATTTACATCCCGGGTAAGGAGTAATAACAGGATAAAAACTTCCTTGTGCTGTTGTTTCATTACGTGGCCAGGCAGAACCCAGACTTATTTTGCTCCTGGCCAGTGACATCCTCACTGTCATTTGGTCCAGAAGAATGAGCTTGAAGCATATTTAAATTGTGCTTTTTTTCCCTTCCCAAGTGATTGATAGATATATAGAGATATATAGATATATTTCTATATATACACATACTTTTTTTATTTTTTTTTTTTAGAATTATTTCACTGGGGACAAAAATGTCGTAGAAAGCATCTGAAAGATGCTCTAGGGCTGTTTGGGAGCAGCCTGAGAGCCATGGGACCACAGTCCCCGGGAAATCTTTTCTGTTTCTTCTGCCAAGCCTGGCTGGCGTCGGTGCTTTGGAGAGGGATGGTCGTGGGAACAGCTTTGGGTTTGGCCCGGGCGCTGGGAAAAACCCGCCCCCCAACCCCAAAGGCTGACTCCCAGCAGAGACTGGCTGCTTTAGGGGCAAATTTGGGCCAGGCAGGAGAGGAAAGAGCATCCCCAGCATCCCCGCGGGGCAAAACGCTCATCCCCATCCCTCCCAAATGCATTTGCTCGGGAAGCACGGACCAGGAGCTCGCTGGCCAATTCCCCCTTTCCAGGGAGGATCGTTCATCCAGCTCTCCCTCCCCTGGCACCGCCGGGGTCACCCATCCAGGGAGGGTCTGGCGTGGCCCGGGGTGGTGGCTGGGGGTGTCCCGCAGCCCCGTCCTGCTGCTCGGGGGTGGCGGTGCCGGCTGCGGGCTGTGACAGCGAGCCCAGCCCGGCCCAGCCTGGTCCCCCGGCGCTGCTCTGCCGGCAGCAATGTGACAGTGACAGCTCGGCCCATGGGTTTCTCCCGGCGCGCGTTCCCCGGTTATGCAAGTGTGTGTTTTCCATGTCTCCGAGCGAGCAGCTCCTCGTGTTTATCGGAAGCGCAGCCCGGGCGGGCGGAGGGGTGACCTGCGCTGGCTGTCGCATCAGCCGCGGACAGAACTGTGTCCCCCGGCTGCCTCAGATCCCCGGGGCGTGGGAGCCATCGCTCCAGGCCGGGGAGAGCCAGAAAAGCTCCCTGGAAGCAGTGACGGCGGAGGGGAGGGGGATGCGGAGCTGGGGGTGACTCCAGCCCGGGCAGGGGTGGCCGTGAGGAGACTCCGGTGATCCCATCGAGTTGTTCTCCTTCAAGGGACTCTGCTGGGGACGCCTCAGAGGGGCGAGGGGGGAGAACAAGAAGGGTGAAACACCTCTTGCCCGACCCCACCGGTGTCATCGGCGGTGACCCCCCCTCACGGGGGGTGCGAGTGGGACCCGTGGTGGGGGCTGGCTCTGCGGAGCCCTTCTCCGGGAAGGAGCCGCGCTGTCCCCGGCGAGCGCGGGGCTCCCTCCTTCCCCGCGGCCCCCGCATCGCTCCCGGCCCGACACCGCGGGGTGCCCGGCGTGTCCCCCCTGCCCACCCTGCGCTTACCTGCCGGGAGGAGGAGGAGGGCGAGGAAGAGGAGGCGGCAGCAGCAGCCCATGGTGCCGGCGGCGCTGGCAGCCGCGGCGGGAGGGACGCACAGCCCGGCCCCGGCACCGCGGGGAATGCGGGACCGGCACCGCTGGGGATGCGGGACCGGCACAGACGGGAATGTGGGACCGGCACCGCCGGGAATGCGGGACCGGCACCGCCGGGGATGCGGGACCGGCACCGCCGGGGATGCGCGCAGGGGGCGGGGGGTGCGGGGCACGGGCACTGGGTGCCAGGGACTGCCCGTAGGGCCCCAGGCACACCATGCTGGGTGCGGGCACTGGGACCAGTCCGCCTGCCCTGGGATGGGGAGCTGGAACTGGATGCTGAGTGCCCCACGCTGCCGGTGGGCACCACACACTGGGGAGCAGCATGGGGTGCTCTGGTAGCAGCCGGTGACACCCAGTTGGGGTGCTCTGTGTCACCGCCACTCGTCCCTCTTCATCCTCAGGGCCATGCCAGCTCCTGCCTGAATGTACTGGAGATGTCCTGGCACTGATTGCCCAGAGAAGCCGGGGCTGCCCCATCCCTGGAAGTGTTCAAGGACAGGTTGGACAAGGTTTGGAGCAACCTGGGATAGTGGAAAGTGTCCCTGCACATGGCAGCAGAGTTGGAACAAGAGGAGCTTTAAGGTCTCTTCCAATAAAAACTTCCAATAAAATCCAGTGATTCCATGATCCTGGACCTCCCTGGGGATGCCCTTGCCTGCTGCACAGGGGGATCTGGTGCCTGTGGTGGGGGACAGCCCAGGTCCATTAATCAAGGGCAGTCAGGGCCCTGTCTTTCCATGGCACAAACAGCTCCCAAAATGCAGCTCCCAGTGCCCAAAGGACCCAGCCAGGAGAAACCTTTGGCACAGCAGGGGGTGCAAGGACCATTTTTTTTTTTTACCTCTTTCCTTCTGGAAAGAGCTGTGCTGTGGGTGAAATATTTTCAGGCTGAACTCATCCTCTCCGGGCTTTTGCACGCTCACTACAGAAAAGGATTTACAGAACCCAGGCTGTGGCCGAGCTATCTTTAACCGGGGTTACTCAGCCCTCTATTGTTGTATTGTGAGACCTTTTCTCAGGATGGATCCTGGCTCCAGGCCTGAAACAGCAGGACACAAAACCCAAGTCCGCTGGCATCCCTGAGGCAGACGGGTGCCGGGCGGTATCAGCACCTCAGCTCTCCTTGAAACCTCTCCTCTGCCTGGGAGGAGGGAAAACAACGCTGCTGTTGCTGCAGGAGCTTGGTGCCGTGGGAACGGCCTGATAATCTCCCTGATTCCCATCCCACATCCTTCTTTTTGTTGTTGTTGTTATTGACGATGCTGCCCGCTGCCGGGGAGTTTTTGGAGGGGAGGGACGCTGCCCCTCGCCGCGGCCTTGGGTGCAAACGCCGTCCCCGAGGGTGCCGAGGGCCGGGCCTTGGGGAGCCCGGATCACCTCTCAGGGCCACCAGCCTCGGGCTCCAGCTGCCACCTGCTGGTCCCCTCCGCCTGGTCCTCCCGGCAGAGCAGGGGGCACGGCCAGGGAGAGATCCTTTTTTGGGGATGACTTTGCCAGCACTTTCCCATTTGCTGCTGGAGATGGGGAGCCATTGCCTCTGGTGACATCTACCCCGAGGCTCCAGCTCTTTTAAAATCTCTTTATAAACGCTTTTCCCCACCAGTTTTAGCCAGATATGAAGGATGCTGGAGAGAAACTTTTCTTCTGGCGGGCACGAGGAATTTTTTTTCCTGCTCCCTGCCTTTGCCCACCGCACCGGGATGAAGCCAGCTCCTCTTGGGGGGGCCCTGTGCCACATCCGACTGCCAGCTGCCACTTCTGCCGGTCTTCTCCGAGCCCCCAGCAGAGCTTTCTCCCCATCCTCGTGGTTTTTCCCACTTTGCCTGTCCTTGGGGGGCTGCTGGCGAGGAGCCGGGGTGGCCGAGAGCCGAGGGGCCGGCGGTAGCGGTGTGCCGGAGCTTGCAGCAGGAATTTTTTGGCTGGCCAGGGCTGAGGGAGCTTGCTCACCCCCTGGCCCGCGGCCAAATGGCGTGGCTGGGCGGCTGCCAGCGCTTGCATTAATAGCTGCCAGCTTGCGGTTTGAGGTCACCCGTTCTTTCCAGTCTTTCATTTCCACCTCGATTTGCGCCCGCGGCGGGAGCGGCCCCACCGCCCCTCCCTGCCCGCGCCCCCCTTTCCCGGGAGAATCTCAGAGCCGGGACAGCGCCAGCCCACGGCAAAGCATCCCGGCCGAGCAGCCCCAGGGGACACGCCAGCTTTTGGGGGACACCTTCACCCCTGTGGATCTCCTCTGCTCCTCAAGATGTCACTCGGGGGAGCAGGAACATCCCCGAGGCCAAAAATACAGCCCAAGGCCGGCGTGCAGAGGGTTTGTGCGAAGGCACAGCCCCTCGCAGGATAATTTGGAGCTGCCGTCATTCCCTGCCGAGGCCCTCGGGAGGGTTTTGTAGCCTCTCGCTGTGTAAATCTACCTTTTCACAACGAGCTAGCCAGGGATAAATGCTGTGGGGAGGCGAGGCTGGACTGGAGCGCACTCCCACTGTCCCTCTGGAGAGGGGATCCCCGGAGTTCCGGCACGGAACCCGTGATGGCAGGATGGGGGATCCCCCTGGCTGCCCAAATCCCCAGGGAGCTGGGGTGAGGCACCTGCTTGGCGCCTCCTGGCAGGCAGGACGGGGCCAGGCGCGGCCGGTGCGAGGTGGGACACGCGTGGGTGGGACACTCGGGAGGGGACACGCGTGGGTGGGACACCCGGGAGGCGACACGCCAAGGGGGCACCGCCAGATCGCCAAGGGATGGCTCCGGCGCATTGGGAGNGGCAGGGTGCTCCTCCCCGTCCCGGCCCCGTGCTTCCCGCTCCTGCACGGTGCTCCGCGTCCCTGCACGGTGTCACCTCCACTGTCGCAGCCCGCTGTCACCTCCCGTCCCGGCACCGTCCTCTCTCTGGTCCCGCTGCTCCCCAGTCCCAGACTGGTGATCCTGCACCTGCCTCCCGGTCCCATCCTGGTGCTCCCCCCTGCCTGTCCTGGTGCTCCCCCATCCCATCCCATCCCATCCCATCCCATCCCATCCCATCCCGCTGCTACCCTGGCCCCATTCTGCTGAACCCTGGTATTCCCCCCCTCTTACACCCATCCTGACGCTGGCCCCGTCCCATCCCAGTGTTCATCCTGGCGTTTCTCCAGTCCCATCCCAGCAACTCCTTGTGCCCCCAGGACAATCCCATCCCAGCCCTTCCCCTATGCCCAGCCTGGTGTTTACCCAGTCCTTTGCCTGGGCTCCCCCCTGTTGCCCCCAGGTCCCATCCTGGAACTCCCCACAATCCCAATCCTGTGCTCCTCACTCCTCTGAGTCCCTGAAACGCCTGGGGCCGGCATGGGAGCCAGGATGTCTTTGCTGCATCCTGGAGCACGACTGGGATGCTTTTACCACCTGTTGATGGGATGCTGCTCGTGGGTGCCTGAGTACCCCCAGCCATCCCTGGCAGCGCCGGGAATGTGGGATGCCGGGGGCGGGGGCAGTACCTATTCAGCAAGTGCCTGAGCATTCATTCCCACGTTAGTTCCTAAGTTTTTGGGAAACAGGAAGCTGCAGACAGGTGTCTGCTCATGGCTGCCAGGAAATAACCGTGGACAGGCTGGACAGCTGACACCCTCCCTGGCAGAGTGCCTGCCTGCCCTGGGATTTCAGGGGAGCTGTTCTCTCCACAGGGCGCAGTTTGGGTTTGGCCTTTTGGCAGGGCTGGTGACAGCAAAACCTGCCCAACCTGTGCTGGCAGGAGGAAACCGAGGGTAGCCGACCTGGTTCAGGGCTGGTGTGTCCCTTCAGACCACTGCAATGCCCTGGGTGGTTGCTATCCTGCATTTTGGGCTTTCCTGGGAGAGCATGGGGGTGTTAACAGCAAAACAATCCAGTGTTTGGGATACCTTCCTGGGTTATCTCTGGCTGCTCAGGAAAGGGTGCAGCCCAAGATAGTGGAGCCGGTCCCTCCGTGCATCAGGGAGATGAGGATGTTTGCACCTGCAGCCTCTGGGTGCCGCGGTCCGGCTGTGGGTGGGCACAGCCCCTCTCCCTCCGGAGCTGGCGCTGCCACCAGGGCGGTCCTGCCAGCCCGGAGGGTGCCAGAACTCCGCATCTGCTTGCAATAAGGGCGGGGAGCTCAGCTTGGTGGCGATCTTTCCATGTGGAGCTGTGAACTCGGTCACCGGGAGTGAAGTCAGCCCTCCCTCCCTCCCTGTCCCGCCGCTTGCCCACGCCGCCCACAGCTGGATCCGGGGGGCAGCCGCCCCATGGCTCATCCCTGGCTCCCTCCAGACAGTTCCCGCCCTGCTGCTGGCCCGGGGGGGGCGGTGGGCTCCCTCTCCTCCCCGCTGGGCTCTCTCGGAGCTCTGTCACCCACAGCGCGTCCTTAGCGCGGTGCTGGCTATATATAGCCAGGAGGGACGCGTGTGCCGGGAGTGTCCCTGCTCTGGGATGGGGGGGTCCAGAGGCTCGGCTGGGCAACTCCCACCGCTGTTCCCGAGGTGCCGGAGGGCCGGGTGAGCAAACAGGTAGCAGGAGACGAGGCTGCCGGGATCTGGCAGCCCAAACTCTCCGCTCTCTGGGGAAGCCTCGAATCGCGCCCACTCGGGATGGTGACAGCCCCGCCTCGGCGAGCCACCTCCGGGGGAGCCACCCGGCAGGCTGCCCCGTCAGGCAGGACCTGTCCCCGCTCCCTGGGTGCCACCAGGGCGGGTGAATCCCCAGGGAGGGCCGGGCCGTGCTGAGTCAGTGCTGGTATGCCAGCGATCCGGTTACCGCCGCTCCGACGGGCCGCGCTCCGCCGCCTCTCGGTTTCACCCGGCCGAGAGCGGGGCCGCCTCTTTCCCGGCCCGAGCTGTGCGGGGCTCCAGGGAGACCTCAGAGCGCCTTGGAGTGCCTGAAGGGGCTCCAGGAGAACTGCAGAGGGACTCGTCACAAGGGCACGGAGTGACAGGACAAAGGGCTTCACACTGACAAAGGGCAGGTTTAGATTAGATATTGAGAAGGAATTCTTCCCTGTGAGGGTGGGGAGGCCCTGGCACAGATTACCCAGAGAAGCTGGGGCTGCCCCATCCCTGGAAGTGTCCAAGGCCAGGCTGGACATGGCTTGGAGCAACCTGGGATAGTGGAAGGTGCCCCTGCCCACGGCAGCAGAGTTGGAACAAGATGAACTTTACAGTCCCTTCCAGCCCAAACCATTCTGTGATTCCATGACTCCGGATCCCTCCGGGGATCCTCCCTGGGCAGAGGAGCAGCTGGCTGGCCTGTGTGGTCCAAAACCCACCGCGCTGCCTCCCAGACCCCCGTGCTGGGGCGTTGCTGGGTGGAGGCAGCAGGCGGGGGCCGCCTTTCCCTTCTCCCGGCCCTGGGGAAAAGCTGATGCTGCCAGCGAAGGGGGGCCGTGGGCGCAGCTGCAGAGCCCGCTGCCAGCGCCCTCCCTGTGGCCGTGGCGGGGCGGTGAGGGGGGTGCCGGGGCTCCCCCTCCGAGCTGCCTCCACCGCCTTCCAGGCTTGGCGTTCTTCAGCTGCGTGGGCGCCGACACCAATGTCACGGCCGGGCACGGCACGGAGGGGCTGAGCTGCGGCACCGCCAAGGGATGCACAGGTGAGGGGGGCCGTGAGGGTGCCCGGGGGAGCCGGAGGCCTTGGAAGGGAGCGGGGGAGCGAGCCGGGATGGTGGATGAGCAGATGTTTCCTCTAGCGTGGGCTGGGCAGCCAAGGACACCCGTGCTGGCCCGGCTGGTGGCAGCCGCGGCGGGGATGCACCAGCTCAGGGGTGCTGCTGCTGCTGCCGCCTCGGGGCAAAACTGTCACCCCTGCGGGGAAATTCTCCGTCCTTGTCACCCCCAGGGAACGGGACGCAGCTGCGGCGGCAGAGCCACTTCTCGAGGTGCCCAGAGGAGTTCCAGCATTACTGTGTCAAAGGGAGATGCCGCTTCCTCGTGGCCGAGCAGGCACCGGCGTGTGTGTAAGTCACCCGCGGTGGGGATACGGCGGCACGGGGTGGGATGCTGTGCTCCCAGGGAGAGCAGCATGAGGAGGGCACGGGCACCGTGGCAGCTTTTGGGACCGCCCTGTGCCTCCCCTGTACCGCGGGGCAGGTGCGAGCGAGGCTACACCGGGGCTCGCTGCGAGAGGGTGGATCTGTTCTACCTGCGAGGGGACCAGGGCCAGATCGTCATCATCTCCCTGATCGCCGCCATCGTCACCCTCATCATCCTCATCGTCGGCATCTGCCTCTGCAGTCAGTACGTGGGGGAATGGGGCGGGAAGGAAAGGGAAAGAGGGAGCAAATCCTGCCCAGCCACCCTGGCTGCAGGCAGGTTGAATTGGGGTGCCCTAGGCTGGTGGAACATGGTCCTGCAGGTCCTGGGAGGTGCCTGGGACATTCCTTTGGGGATGGAAACCAGGTGTGATCCCCTGTGGAACTTCTGCAGCCGAAGGAGAGGGAGGAGCATCACTGCCATGTCCCCTTCTGCCTCTTTTATTTTTGTTTGGTTTTTATGATTTTTCCTCCCTGTCAAGCCACTGTCGGAGGCAGCGTAGGAAGAGAAAGGCAGAAGAAATGGAAACGTTAAACAAGGATTCACCATCCAGAAGTGAAGATGTGCGGGAAACGGGCATCGCGTGAAGGTGCAGGGGAACGGGGGGGCGACCGAACCGATGTGACCGAAGCCCCGCGCTGGGGGTGGGTGCCGAGGCCGACGGGCTCCGCTCTCTCCGCAGGAGCTCCCGGTACCTGCGGGCGGGTCCCGGACGGCAGCAGCGGCTGGCTCCCATGGGCGAGGGCTAAAACGTGCAGCGGCTTCAATAAAGGGGTGACGGAAAGGTGTCCGTGTGTCGCCAGTGTCCTTGCGGGCGCGGGGGCCGCTACCGGCAGGGGCTGCGCTGACGCGTCGCGGCCGCCAGACGGCGACACAGCACGGGGGGCAGTGCCATACCCGCGCTGGCCACGCGAGGGCGTCACAACTTTGCAAAGGGAAAGAGGGAGCCGGTCCTGGTCCCGCTCCCGTTCCCGGTCCCGGTCCCGGCTCCAAGGGGCTCTGCCGGGCTCGGGGTCCCGTTCCGGGCGGCCTGGGGGCTGTGCTGGAGCTACTCCCGTTGCCGCCGCGCCTCTCCGTAGGGACCGAGCCGAGCTCAGCGTCGCTGAGTGCCCTCCCGGCTCCCGACGGCCGACGGGAGAGAGCAGGGGGCGTCTCGGTGTCCTGGGGCGGACAGCGTGAGGGAAACCGGGCAAAAGGGATAGAAAACATGTGTGAACTGGGGCGGAACTGGGCGTACTGGGGCCATTGGCTCCCGTCTCCCCTTGCTGCGGGCTCCGGTGCCCGGCAGGCGCTGCTTGGAGCTGCGGTCCGGACCCTGCCCGGGCAGCCACAGGTGATGGATGGATGGTTCGCTCCCCTCGGTGCGGGACCCGCCGAGGCTCCCCGTCACTCTGACCGTGGGTTTAGGCACAGACTCTCTGGGGGCGGGCAGCAGCAGCATCCTGCGATGGGGCCGGCTGTCCCCGGTGTCTCCCACGCTGTGCCGCAGGAGATGAGGACGCGGTGGAGCCGCGGGTCCCCGGCCGATTCCAGTTCCCACCATGGGAGCGCTCCCGCTGGAATCGTGGCTCGGTGACCGGCCCTGGGGGCTCTGCGTGCCGCGTTTGCCAGCCGGTACTGGGGAGACTGGAACCAGGCGGGGCTGGAGTCTCCCGGGAGAGCCGGTGGCCCCTCCTGCCCCCGGGCTCCGTTCTCCCGGCACGGACACGGGCTGGGCTCCTCTGCCCGAGCAGGACAGACCCCTCCAGCCTGGCACTGGTTTTGCCAGAGACACAGGATGAGCTCGAACTGGTGAGTGTGGGAGCAGCTGCCGGGGAAACTGGTTTGCACCGAGGTCCAGCCCTCTGTTCCTGCCCGGGGTCATCCTCCCAGGTGGATGCCAGGGAGCTGGAGCTGGCAGCGCGATTTGCTGCAGTAGCGGCTTGGGGGTGGCTCTGGAGCTGCGTGAAGCCCTGCTGTGACTGAAAATATCCTTTTTCAGCTCAAACCGTGCCTCTGTGAGAGCAGAGGCCACCTCAGGGATCAGCATTGTTTCCTGCAGCCCCATCGGTGTGACTGTGATTCCAGCTGGATACCAGGGCTGGTGACCACCCCGGTGGTGCCAGTCCCTCGGGAAGTGTTGGTGCCCAAGCGATGCCACATGGCTGTGGAAGGCTCATCCCGGTGCCCAGGCAGGGAGCACGGCCCTGAGGTGCCAAGGGGACATTTTTGGGGGCATCTACTTCACCAGGGTCTGGGATGGGGAGATGGATTCTAGGTTCCACGCAGCTGCTGGAAGCCCTGGCACCTGCTGGAAGCTGAGTGGCACCAGCAGCACCTGTGGGCTGCTCTCCCCCAGATAAATGGCTCTTTAGCCCCAGGCTTTACTGGCCTTGCCTGTGGGGAGTGAAGCCAAGAGCAAAATGCTTGCTGTTCCTTTTGGGAATGTGCTGTACACGGTCTAGAAGACAAATAAAATGAAAAGGAGGTATGAGCCTTTTTCCTGTCTGGTTTTTTGGGTGGTTGAAGTTGATGGCTGGGATGCTGCTGGCCCAAAAGGGCTGGGAAAAGCAGGCACTGGGAAATAGCAGCCCTGCAGGTCTGAGAGGTGGATAAAACTAACACTTCCAGTCTTTTTATAATGCTTCATGGAGCACTGGCCAGGTAAACATTGGAACTGGTTTTATCCAGTGCTGGGTTTTCAGTGCCTCGAGTAATTCTCATTGGGCTTTTCCCATGGCAGCCCTACATTCCCTGGTTGTAATGAAGTGATGCTTCCCTGGATGCCCCCCTGGAATTCCTGAATTGCCACTGAATTCCTGCTTTAACCTGATGAGTTCCTGGGGAGCAGACACACTGGATCAGATGTGTTGTGCTGGGGAATTAACAAAACCCCACACAGCCAAGTCAGGAACTTTGCTGCTTCCTTTACATTTTTGGGAAGGGATTATAGAAGGAGTGGGATGAAAAGGCAGGAGGTGAATCCACCTTGTGCATGTCACGGTGCTGAGGGCAGGAGGAACGAGAGTTGGAAAATAAAATTATTATAAAAATGCAAATATAAACCCCTGGTAAAACAGAGAGTGGAAAAGCCAACTGGTTTCTACGCAGGCTGGCAAGGGCTGGATGGAATCCTTGGGGAGGTGATGCTGGCTGGCATCAGGCAGGAGCAGCCTGAACTTTCCAAGGAATATGGTGGTTTTAGTAAGAGGATTATGATTTGTGTTGTTTCAAACAGCAATTGAGTGTTTTTGAGTGGCTTTTCTCCCCATAAGCAGTGATGGTGTGACCTGGCAGAGATGTCCTTGGGTGGCTTAATGTCATTTCTCCATCAGTTTTCCTTGGAATCCCAGAAGGTCTCTGTAATTGTTACCCCTTACCCTGCACATCCAGAATGTGAAGGATGCAAACCTGAGTGCAGGAATGAGATGTGGGTCACTCATCCCAACAGAACAAGGTGAAACCCAGCTTGTTAACTGTACAGAATTAGAAATAATTAGAAAAATTGGAAATGAATGTTTTGGAAAATAAATGCCAAAGGCAGGCTGTAACACGAAGGTGATGGGTGGATCCAGTGCCTTGGCATCAGCAGGTCCAGTCCCAGGTCAGTGGGATTCTCAGGGAAAAATAAACAAGAAACAAACTAAAACCAAGTTGTCCTTTCTGACTACTTCTGTGCCCCAAAATAAGAGGGGTTCTGGCAGGAGATGGACAGGGACCGTGCCAGCAAAATCCATCATGTTCTTGCACTACAGGGACACTCAGTGATCCATGGGCTGCCAATGCTCCCCAGAAAAGGGATGAGCTGGCTTGAACAGGGAGTTCTTCTTGGTTTTGGCTCTGTTTTATCGCTCTTGTTCATCTCTGTGCACCCAGGTGTCCTTATCTGCTTCTTTTGCTCTACTTGTTGTACCCAAAGCTGCCTGATCTGGGTTCAGGTGATTTTCCTGTTGTTTTCTGGGCTGGGTTTGCCATCCTCCTGCCTCCCAGCCCGGGGCTTTTTCATCTGCAGCACCCCCAAAACCCCATCCGTGCTGGGGAGGGCTCACCTGGGCAGGTGGGGAGGCTGCAGGGGGGGCTGGGGGTGCCCAGGGTCCCCCTCTCAGGTGAGAAGCTGCTGCTTCCAAGCAGCTGAGTACCCCAATACCCACAGACTGCTGTCTTTGGGGGAATTTGGTGAGTTTTTGCTTAGTTTTTTAGAGCTTTAGCTCCCAGAATCAGGGCTGGGACCTCTTCCTGCTCACGGAGGCACAGCTCCCACCCTCCCCACCGCCTCTCCAGCAGCAGCCAGGGCACCTTTCTTGTCTTTATTTTGGCTGCAGGAATACAAGGGTGGCAGGGAGCTCTGGGCTCGGCGACACCTTCCCTCTGCCGAGCGTCCTCCAGCCCAGCTCCCTGCCGCTCCCTTCCGATGTCCCCCATTCCTGAGAGCCTGGGGCTCCCCCTCCATCCGGGCACGCCTGGAGAAGCGATCCCCGCTGCCGGCCCCTATCCCAGCAGGAAGGGCTCCTTCTTACACGCTTCTGCCAGCTCCGAGTTCAACTGGGAAAGGAGGGAAGAGCCATGGGGAGGTCCCTGTGCGGGGTCTGGCCCCGGTGCGGGACAGGGGGCGGGAGTGGCCGTACCTTGGAAGCGCAGAGGAGCGGGGGCGCGTCCGGGAGGCAGCAGGTGGAGGCGAAGGACACTCGCTGCTCCAGGAGCTGCTCCAGGTGCGCCGGGCTGGCCTCGGGCTCCGCCTGCTCCAGGCTCTCCCGCAGCCTGCGGCGTGGGGAGCGCGGTTACAGCGGGATCCGTGACATCCCGGACCCACGCGGCTTTTGGGGAGCAGGGGGTGGGAATGCACGCGTGGATGGCTCCGGTTTGCATCCTCGACAAATTCTGATTGCATCCAGAGGTCCCGGTGGGGGGTTTTTTTGTGGGGGGAAGGCAAAGGCTTACCTCTTCTTGAACTCAAGGAAAGGCAGCTTGTTGTACTGCCCGCAGAGCCGGCTGAACTTTTCCAGGACGGGGAGTAGCTCTGCCTCCATCCGCTTGCTCTGGGGGCAGAGGGTGGGAGTTACCAGGCTGGGAAAAGCCTCTGTGAGGATTCAGGCGGCACTGGGATGAGGGGGGACGGGATGAGCCCCCCGAGCCCCCACTGCACTCACCGTGCTGTCCAAGCAGGCGGAGGGGTCCTTGGTGGAGCAGCATTCCCCACGAAGTTTCCCGGCGGCGTCGTAGAGCTTGGCGAGGACGGCATCAGGGAGGCTGGGGCTCCTCCGTGCCAGCTCAAACAGGAACCTGGAGTGGGAAACGAGGGGTCACGCGAGTTTTCATCAGGGGTGCTGCTCAGAACGGGATGGGGGCCGCTTTTGGCATCTTTGTGCAGCCCCTGGGACTGCCTGGTGGCACTAATTCCCCTGAGGGAATTCGGGATGTTCCCCTGGTTATCCCCGTAATAAACTAAGCATGTAACAGGGTCAGGAACTGTTTGGATTTGATGATATTTGGGGTGTTTTCCAACTTAAATGGTTTTGTTCCGTGGCTGCACCCTGGCTGTTGTGGGTCCTGCTCACCTGTTGGCATGGAGAGCCCCGTCCTTGCCACACAGCTCCTTGTTGGTCGGCTCTGACGCCTCTGGCAGCCTGGGAGCCGGCGCTGGGGGCATGGCCAGGATGCAGAAATGGTTTTCCATCAGGTTTTTCCCCGTGCAGCAGTCGGCAAAGCGCTCATCCCGGGCTGACAGCGCGGTGCAGACTTTGGCCGTGTGCTCCAAGAGCTGCAGGGAGGGAGAGGGGGATGTGCAGGGTGCCTCGACTCCCTGAGCTCCTGCGGGGATTCGGGAGCTGGTTTGGGATGGGCTCCAGCCTTCCTTACCTTCTTCTGCATGCAGTCCTCAGCCACTGAGTCACAGCACTGGGAGGACACCTCGGCAGCGTCCTCAGCCAGGGGGAGAAGCTCCTCGAAGGAAGCGCTGGGAATCTTCTGAGCCAGCGAGGTCAGGTAGCTGGGGAGCACAGGGGGGGTGTGTGGGGCTCAGGGGGCTTGGATCCCCCTTCCCAGGAAACAGCTCCAAGCAGGGATGTGGGAGGGAGGGGATGGGGAGTGCAGGGCTTGCTCTGTGCCCTTGCTGTGCATGGAGGATCTCCAGGGATTCACATCAGAATTAAAGCCTGTGTTTCTGAATGCTGCCTGCCAACAGGATCTGCAGCAGGAGAGAGGAACCCTCTGCCAGCCCAGCCCCTGTTCCAGGACAGAGA
Source organism: Pycnonotus jocosus (assembly GCA_013400435.1). Classification (NCBI taxonomy): domain Eukaryota; kingdom Metazoa; phylum Chordata; class Aves; order Passeriformes; family Pycnonotidae; genus Pycnonotus; species Pycnonotus jocosus. Next base: position 51,481 of record VWYP01017684.1, on the reverse strand, counting down.
AGCAGTTTCCTCCTGTACCTGAAGCTGACTTTGTCCTTCCCATATGCTGAGAAGCGGGAGCAAATCCGGTTTGATGTCAGGGTGAGCAGGGAGAGGGTTTTCCTCTCCAGTTTCTGCCACAAAAAGAGAATGGAAATGTCCTCCTCTTCCCAGGGCCACTAGCACGGTGCTTGCCTGGCTCCCTGGGGAGTGAGGATGGGAGCGAGCCCAGCACTCCAAAAGGTCTCACCTCTTTCAGGAAGCAGGCAGTGGGTGCAGAGGAGATGCAGCAGGTGGAGACCATGGAGAGGAAGGTCCTGGTGGAGGCCAGGAGCACAGGCAGGGGAGCCTGGCTGTAGCTGCTGGCGTACTCATACAGAAACCTGCGGCAGAGATGGGATAAGGAGACCCAGTGCCTTGGGATCAGGGGATCGGGAGCATAAGGGAGGTTTGGAAGTGTTAAGGTTATCCAGGGATGTGAGCCCTCTCCAGGTACCACCTCAAGCTGCCAGCTCACAGCACTGGCCGGCGCCACCACCCACCGTGGCTCACCTATCCGCGAATTCCCTGGGATCCTGCCGGAAGGCCTGGCAGAGCTCCTTGTCGGAGGGCTGCAGGTAGCGGGGCAGCGGCTGGGGCGGGTGCCGCAGGGCGGCCAGGCACAGCTTCCGCTCCAGCCCCTCATGCGTGCAGCACTCGGCCGTGCCGGGATGCGCCGGGAAGGGCGAGTCCGCGCTGCAGGATTTGACCGACAGCGCCGTGGACTGCAGGAGGGAGAGGAGGTTAAGGGCCGCCCCATCCCAGCTCCGGTTTGGGGTGCATTACCCATTTTTGGTCAGTCTCACCCCGGCTTCGTAGCAGGAAGGGTCAGCCCCGTCAGCGCAGCACGTCTCGGCCAGGGAGACGATTTCCCGGACGAGGTGGCTGATCTCCTCGAAGGTACCATTGGAATATTTCCGGCTGTTGGCAATGATGGTCCTGGGAGCAGGGAGCAAGGACAGGGAGAGCCAGGTGAGCCTTTCTCTTCAATCAGATATCATCTTACAGCACTGTTCTGCCCAAAGGGGTTTAATGGTGTTGGCTGTGGTACTGTGAGAAATAACAGCATATTCCTTGGAAAACAGCCAGGAAAGGATTGGAACAGCTTCCACTTACAGGGGACTATGTGTCAGCTATGAGAGAATTCTTAATTTTTTATGTACTTAATTGGTTTTGAGGAATTCAACAATGATTCAAACTTTTCTCCTGCTGAAAGCAATCAGAGTCCAGGGGTTGAATTGCATCTCCCCTTTTTGATGAACTGAATCCACCTTCCCTTTTCCAAGATTTCTATTTACTGTTTCCTGCTCTTGGCTCAGGTGTCAAGCATCCTGGGAGGGCACCAGCAGCAGGAGGTACCTACAGGGTTCGGAAGTTCTCCTTTCCCAGCATCCTGTACTCCTGGCAGACCTTCTCCCGGATATAAGCTTTCCCTGAAAGGGCAGGAGAAGGAGGAATTGTGAGTAGGGAACAAGGAACGCTCTGCCACCACACAACACACTGCTTCATTCACTTGAGGTTTATTAATTTTTTCACTCTGTTACTTCTTTTTCCAAGTAGGATTTAGGGGTCCCTAGGGAGATGTTGGCACAGCTGGTCTGGGAGAAGCATCCCTGGTATCCAGGCTGCTGCTCCAGCTCTGCAGCCAGGGAAAGGGGCAGGGAGAAAACCCTCTGGACCTGGGAGAGCTACAGGTAAATCATACAGCAGCTTTTGAATATGGAATACGAGGGGTTGGTTTTTCTGGCAGGGCTTGGAAAGCATAAGGGCTGGGAGCTCTGGGGCTAGGTACACGGAGCAGCCAGCAGTGAAAACATTCCCAGCAATGCTGTCATCCCTGGAAAAATGGGATCAATTTTTGTTACAGAGTCTGAGGGGTCAGACTTTGGCACCAGCAGGGTAAACACTGATACCGCTGTTTCCTGGGATTACAGCGTGGGGCAGGGTCACCTCCACAACATCCAGGGGTTTGGGCCATGGCACTGAGGAGGGTCACATCCCTCTGCTGGGAATGGAAGAGTGGGGTGAAGGTTGCCAAAAGAGGGGAAGCCATGGAAAGGGCAGATTTCTTTCCTGGCTGGAATGTTGGCTATCGGTCCCGACTTGTGGCATTTCTGTTCACTTCTATAAAGCCATGTGGGAGAGGTCAGTTTTAGGTGTTTTTTGGCAGGTGGGTAATTCCCTGTGGAGCTGAGAAGGCAGCAAAGGGCAGCAGAGCATCGTTTCCATCAAGGGCTGAGTTTTACAGAGGAATGGTGCTTGTTGGGGGGGGGTCAGGAATCCCATTCTCCTCTGGAAAGAGAAGGAGCCGATCCCTGCAGCCCCGTCCTCTCCCCCTTCCACCTCCTCCAGCATCACCCCACAGTGGCATCCTGGATACCAAACCATCATCCCACCCTTTCCCTTTCCTCTCTGGTCCTGCCCAGCAGTTTGGCTGCAGGCTGGGAGAGGGGAAGCCACTGAAAACCACTGGAACTGAGACCCCAGCCCCTCGCCCCTCATCCCAGGGGTCAGCAAAGCCCCAGGATCACATCCTTACCTCGGTGTAACGCATCTGCAGCGGCCAAGAGCAGCAGCAGGGCCAGAGCTGCCCTCATGTTGGAGCTGGCTTCCCTCCTCCTGCCGGGACACGGCCCTGGGAATCCCATCCCGGCGTTTTTATGGAGGCACTGTCAGCCCTGGGAGAATGATTAATCCCAGAGGGCAAGCATCCTTGGCCTGCCGCCTGGGGCATGGGTGCCAGCGCCTCAGAAATCCAACCGGTTTCAATCATTAACTCGGAAAAACAGGGATGGGTGGCCCTGAAGCCTCAGGATCTGTGAAGGATGCTGGGAGCAACATGCATGACAAAAGCAGAAAAAGCATTCCCGTGCACCCCAGGAGTGGAAAACTCTGTGTACTTGGGACAGTATCTGATCCTGAGGAAGGAGACACACCTTTTTTGGGATGTCAGCACATCAAACCTGCCGGTGCTGCTGGGAAATGCCGGCTGTTACCCTTGGGAGCTCAGCTCCAGACTGCACCTCAGCCCCAGGTGAGCACATCAGGTTTCATTCCTGCCACTGCTGGGTTGGAGTGTCTGGCTTTGCAACCCTATCCCAGATATCTGTTGGGAGTGTTGTAAAGCTCTGTGGCATCTCCTTACAGTGCAGCTTTCCCATTGTCCCTAGAAAAATGAAAAGTCAACATATTATCATCCTCTAGGGTCCTAAGACAAGCCTAGGAAGAGAAGGTCCAGCTAAAGTGCTCTTCACCAATCCTGCCTGGGGAATTGATGAGAGGGAAGGAAGGGATGGAAAGGGATAGGGAGGGATGGAAATCCAACTGCTGTAGTGAGACCCCTGGCCCCCAAATCTGCTCAGCCTGCCCTTGAGACCAGATGTTCCCTCTCAGACCACATCCCCTGGGATGAAGAGAGAGCTGGTTTTCACGGAAGAACCCAGCTTTTTCTCCCAGTGCTCTGCACTGGCAGTGAGCTGCAGCTTGGGACCAAATCCTGCCGGCGCAAGAGATAACATTGTCCTGTTCTTGATGTTCTTGATGTGTGAGAGGTGAAAACAAACAATTAGGAACTCATGGAATGGGCTCTCCTAGATGAACTCTTCCTGCCATGCTCTCATGTCATGGCTGGGAAGGAGGGGGGGGTGGGCAGCGCCGTTCCTCTCGCCCGCGGCGATTCCAGGCCCGGTTCCGATCCCGCCTCGATCCTCCCGACGGGGGAGAGGCGGCACCAGCCGGGACCCCGCGGCAGAGCCCGGCAGCGCTCGGCCCCCGCTCCCCTGATGGTCGCGGCCCCGCCGCAGCGCCCCGATCTCCGAGAAGTCCCCGCCGGGGAGGATCGAGGCAGGATGGGGCCCGGGATTGGTATCGGGCCCGGGATTGGTATCGGGCCCGGAATTGGTATCGGGCCCGGGATCGCGGCCGTTCCCCAGTGCGGACGCGGATCCTCCGTGTGAGCCCGGGACCCCGCAGGGCGCCCTCTGGCGGACACGGAGCGCGGTGCGAGCGTAGCGCCCCCACGTGGCCCCGGGACAGTGGCACAGGGGGGCGGGGCCGGCACCGGTGCGAGGGAGCGGGAGAACAGAGCGCGTGCGCAGGGCGGGGCTGACACAGGTGTGAGCAGGGCGGGGCCATGGAGCGCGGGGCGGCGCCGGCACCGGCACGCGGGGCGTCAGGGCGGCTGCGCGGAGCGGTGCCGAGGGCATTTAAACCCCGATAGCCGCCACCCGCGCTATTTGCGCCTTCGGGACACGAGGGGCGTGTTGGTAGCCGGTCCGGGCTCCCTCGGTGGGGCCCTGGTGAGGCGCGGAGGTCTTGGCTTTCCATCTCTGCTTCTCTCTACCCGTTCGTTCTTTCTCTCCTCTTTAGTTCCCTTCTCTCTACGCCCCCCCAATACCCACTTCTTCCTCCCCTACCTGGCCTCCCTCTGCTGCCCGTCCTTGCCCTGCTACGCACCCCAACCACCCCCACGCCTCCTTCCTGCCCCGTTCTTCCCCACTACCCAACCCGACACCCCTCTGTTACTCCTCCAGCCTCTCCTTTCTCCCCCTCGTCCTTCCACCCTCCCTGTCCATGCCGACCCTGCCTCTCATTATCCTTCCCTCCCGCTCCCCTATGCCCCCTCTACCCTCTGTGTCTCCCTCATGACCCCCGTATTGCCTTTGTCTCTCCCTTATCATGCCTCGCTCTCTTATCCCCTTATCTCTTCCTTATCTTGCCTCTCTCTCTCTCTTAGCCTCCTATCACTCCCTTACCCCTTTCTCTCTTCCCCCGCAGCCGCGGGGTTCGGGTGCCGGCTGTAATAAAGCCCGGAGGGCCGGAGCCCGGCGCCCCTCGCGGGAATCCCCACACGGGGCCGGAGCCGCTCTCCGGGTCCCGCCACGCACAACAGCGCCCGACACTGCCGGG
>VWYP01017684.1:23258-41517 GCA_013400435.1 Pycnonotus jocosus | reverse complement strand
CGCCCGGGGTCCCCGTCGGCTTCCGCGGCTCCCGGTACCCGGGGGTGCTGCGGGGGGACAGGGATGAGCGGTGGGAGCGCATCCGCGCTCCCCGGGACGCTCCCGTTCACCGTCCGCATCCCCCCGGGGCTCCCCGCAAACGCCCCTCCGCCTCGCCGGAGGAAACCTGCGGGTGCGGGGAGCCCCACTCGAGAAGCGGATCTCCCCGCGGGGCGTGGGGGATAAACCAGGCTCCCCCCGGTCTCGCTGCCGGTGCTTGGTGCTGCCGGTGCCCGTGGGTACCGTGCATCCAGCGGCCGCGCATCTCTTTCCCGTGGGTCTCACCCTAAAAATGTCCGAAACGCTCCCATCCCCACGAGAGACCAACCCCACACCCCGCCACGGTGAGAGCTGGTTTTCTCCATTCCAGCCGGAAAGTTCCTGGTTTTGCCCGTGACCTTGAGATGGGAATTTGGACTTTGTGAGGGTGAGAGCGGGAAGATTCCTGAGATCTCCTCTTCCTCCTCACCCTCCGCCCGGCTGGGCTGCTCCAGCAGGTCCCTGCTGGCTCCCTGCTGGGGTCCCTGGTTGGTGGCCAGCGCTGGGATCAATCACCGCAGCTCCATTGCCCGATATCGCCTGCCTTTATTTGCTTATTCCAGGGGTGGTTGCGGCCTCAAACTTCCTAAACTTTCCTAAATAACGGGGAGGTTTTTTCCACTGGTGGCCTTGCGGGGTTTGTGGGAAATGATGCTGCGGTTGTGGCTCTGTTGGGCACGGCAGTGGGTGACATCCATGGAGGCCTGTGGCCTTTTCCAAAAGCATGGCCTCTACTGTGCTGGCAAAGGGCAGCCTCGCTCTGCTCCCGGTAGGATCCGGAGAATCTGGGGCTGGCTGTTACACTGCTGATCCTTGGGAACCCCCTGACCCGGTGATGTTGGACACGGGGAACCCCCAGAGGGGACGGCTGGGAGGTGCCAGGGACACCCACGGAGCCGCGGCACACGAGGAGGGCGATGCCCACTCATGCCTGCGAGCAAGCCGCGCTCCTCCGGTGCCAGGCAGGTATTTTCCCTGAAGGACTTTTTCCAGCCCAGGCCGGAGGAGCCGGTGCTGTCTATTTGCTCAAGCGCAGGGAAGGGGTTGCCCAGCTACTGTGCCTCACCTTCCCCCTCCCAGGGCTTGCCTTCCAGCCTGCTGTTCCTTCAGAAAAGAGGGAGAAGCAGTCCCCATCCCGGGGAGGTCAGTCAGGGTGCTGCCGGGTGGGGAAAGTCCTCACTTCATCCCTGCCCCTCCTGCCTGCTCCTGGCAGCCCGGGTGGTCTCCCGGTCCCTCTCGTCTGTCCCCTCGGGAAGGGCCCCCCCGTGCACGGAGCTGTGGGCCAGGGGCTTCCCCACGGAGCAGCCAGAACAATTTGGGAAGGCGGTCACGTCACTTTGGCCGGGCGAGAACGGCATGTAAAAGGCTCGGCGGAGGCCTTATTTGGTAGCGGAGTGGCTGCGGAGAGCCCGGCTCGTGGCCCTCGTCCCCATCCCATGCCAGATCCTTCATCCCGGGGGAACAGTGCCATGGGGAGGGGACCCCTGGGATGGTTTCTAGGGAGAACGTGCCCAGCGAATGGATAAAATGTGCCCCCGTGGCCCCTGTGTCGCATCCCGCCGTGCTCCTGCTTCCTTTCCTCCTTGAAGCGTGGGGTCCGGAGGGTTTGGGAGCAAGCTCCAGGCGGGACAGGGACGTGTGTGACCCCCGCCTGATCCCGCCGCTCCTCCACTCTGTTGCAATCCTCCATCTGCTCCCTTGGCTGCTCACTGCCTTTTCCTCTGCCGCTTCCTCGTTCCAGCCCCGGCAGCTCTGGACTCGCTTTTCCCCAAGGGCTGTTCCTCTCCTCCTGTCCTTCACCGGACGTGAGAACCATGATTTTCCAGAGAAGCGGCTGCGGGTGGCGAGGCCAGAGATTTATCCCGGTGCTCCCGCATCCCCGGGGCGGAGGAGCCGGCATCCCTCGGCCTCAGCCTTGTTTATGTCGGGGAGTTTTGCGGGCTGAAGGCATGCGTACACACAGCCCGGGAATCTAAACCCAGCCGAGGAAGACGCTCCATTAGCCAGGAGACTATTTATGCCAGGACTAATCCCGGCGGGGCGGGAATGCACCCTGCCGCGGGGGAGGCAGCACCCCGCTTTGCCGGGAAGGGGAGGGGAAGGGAGGGGAAGCCCTGCTCGCCCTGTTCCACGGCTCAATGGCAGCCCCGTGCCATCTCCCTCCCGCTCCCGCCGGGATCCGGTGCCTCCCCGGCGGCGGGCAGTCAAGCGGATAATCGGCTGGTGGAGAATTAAAGCGAGCCCCGCTGGAAGGGGCGCATGGACGGACGAGGGACGGGAGCTGGGCTGAAGGAGGCGATTAAATGCCTCGTGGATGAATCACCCGGACGCCTCCCGCCTCCCCCACGGCCTGTTAGCGTTTACGGGGGTGGTTTTGGGCAGGGCAGGGCAGAGGACCGGGACCGTGCCGGCTGGGCACTGCCACAGGGGCACCCGGCATCCCTCCGGGCACTGCCAGCTGATGGAGGTCGAAGCCAAGGAAATGCCTCCCTGGTGCCTTCTTACCTTCAGGAGACAAACCTGGCTCGTGGCTACAAATAAGGAAGAGGAGGAGGAGGGCTGCTGGCACTCCATCACAGACCTCTCCATGCTGGGGTCATCCTTGATCCATGCTCTGGAGACCCCAGTCACCTCCTAGCCCAGACCTTTGCCTCTCCTTGCATGTCCTCAGCCCTGACTATCCCAGCAAATCTCCACAGACCCTTTCCAGCATCCCTTAAACCGGCCCAAGACGAGACGCAGGATTTCAGGGACAACAGAATGGGATGGTGGGATGCAAATGTGAGAGGAACAGGCCAGAAGTGGGATGGAAATGATTTCCAAGGAAGAAGAGAGTAGCAGAGATGAAGAGCAGACTTCCTGCAGGGAAAACAAAAGCCAGGAGGGGACATACCAGGAGTGAGGCAACACAGGTAGGATCCAGCAGCCCTGGCAAATCTGGGAGCTGTGGGGTGCAGGAGCAGAGGAGAACTGTGGAAAGGGACTTGGAGCGATCCCATAGCTGCCATCCCCATGGAGGGAAGTCAAGGTGGTCACCTTTGAGCTCCTCCTGGAGCAAACACTGGCACTTCTGACTTAAAAAAAATCTTTGGTTTCACCTCAGATTTTAGGAGGAAGGAGAGATGGAGAAACGCTCCACCAAAAAGAAACTGAAAGATGTTCGTGCAGCAGAACTGAAATGAAACAGCTCTGGCTGTCCAAAAAACGGTGGGGTTTAGGCTGGGGGAATCCCATGCTCCAGCGCCCTTTAATCCTTGCTGAGAGCTGTTGGTCTGGCCCCATCCCATGACATCCTTGGGAGATGGTGCCTGATCCACCTCCCAGAAGAAGTAATTCTTCCCTATGGAAGAACATATACGTGCTTGCTGCCTGGCAGTTTCTCTGATAAGGCTTTTTTTTTTTTTTTTTTTTCCCTGCTTCAGGGAAGGATTTTGCCCTAAGAGTGTTTCTGATAGAGGATGGGGACTGAATCCCTGGGATCTCTCAGCACAAAAAGACCCAGAGCAGCTCCCTGCAGGCCAAAGCTCCCCTTCCATTTAAGGGCAGGAGTAATATTTCTGTCTGAATTTTTCCCTTGGCAAAAGGATATGTGTCCAGCCTGCTGGGACTATCTTCAAGGATGCTCCCTTGCTCTGCCAGTCTCACCTGCTTGTTACTCAGCGAAAGGATGCTGTTTATGTAGGTCCTACTAAAACATCCCTGGGGCTGGGTAAATTTGCAGGGTACAGATGGGGAGCACCCAGGAGCTCATATCCATCCCCTGCCCTGGGCCCCAAAAACCCTTTTGGGGCTGGAATCCAGCTGGGGGATCCTTTGGAGCCCTTCTCCCTCTTGCCGCTGTATAATTTTACAGATTCAAACTTGGCCGACCCGCGTTTGAACTTGCAAAGAAAACAAAGTCATTAGAGAAGAGAAGCCCTTCCTCTGTGGGGCTGAATTTCGGAGGGTTCCTTGGGATCTTTCATCTCTGTCTCTCTCTCCCATGTGGCGTTGGGGATAAATGGTCTGGCAGGCTTGGGCACGTACAGATTGGATTCCAGGGGTGTGGCAAACTGGCAGCGGGTTCCCCCACTCCCCCCAGTCCCTCCCACCAGAGCTGTGGCCAATGTCCCTAGTGTTTGCTGAAGCTCCCCAGGGAGAGGAGAGGCAGGAAGCCAGGGATGGCTCCAAGGGATGAGGGAGACAGGGGACACCGTGCAGGGATGCTCGGGCTGCTCAGGATGTAAACCCACCTGGTGGGTTTAGTAAATTTAGTGGGTGGATGAGTCTGGAAAGCCAATTCCTTGGACACCAGCTGTGCTCGGGAGGACCTGTCTGAAAGCGAGTATTTTTTCACCCTAGGAAAGGAAAACTTTGCTTTCTCTAGGTTGAATTTCATGGACACAAGGGGCAATCCTCCAGGTGAATCCCTCCCTAGCCACTACCAGGAGAAATTCGGGCAGTGTCTCCCCTAGGGGACGGGGCAGCATTGAACATTGTGGGATGCTCCATCATTCCCTGGTCTCAGGAGACAGGCAGGAGGCTGGCGGGGGTCCCCTAAGGCACTCTGGGGGATGGTCCCAGTAGAGGGGACAGGCTACCAGCCTGCTTACAGCCCTGGCTCAGGAAGGGGTGAGGACATCCCTTCTCCAGGCTGATCTCATCCAGCCTGGATGCAGGTACCCGCAGGGATAATGCTGGTACCCAGGATGGGTATTACCAGGGCTGTTGACACAGGGCCTGTGTGCAAACAGCTGAGTACCTTTTGTTATTTAATAGATATAGGTCAGCCAGAGGTTTTGTTCCACAAAGCAGGAATGTTTGCTGCTCCCAGGCTGGGAGATGGGGGAGATAGCTTATCTGCAAGAGAAAGAAGAAATGTCAGCAAAAGAATAGGCCTGGACTGGCTGTTTCTGGCTGTTTCCCATATTTCTTTCCCAGGGAGTGGGGCAGGCAGGGTGCTTGGCCAAAAAAATTTAAATAAAATACATCGAGGTTTTCCCCTTCTCCAGCCCAAACTGTTAGGATGAGATTTTGGGGATGAGGAGAGAAACAGCAGGTTCAGTTCCCCACACTGCTCTCCTGGTTACAAGCTGGTTGTAAAGAAAACCATCCCAGCACAGGGTTTGCCCATCCCTGAGGAGCCCCACATCCCCCTTCAGGGTGGTGGGAGCAGGGTTTCTGCCAAACATCCCAGCTTTGAGGATGCTGCACCATGACAAAAATGAGATCCACCCAAAAATGGTAAAACCGCTCATAAGGTGACTTCTACAAACCAGGGACAAGCTGCTTAAATCCAGCCCCCTCTAAACTTTCAAGGCCTTTCCTCCAGGAGGAAGAGCTGGTGTTTGCTTCTCCCAGTCCTTAATGAGCTGCTGCAATTAAACTGAGACAATAGGCATTGTCTGTGGAGGCCCGGATCCACTGGGGATGATGGGAGAAATCCTGTTTGCCAGACTAGGGTAGGAAGGTGCTGGGATTCTGTGAACTTTTTATCCTGGAGAGGACTGCTGGGGTGAGGACAGGTCTCTGTTACCTTTCCATGGTGCCTTAGCAGCTTCCTCTGTGACTACATGAAGGATGGGGACACCCCTCCCAAAAATTCAGCATCACTCAAGCATGGCTTAAGGCTTTTGTCTGCCCAGGAGGTTCCCCTCAGGCTGGCATTGTCCCTCTGCCTGCAGGAAGAGTGGTGTATCCCCAAGTTAGGGATGAGAGAAGATCTCCAGGAACCTCCTTTCTTCTTTTCCAGGTGAGGACACTCTTTGTCAGTGGGTTGCCCCTGGACATCAAGCCCCGGGAACTTTACCTGCTTTTCAGACCCTTTAAGGTACCAAACTGGGGAGGAAAAGGGGGGCTGAAAGCATGGGGCTGGCCTCTGCCCCAGTCCTGTGGCCCCAAACCACTTGCTGGGATCTGGGACCCCACTGAAATCTAATTCAGTCAGTTTATTCAGTTATTATTATTCAGTCATGGGGATCTCCACCAAACACCCTTTTCAATCCTTTCCTTGCAGGGGTACGAAGGGTCTCTCATCAAACTCACCTCCAAGCAGGTAGGAGCTGTTCCATACGGCATGCAACCACCCCACCATTCCCTGGGGTGAGGGGCTCCCCTCTCTGCTCCCCACAAACCTGACTGATGACTCCTGTCCTTCCTCCACAGCCCGTGGGCTTCGTCAGCTTCGACAGCCGCTCCGAGGCGGAGGCAGCGAAGAACGCGCTGAACGTGAGTGTTCCTGGCCCAGCCACTCCATTTGTCCATTTTCCCCTTGTTGCCCTGTCCCTAGATACTCTCTGAACTCCACAATCCCAAGGATGTGCACATTCTATGCCAGCCAGCCCCACGGCACCCTCATCCCTCCAGACAATCCCATCACTGTTCCTCAGCTGCATCCTCCCCCCTGGGGGGGGCTGTATCCCTCTCACTTTTCTCAGGGCCATCCTGAGGCTTGAACGCTCAGGACTCAAGCTTTAGATACAAGTGAGAAACAGCATTCCCAGCCTCTCCTGTTAATTCAGGAGGAAAAAATCTCCACTAAGTCTGCAAAAGAAAAAAGCAAGTTCCACTTTCTTTTAGTGACTTGTGAAGTTACCTGAAAATAGTCACAGGCAGAACTGTGTGGAGCTGGTTCTCCAATTCCTCCCCAGCTCTCCCTGCATTTTGGTTTAGAGTTGTTTTTTTCCTTGTCTTCATTTTCAATGTAAAACTTTTCTTCTTTTGGCTCCACTAATCCCTCTGGATAAGAGCTCAGCCTTGTGGGATGCTGACTGCCAAATATGGTGCCGATGCTAAAGATGCCGGAGGAATGTGAGCCGCCTCGGGGCCCGGCAAATTAGCTCATTTCAGGGCTGGAAGTTGAAAAAAGCCATAAATAATGGGGAGTTATTTTTGCTGCGGGGCCGGCACGCGGCGGTGCTTGCCCACCCGCCGTGCCTCCTTCCCTGCTTCCTTCCCACAGGGCATCCGCTTCGACCCCGAGATCCCCCAGACGCTGCGGCTGGAGTTTGCCAAGGCCAACACCAAGATGGCCAAGAACAAGCTGGTGGGCACCCCAAATCCCAGCACCCCTCTCCCCACTGCTGTACCTCAGTTCATCGCCCGGGAGCCCTGTGAGTACCCCCTGTACCTCCAGCAGGGTTTGGGTTGGCAGGCACCAGGGGATGGAGGGAGCAGGGATACCGTGAGGGGGTGGTGAACGGGAATACCAGCTCTGATTGGAAGCACTGGTACCTGCTTGCTGTGTGGTGGCACGTGCTGGGGGTTCCCAAAGGCAGCTGCTGCTGCTGGAGAGGACCTGGGACAGGTGACAGCCAGCCTGGCATGGTGCCTGGGAGCAGGATGAGGTCTCAGGAGAGACCTTGGCGATGTCCTGCCGTGAGTGCTCCATGCCCGTTTCTGCTTCCGCGTCTGTTCTCGTGCAGACGCCAGCTCCTCACCTTGCTGTTGCACACAAGCATGAGCTGCACACTCTCCTCTGCTGAATCCCTGGGATTACTAAACCTCTTGGAGACAAAGAGCCCAGCCCTGGCTCCCGCAGTGATGCTCCCAGCCCCGTAGCATTGCTCACCCCATGTTATCCCAGCAGGTGAATTCTGTGCTGGCTTTGCGAGTTGGCTCTCAGCAGTGGCATCTCCCACTTTTCCGGGGCCAGCTCTGCTCCTGCCTCAAGGGGAGAAGGAAGGATGCAGCGAGGGTCACCACCCTGTGGTCACCGTTAACTCTCCCTCTTCTTCTCTTGCAGATGAGCTCACAGTGCCTGCACTTTACCCCAGTAGCCCTGAAGTGTGGGGGCCGTACCCTCTGTACCCAGCGGAATTAGCACCTGCTCTACCTCCTCCTGCTTTCACCTATCCCGCTTCGCTGCACGCCCAGGTAATTCCGACCCATCCGCCTCCACCGCTCACCCTCCCATCCACCCCAGACCCCCTTCCCTTCCCTTCGGTGCTTGCCACACCACTAACTCTGCCTGGCTGACAGGCACTCACTCCCCGCTCCCTGAGATTTAGGGAAGGCTCCCAAATGGAGCTGAATGCTGGCAGGGGTCCTGTCTTTCCCCAGACACCTCCCTCTGCCTTCCTACTTTTGCTGGTACCTGTGGTGGGGCAGGTGGTGAGGGAAGAGGGAGGGCTGGGGATGCTCAGGGTCTGGACCATCCCCATGGCTCCCGGCACCACACCATCCGGCTGCCCGTGTGAGAGGAGGGCTCCAGAACGCCTGGCTGCCCCTGGAGCATCGCTGGGATGTGGCATGCTGTTCACGGGGTGTGAAGCCAAGCAGCCCTCACAGGGGGGAGAGGGAAGCGAAGCGCAAATGGAGGATCCATCTTTTATTGACGAGGTGCTGCCTCGTCACAAGCGCTTTCTGCCGGCTGCCACTGCCGCTGGCCCCCGATGGCAGCGTGTGGCTGTTAAAAATTAACCATCTGCCTCGGAGAGGAGCGGGGGAAAGAGGAGAAGTGGAAATGGCAGAGGAAGAGAATGTCTTTGCAGTGCCAGCCTTGCAGCATCATGGGGATGCTGGGAAAGGAGTCCTGCCACAAGGTGGGGAAAGGGCAGTTACCTCCTCAGCATCCATGCTGGACATCATCCTGGCTTTTGCTCCATCCTGCCGGCTCCAGCTCAGAGATGAACAGGAGGTAACAAGCACATGGAGATAGATTTGCCAGATAAACTGCATCCGAAAGGCTTTTGGCCTTGCCCTGCCAGGATTGGGCCAGGCTATCCAGAGCCACCATCACTGGGAGCTGGAGCAGCCAGGAGGGTGAGGAAAAGTGCTCAGTGTGCAAACCATGTGCAGCCTTTGGATGAAACTCCAGCTTTTTGGGCCCTGCTGTTCGTAGGAAGAGCGTTGGTAAATATTATTGCAGCTATGTACTTGCCTTGTCAAATAACTGCTAACAGGCAGCACCTGCCCTGCTCAGGGAAGCGCACAGCCAAGGAAACAGGCATATGGAAGCTCTGAGGGTCCCTTGGGAAAACCCAGGCCGAGACCTGATGTTAGACAGAAGCAATATTATCTGATGTGAAATATCAGTGCGGTGGGGAGGGTGCTGGTGGCACCTTCCCATCCTCCTGTGCAGCTGCCAGTGTTGCGCAATTTGTGGGGGGTGTTGGAGACTGGTGTCATCATCCAAACTGGAGCTGCTTCGCTGGATCCTGCAGACAGCAGCAGGACCAGGAACTGCAGGATGGATGGTGGGGCTGGCTTGGAATTATCTGGCAGAGCTCTGAGTGCCTGCAAGCCGAATTTTGGCATCTGATGTTTTCCGCCCTGTTTCAAGTGGGCTTTGCAGAAGCAAAGAAGGATGACCTCACTCCTGTTCAGTTGGACCATGGTGCTGCTGTCCCAGCTCCATCCTGCTGGAAGCAGCGATGCCGAGGGCTGTGCTCAGCCTCAATGTTACTGCTGGGATTGGAGCTGAGATGGCTGTACTGCTGGTGTTCCAAACTCCCTCTGCCCCGTGCCTGGGAAAAGCCAGGAAAAGGGAGCCCGGATGCAGCCTGACCTTGCCAGGGTGGGCAGCCACCCCCTCTCACCTTGTGTCCCCCTTGTCTCCGCAGATGCGCTGGCTCCCTCCCTCCGAGGCTGGTTCTCAGGGCTGGAAGTCCCGTCAGTTCTGCTGAATGCCGGGTGAGTGCCACTGTCCCGCTCCCATCCTTCTGTGCTGGCTGGGGACCACTTCCACCTTTACCCTGAGCTTCCCCCACTGCCACTCCCGGGGTCTCCAGCAGAGCAGGGTGAGTGGCCACTTCTCAGCAGACACCCAAAGTCCAGTTGCCCTCCTTGTCCCCAGAAGGGGATGTCCGTGCCATGGCCATGATTCACCCCAACACATTCCCAGATGCCCTGGGGCAGTATGGAAAGACACCAAGGCAGAGGAGGGTATTGTGATGGAAAAAGCAGCCCTGACACAATCACCTCATTAAACCTGAAGGAAAATTAACCAGGCAGCTCGGACTGGTGGGGCTGCCAAAACAAGAAGCACAGCCTTATCAAGCACCCAGCTGCCCAGCAAGAGGGAGGGACAGATCCCATTCCATCTGGGACCTCTTCGGATGGAAAAAGCCTTGCAAGATATGCTCTGCAAATAACTTCGTCCTTTGTGGATAAATAAACAAAGAGGACTCAAATGGAAGAGGGAAAAGAGGTGGACACTGAGCAGTGCCTGCCCTGCAATCACAGCCTGCTGGACCATCCTAGCTGGGAACTATCCCTGCTGGGAAGCCTCCTGCATCCACACCCACCTGTGGAGGAATGCCAGTGGATCCAATGCTCTGGCACCAGCTGCCCATGCTCGCATGTGACTGCTCTGCCCATCAGCCTGGCATCTGCAGCTCTGTGCTGCAGCCACGAGGTCACCCAGCCGGGAGGGCAGGAGGCCCAGCCCTGGCTGCAGCCAGCCCCAGACTTGGATCCATAAAGAATTTACTGGCTATTTTAGGCCCAGCAGATAAAAATAGGGAATAACGAGGCTTTGAGAACCAATGGTTCTTCCAAAATATGCAACATGCCTATGTTTCCAGATAAAATGTAAGCAGGGACGTATTTGGGAAGGGGAGATGAGCGAATCCCTTGAAACACCAGCCCAAGAGCCACAGTGGGTGGTGAGGATGGAGGGTCAGGGACCTCCTGTTTCCCTTCCAGGCTCCTCCAGCTGGGAAGGGCACAGCCCACTGAGGGTTTGGCTGAGGGCCCGGCTGTCCTGCCTGCATCTCTCTCTATTTGCTGCCTGGAGCCCATCACGGTGGGGCTAATCCCAGAATCAGTTAGGTTGGAAAAGACATCTGAGATGACCAAGCCCCACCTTTGGCCCAACTAAGCCGCGAGCTGTCCCCTCAGGAAGTGCCGACTCTGGTCACTGTGGAATCACCCCTCCCCACAGCAAACTGACCTCAGGCCCCAGTGCCAGCGTCCCTCACTCTCTGCTGTGCCCTCCCACAGGTCTCAGGTGTGTGATGGTGGCCTACAGTCAGTCTTGTGGGTATTAATGGAGTCTTCCAAGGCGGCTACTGGGTTGATGTGCTCTCCACAGGACCTCAGTGTGCTGGTAAGGATGCAACCCTGTGGGCTTGCCTGCTTTGGGGAGGGGGCAGAGGAGTGAGGAAGCCAACACAACATCCCTGAAGGAATAGGCCATGAGGTTGGCACGACCCTGGGGCTGCTCCAGCTACTGCCCTGCAGAGCCATGGCTCTGCCATTCCCACCTTTATCACTGTTATCTGGGGTGAGAGTTTCCACAGCCAAGGAATGCCTCTCGGCTTTGAATTACCCCCGCTAATCTCATCTCCGTCCTTGCTTCCTGCCTTGGATCAACAGAGACTGAATTCCTCTTAAGTGCAAAATGCAGCTCAAACTTAACTCCCAGCTTCCCAGTTGAAACCCCAGGGATGACAGCCAATGGGAGAAACAAAGTGGGATCACTGGGGTTCTTTATGCCTGGGATGCTACGGTCTCTCCCTGCAGGCATTTCCCACGTTGCCCTTTCCCTGCTAAACAACTGTCCTGAGAGCATGGTCCTGACACAAATTTCCAAAACAAGCCT
Organism: Pycnonotus jocosus; assembly: GCA_013400435.1. Lineage (NCBI taxonomy): Eukaryota > Metazoa > Chordata > Aves > Passeriformes > Pycnonotidae > Pycnonotus > Pycnonotus jocosus. Next base: position 29,915 of record VWYP01017684.1, on the reverse strand, counting down.
CCCTCTTCTCCGCTACCTTGCTTCCTTCCTTCCACAAAGGAAGAGAGATTAACCACAGCCCTTTTTCCTCCATCACAGCTGCTCTTTTTTTTAACACCTCTCTTTGTTGTTTCAGGCTTGAAAAAAAACCTCACACAAGTTTGGATTCCTCCAAGACTTTCCCACAGCCTCTATCACACATCTGCTCTCCTAGAAGAAAAAAGAAAAACATACCTAGTAATAATATTTTCCTCTTTTACACTGTATATTTGTAAGGAAGAGTGTGTTACTCCCGAAAGCATGGTTTGACAGGCATTGTTGTAGTGTTTGAAAAGGCTTTTCAAATGAAACCATAGGAAAGCAGACTACAAAAAAAACCCAAAAAACCCAACCAAAAATAAGAAAAAACAAAGAAAAAGAAAAAAAACCAAAACAAGAGCAAGTATTTTTGTACCAAAGCTCCTCAAGAGGACAATCTTACACCCCGCTGGACCACAGGTGTTGTGCTTGACTGTCGAGGTGTGTAAAGAAAAGTCTTATTATCCCCTGCCCCGTCAGCTGCATGTCGAAGGCATGATGTTCACGAGTGTGAAGATGTCGACACACATGATGCGGGTTTGTAGGAATTGTGCTCCCTCTGGCACAGGAACTGTGCTCTGGCCGTGTTGGCAAGGCGTCTGCAGACACTACAGTATTACTGTTTTCTTCCCTGTTGCACCAAATGACGAGCAGGCAGGACAATCAGGAACTTTCTTCCCATGGTTTTTTTTTTACCTTGGGGCTGTGTTCATAGATGCTGTGCAAAGCTTCCGTGGGGTACAACAGCTCGGATCAGGGATGGGCCAACAGCCCACACATGTAGCAAGGTGACAATTTGCCTCCTCCTCCTCCTCCTCCTCCTCCTCCTCCTGCCATGACTGCTCCAAACTGTTACGGGCAACGTAAACTGCTGTATGAAAAAACATACCAATGAATCCTTGGTTTGTCAGCTTCCTCAAGGCTGGACATGAGTCCTGAGGGGCTTCCCGTTATGCTGAAGTGCTGGCCTGGCCTGGCCTGTGGTTTTATTGCCGATGTTACGCTGGTCCCGCTGCTCCCTGCGTGGCATTCCAACATTTCCATGTGCAAAGATGAGAAGGGAGGCTGCCAACATCCTTTACAGAGATAGAGTACCAGCAGAGAGACTGCTTGACATACTAGTTCTTCTTGCTCCAGGAGGAATTTGCAAAAAGAAGAGAGCAAACTGACCCAAACCCTCTATCAGGTTTCAGTTTCTCGCAAAGGGAGGTGCAAAGGGAGAACTTCTCCTTCCATTGCCTTTCCCCCGTCTCCATTCCAGCTGCAGGGAACACTGAGCTCAGCTGCTGCCCAGACCTCGCCATAGCCGGTTTTTCCCAGCTGTTCGTGACCTCGTTAAACATCATCACCTTTTCCTTTCTCCTTCCTCTTGTCCTGTGGGTGGGCCAAAAGAAGATGGCTGAGACTCTGGCCGTCGGGGTGGGACAGGGGGATGAAAAAATGGGGTTTTTCACAATCAGAAACTGTCCCGTTGGGGTCTTCTGTAAAAAATGGGCCTGATAAAAGTGATGTGAGAAGAAATCAAGTCCAAGACAAACCTCAGAGCAGCTCTAAAAGGAACGATACCAGCGTTCCCAAGCGACGGACTAACTCTTTTAGCAAACCATTTCCTGTACTTTGTCTCGTGGAGAGGAGAGAAGCTTCCACATTGTCTACTCTGCTTTTGGAAATATGTTTAAAGGTACTTTTCTATTGTAATTTTTTAAAAATAAAACCGGTGATTATTATAAGTTACGCGCAGAGCGTCGCTGTGTGCTGTGTATCTGGCTGGGAACAGGGAGAAGGATCCCAATACACCCCTCAGGGCCTTGGCAAACATCAGCCTCTTTCCTCCCTCGGGAATTGCTGAAAGCACTGCAAGGCTCCTGGTTGATTTTTTCAGGGCAGATGCCACTGTCCTGTTTGGCTCTCTTGGATCTCTAGGAAAGCTCCAAAATCCAGGCTGGAAGGATCAGCAGGCTTTAAAGAAATGACTCCAAGTTTACAAAGATGTTATCGGTTAGTTTTTAAACCTACTAATCTTGGCAGGGAGCACAGGAGCTAGGATGCAATTTTCCATGAGCTCAGCCTCGGCTGAGGCAAACGTAACCTAGAGACGAAGGGCCAGATTAGCTCTGTATTTTTTTTAACACGCTGGGAATTTTGAAAAACTCGGGTTTGTAAGCCCAACCTAGAAATTCCTCCTCCTTTCTTTGCTCTGCTCCCACCCTGACAAATGTTATCAGCACCCCCCAGGAGCTTCAGCCAACAGGCCAGGCTTCAAAAACAAAGTGCCAGGAGCAAGCTCCAGCTTAGCAAAGGCAGCCTGGAAAATGGGGTGTAAAGAACAGGATTGGAAAAGCTACAAGCTCCAGGGTGGAAGGAAGAGGCATGGCAGTTATTTGAAACCCCTGGCTGGCAGGGATGAGTTAAGCCCTTAATGCTGGATGTTAATCCCACTGCGGCCACCGCGAGTCACAGCTTTCACAGCTTTCCTTCCGAGTTGCATCCAGCGGAGAGGTTTGTTGGCAGGCACGGGGGAGGAAGGGAAGGGAGCCACAACATGCTGCTCAGCCCAAGAGCTGCTCTGAGCAGCAGCAACTGGCCAAAACCTCTGTCCCAGGCACCACTTTAAGGGACACACAGATGTTTTTGGGAGCGGATTCAGCAGCAAACATCCTCCAGCTAAGAGAGCCATGAAACGTGCACACATCCTGGACTTTGCCTGGGCATTGCATCTGCTCCCAGATCTGCCCTGCGAAAGGAAGTGGGGCCTTGCCCAAAATATTTAACCTCTTGAACCATTTTTTTTCCAATTTCCCCTACAAGCCAGCCTGTTTTTGTCTCTGTGCTGATGAGCATTGCCCTCATCAGCAAGGGGCGGGAACGGCACGCTGCTCGCCTGGTGTCCCCTTTGCCCGCAGTGACCTTTCCCCCTGCAGCCGGGGGAACATTCCTTCCCTGTGACCATTGGGGCACTTACAGGAAGGCCCAAGCTGCTGGCTGACACTGGAGAATTGCAAAACGGGATCAGGGACTCCCAGGCCAGTGCTGCCATCCGATACAAGGGATAAGTCCTGGGGGATATGAACAGACAGAGCTGCAAAAACCAAAGTGAGATTTTGCACTCTCATTGTTTCCGTTTTCCCAAGTCTTTTTTTCCCATCCCCCTAGCATAAGACCAAGCTCAGGGAGGGAGGAACGCAGGCAGCTCCTTCCTGTGCATCCCTGCACAGAGGCTGGCTGACCAGCAGCTGGCTGGAAGCAGCTGCAAAGGCAGGGAACAGCCTGGCAGGGTCTAGGAGAAAAAATACAGCATTGATTCCCCACATCAGACGGACAGAGGCGAACGGCAGAGCAACGGGAACAAGGTGGGAGAAGGAGAGCCAGATCTCTCCGAGGATTTGGGGTGGATGGCCAGGCAGCAGCAGAAGGGACGGGGCATCCTGCCACAGGAATGGAGCTGCACCAGCCGGGCCAGGGAGAGCAAAGGGCAGACAGAGCCGGCGCCAAGGCCGGCAGCACCCGCAGCCCGGATGGGGCAGGGAGGAGGAGCAAGACCAGCCCCGCTCCTGGGAGAGGGGGAGAAGGAATAATGAGGCTGGGAGAGGAGAGATGTGAGAGCACCGGGGCTTGGCCAGGCAGCTTTGAAGGCTGAGACACAGGCTGTGAGGGAAGCCGGTGGCTAAGAGCAAAGAGATGGGAGGCTTTGTGAGGATAGCTGGGGCCCGGCACAGCGCTCAGCAGGGATTTGTTCCCTGATTCCTACAGGGGAAATTGAGAGGTGTCATCCTGCGAGGGTCACTGCACTGCCTGAGAGCCGCCAGGCAAGGCTGCTCTGTTCTCCCTGCCAGCAGGAAAAGGAGGACACTCCAATCCAGGGGGATGAGCTGAGTGCTGCAGATGTGAGAGCCAACACCTGAACACCGCTACCTGCCTCACTCAGGGTACAAACCAAGATGACAGTGGGGCTTAAAAAAGCAAAGCTGAGAAATACCATTAGCAGGTCCCTGAAACGCTGCCTCTAAAACACTGGGAAGTCAACCATTAGCAGAGTCTGGACTTCATCTCTGCAGTCTCCATAATTAATAACCAGCTCAGGAGGGAATAGAGAACACAACCAAACTGATGGAGGCAGGAAGAAGCTACACAAGTACTTCAGGCCTTGGATGAAAGCCCAGAAGTGCAGGTATATAGTCAAAAAATTAACTTAATGGCAGGACAACCTCCTGCCTTAACCATCCTTTTCCCCTGCTGTGCTTGTACTCTGCACAATGTCCAACCCACGAGGCCGGTGGAGTTTGACACGTGAATCCCAGCCACAGAAGCACTGATGGGTTTTCAGAGTCATGACTGTTTTTCCTGGGCTGTTGAGTAACACAGAGGCCACTGCAAGCCAAGGCAGCAGAAAGCAAGCTGGGGGAAACAAAAACTGCTCTTACAGCATGCCAGGAGGCACCGAAGGGACCAGGGCTCGGACCTGCAGGTGCGTGGGGGTAGAAGGGGCTGCAGGAGGTCTCTGATCCAACCTCCCTCTCCCAACAGGACTGTTGCCACCAAGAGACCTGGGCAGCCTGGTCTTGTCTGGGCAATACTTGAACCCTCCATGGATGGAGACATCTCCCCACCAGCTGTTTTCCTCCTAATATCCAAGCCAAACTTCCTACATTCCCCTATTATGTCATCTGCCATAGCTGCCAAAAGCATTTGACCATATAATCCTCCTTACTGCCCTTCACACCGCTGTACCTTGTGATTAAATACACCCCAGCCACCTGCTCAACACACTGAGTGGTCCCAGCTCCCCATGACTCCTCCCAGGCCCTCTGCCCCCAGCCCTGACCAGCCTGGGAGCTCCAACCAGCATCCCTGGGGATGGAAGGGTGATTGAATAGAGGGAGAGGCCTAAACTGGACACAATGTCCAGGTGTGAGCTCCCTAGTGCTGAGCAGAGAGCCAACTGCTTCCCTTGCTCTGCTGGCCCTTGCTGGCGTGGCACAGGCTGTGGTCACCTCGCTTGGGAGGAGAACAGCTAAAGCTATGCAATTCCAGGGAGCCCTGCTGTGTCCAGGCAAGCCCTCTCTTCTGGGGATGTGCCAGCCTTCCTTATCTGCTGTGCAGGGATGTGTCCAGAGAGCCTGCGCAGGGCTGACAACACCAACACGGTCAGAACACACCCACAGAGCCAAAGGACAGACCTGAGGAACAGTGCCAGAGTATAACCTCTCCCCCTGGAGGAGACCAAATCCCAGAGCACCTCCTTTGCCATATCCCTGACTTTGCCAGCGGAAGGAAGCCAGCACCAGGCAGGCTGAGATCCAAGCTCAGACTGTCAGCCTTGCCCGTCTAAGCCAGCCAGCACCAAGCACTGACTCTACTGGACATCCTTTCCCCAGAAGCAGGAGAAGCAGGAGCCGCCAGAGGCCCCCGAGGCAGTAACACACAAAGGAATTTGGGCCTGGTACATTAGCAACGACCGGAAAGTGAGCAACAAAGCTGGAAATAATGAGATGTCGGCACCGCGGTTGCTTCTAGTCATGTGCAAAGGCAGCCCCTCCCCATCAGCAGGTAGCGGGAGCGCTGCTCTCCCTGGTGGCCCGGCACCGCCCGCCCGTGCTCATCGGAAGTGACAGCCCTGGCTGGCTGCAGCCACGTGCAGGGCCTCCAGACCCCTTCCCAGGGCTCCCTCGCCTCGCTCTCCTCCGCTCCCTAAAAGCCTGGAATGATCATGATGAATTATAGATTAGCTCTCGCACACATCGCTTTATGTCAGTTTTCTCATTCAACCATACACAATCCTGCTGTTTTCCATCCCCTTCCAGAATGATCATCATAATGGAGGAGGAGGTGGAATAGCTCTTCAGTGAGAGAAACTTTTAGGAGAGAAGTTAGTTAGCAGAGATCCATGTGTTTAGATGTGTGACACTCCTGGGCTACTCACCTTGTCCCTTAAAAAAGGAAAACCTTGTCAGGATGAACCCACCAAATTCTGGAGCTGAGGGAACAATGTCCTTGCTGGACAGGAGCCTCAGGAGAGTGGAAGAGGCAGGGATAGGTAAAGATGGCACTGAGATGGGTTTGCCAAAGAACCTTCCCAAAATGCATGAGACCAAGGTGCCTGCCACAGTCCACTTCCATCTGAAATATTCTGTTCTATGTTCTCAGCCCAAGTGCCCTCACCTTCCTGGTTTGCAGCAGGTGCTTCCAGGGAAAGAGGAGAAAAATGGGATAATGGCCCAGGGCTGCCAGGACAGAATACGATGCCTCTCAGCAGCCCTTTGCAATGCCAGTCTGAGGGAAGAAGGGTTTTGCCAACATAAGCAAGCTGAGGGCATGGTGGTTTTGGCCACTGCAAGAGTCATTCTGCTAGGCAAAGAACACAAGAGAACATCCTGGAGGATGCTCCTCTCATCCTGGAGGAATATGAAGGAGGTTTACGTTTTTAACAGCTGAACTTCAGCAAAAAGCCTGGTCAGGATATAATGCTGTGAAGAGACTGAAGTGGACTGGAATGGTACTAACATTCTTTCAGCAAACAGACTCATGCTCATATAGTCTGAGATGTTTTCTACTTCCACCATTTGATTTTTAATAGATCTTAGGGAAAAAAAAAAAAAAAAA